>BSBK01005887.1:400000-842500 GCA_027943335.1 Chamaecyparis obtusa
TGATTTGATCATTTCTATTCTTCTAGCATCAGATAGCCACTTACTTTTCCAATTTTCCAATTTATCTTCCAGCTTTTTAATCAAGGGATCCCAAGATTTAGTTGTTCTTCCTCCTTTGTCTATCAACATTACTAAGTATTTGCATAGGAATTTCCCTTTTTTGAAGTTCAAATTTTGACAAATCTCATCTTTTATATTATCCTTTGTATTTAGGAAGAAAATTTCTTATTTTCTCGCTTTAACTTTTTGTCCTGATGATTTCATGTATAGGTTTAATATATCTTTATAAACTTTTTCTTCTTGTTTAGAAAATTTTGCAAGATGAATTGTATCATTCGTAAAATTTTGATGTGTTATATTGGGCAATCCTTTTTTTACCTTGATGTTAGTTATTTATCCTATAGAATTTTCTTTTTGCATCATTCTCCCAAAGGCTGACCATTATAATAAATAAGAATGGAGAAATGGGGTCTCCTTGTCTTAGGCCTCTTGATATGTTAAAGAAGCCTTATGGTGAACCATTGACCATAATGGAGATTTTAGGGGTAGATATGCAGCTATAAATAAGATTGATCCATTATTTGGAAAAACCTAGATGTTCCATGAATTTACAAAGAAATCTCCAATTGATTTTATCATATGCTTTTTGAGTATATAGTTTGATTAACATACAAGGGTTCTTATTTTGTTGAAGTGACTAAATGATTTCCTAAACAATGATAATCCCATATAAAATAGATCTACCTAGGACAAACCTTGTTTGTTCTTCTAAAATAATGTGAGGTAACAAGGTTTTAAGTCTATTCGCAAGGGATTTTGACAAGATTTTATATATTATGTGTGAGCAAGGCTTTCAAGGGTACCTGTTATCTGTTTTGAAAGGCTCAAATCAATCAAAAATTAAGAGTTTAATCTAGCATACAATCAAAACAAAAACAAAGAGCTCTAAGCAAAGCCACCTCAGATTGAGCTAGAAACAGTTTGCACCCATGCACTGTTTGATTTGCTCAGATTAGAGGGATGTGGATGTGCTCTCTAAGCACTTGGAGCATGCTCTAATGCATTCTAAGATGGATTGAAATCCATGAAAACCCCAAAATGGCACAAAAATAGGTATAGAACACCTGATTTGCCCCTAAGGCCTCAAGGATCCAACAATGCTTAAATGGAGATTAAGCTACATGATGGGTAATCTAAGATTGATTTTAGACCAAATTAGAGATGTGATATGATGCTATGCTATGCAAAACAATAAGAAAAGCTATGTTAATCCATTATTACTAAGCCATGATGAGTTAAAATGCTTGAAAGTAAACTAAATTAGAATGATTTGCTAAGATCTAACATGAAAATGGCATCATAATAGTGCATGAGAATGAAAGTAAGCTAATTGATTTTGCTCTTGAAAGGAGGGGTATTTATAGAATTTGGGAAGGAAGAATGAGTGGCCAGGATTGAAATCCTTAAGAGAGGCCAAGATTCACTCAAAGGGGAGCACATGGATTGTGCTAGTTTAGGGATCACCTCCTTGTGACAAGTGTCATAAGGGCATTGGATTGAAAGATGGAAGGAATGTGCACAATTTGAGAAATGTGCCTAAGGTCAAAGGGTGTAAGAAAGGGGTGAGGGGCTTCTTAAATGCACCATAAGTGCATGTAAGAGGGATAAGGAGGCCTTAAATGCCTTCAATGCATTTCAAAAAGGGAAGCCCTCTTTGTTGACTTTGGGGTAAGCTTAAGAGTTGGCTAACCTTGTTTAGGGAATGTGACAAGGTTAGGGGGAGGATTAGGATTAGGATTAGGGGATTTTAGGATTAGGATGGGTGAAGAGGTTGGGTTGAGAAGTTTCTAGAAGAGTCTAGAATTCTCCTTGGTTTCATGGAATAAAAGTTTATTCATTCCAAAGGCTTTTGGTTTTGGGAATATTTATTAAAATATATTTAATAAATATGAAAATTAAATATTTAATCTTAATTAAATATTTAGCCTTGGGATTAGGGTTAGAAAAGATGGGATTAGCCTTTTAATCAAGATTAAGAAGGAATTAGAAGATTTTGGAAGAGGTTAGTGGTCTAAAGGAAATTGGCCAAGTTTTGGGCAAAAAATAAATTAATTATTTATTTTGGGATTTTTGGTCAATTTATTAATTAAAATAATTAATAAATAAGGAGATAATGTTTAAATAAGATTTAAACATTTTTGGGAGGGATTTCTTAATTAAATATTTTTAATTAAGAAAAAAGGATTTAATGACATAAAAATAAATTAATTAATTAAATAAATAATTAATTAATAAATGATGATGTCATCGGAGATTTTTCAGAAAATAAAAATACTTTATTTTCTAAAGGATTTTTAGGTGTCTACATTTTGCCCCTCTTTGATGTGATGCCGCAAGTGGCATGGCGTCAAAGACAAGAAAATAAGATGCCCAAGGCTAGAATTTAGAGGAATGAGGGATTGTGCCCCCTCGAGAAAATAACGCAAGGAGTAAACGTTGTGGAATTTTCTCGAAAGGAAACAAAGAAGGAAGGGTCTAGGAAGAAGGGGAGAGAAATAACCAAGCTTCCAAGAGCAAAAATGGGTGAATGCAAGATGAGATGAAATGTAAAATGCAGGATGCAGCTATATGAGGATGCAAGATTAATCTATATGATGCAAGATGCAAGGGAGCTCCATGCTTTAGATCTTTTAGAGAGCACAACCTAGTTTAATATAACAATGCTAGAGACCTGCCAAGGATACTGGGATCATGAGGCCTTGTCACCAGTGTTGCATAGGACTGACGCTAAAAAGACACGCAGGGTTGCCCCAGCATCACGCATGAACCCAAGAGGAAGCATGGTGGAAATGATGCTAAAGAAACCACAAACACACGACTGACTCACAGGCAGAAGCAAAAGATCAAAAGACCTTGCCGCAGATTATCCTCAGCGCACCATGATATAAAGGATCGTGGTGACTTTGAGTAGAGAACAACGAGAAGCTTTAACAAGACCCACAGGACAAAATCCAAGGCCAAAATGATAACTCCAAAAGACAACCTTTGCCAAGGAGAGAGATTTGATTTGATTGATGGCAGGAAGATTGGTCTGAACGTGTGGAAGGATACATCGACACGGACCTGGTGTGCTTGGTGGAAGATTAGGTCAAACAGGAAGGATACAACTAAGGGGACCCGTGATTAGGCTTAGGTCAGACAAAACAGAAGCATACATCTGTGCGGACCCGATGCTGATGGGGAGAATGCTATGTTGTTGATTGGAAAATGATGAAGTTCAAAGATGGTCATGATGATCAAGGATAGTCGACAATTGATGTTTCTGAAGAGCGAGGTTGGATAGGACAAGATTTCTGATCAAATACTGCTGCAGGACTGACAAGGATATGTACAACAAGATAATGACAAGGGATGCCGGACACAAAGAATGGGACCTAAAGACACATATGTACAAATGAGTTTAGGTGGAGACACGACTGACGCTATGGTACAAGACTCAGGATTAGGATGCACAAAGAACTTGGGGATGAAGTTGAAGCTCCAAAGATATGCGGATGATGCCACAGTTGGGCTGGAAAGCCAAGACAGACTGACGGAAGATGTGTCCTGAAATGACATAGATTTGGGAAGGACATATCCCAATGATGATGATTGGATTGAGATCAAGGCTTGCTACAAGACTAAGGATTTGGATTGGATGGATTGGCTTGATCTTGGATGTTGGATAGCTAGAGGATGTGGAGAGGATTGGAAGATTGCTAGAAGACTGCTAGGAATGTTTGGATAGGGATGAATGACATTGGATTACAATGAGGTTAGCCTATAGCTAGATACCAATGACAAGGGAAGATACCAGGTGATGGAGAAGATGGAAGAAATGCTTAGGATGAGGATGATGGAACTGCTAGGAGATTTGGATGGAGGAAGATTTGGATTTGGATGGAGGAACTGCTTGGGACACTTGGATGACAAATTTGCTTGAGGATTGGATAGAGGAATGCTTGGGGAGATTGGATGGCAGATTTTCTTAAGGATTTGGGAGATGGAAGATTTTGGATAAAAGATAGTCTCCAAGGAATATGTCACCAAGGAATAAGATGCCCCCTGCTTAGGATAGTTCATTTATTCAGAGGCAGTAGAATGGGGTAGGATTGGATGGAAGATATGCTGACAAGAGGATGAGGAAAGTAGATGGAAGATAGGATGAATGGATTGGATAGAGGATATGTAGCTAAAAAGTGTGATGGATACCAAGAAGGTGCCCAAAAGCATGTATACCTGGTAGTCTTTATTTTTGTCATCAAGATCCAAAGGAGGATGAAGGAGGTGAGAGACAAATGGGATGGAGGAGATGTTGGATAAGATGGAAGAAGGGAATGGCCCCCAATTGCAGAAAGGAATTGGGGGGAGCCTACGCATGATGCCTATTTGTCAGGTTTTCACCATGGTACTTGTCCAAGGCGCTTGAATTGCCAAGTTTTCACCATAGGACGAATGTTTTTCTCTTTTTCTTTTCTTTTCTTTTTTTTACTTTTCTCTTGATTTTTTCCAATTTTTATGGATTTTATAATTTTTCGCTGATTAGATGCTGACCTTCCACTGATATGCCGATTGATTTCTGACTTGTTGTTGATTCTTTGATTTGGTGCTACCTTCTGATTTGATGCTGACTTTCTGATTTCGCTGACCTGTTGATTTCTCTGATTTGTCGCTGACTTTCTGATTTCTCTGGATGTTGGTACAACTTTATTGGGATGGAGGGATTATGCAAAGGCATGGATAAGATGGGGTAGATGGGAGATATGGTGGTAGAAATTGTTTGGATGAAAAGATGGAAAGTGATCATGATAGGGAGATGCTGTTAGGACCAACATTGGCACATGTTGCAAGGAAGGTGGATGAAGTGGATGGGATGCAGAAGACAAATGTGGAAATGATGGAGGATTTGTGCTAGGAGATTTTGAATCTTTGGGACCCAAAATAGATTTAGGAGATGGAGGAGAAGACTTAATAGCTGGGGGTGTAGACTATGATTTTGAACCTGTTACCTGTCTTGAAAGGCTGAAACATTCAAACATTAGACTAATCTAACATATTCATGAACTAAAAAAAAATAGCATAAGACATGAAAACAAAACCAAAGCCACCTCAAGATTGTTGCTAAAAAAACAAGTGCTATAGAGCAAATGTTTGATTCGCTTCAATTAGAGGGATGTGGGTGTGCTCTCTAAGCACTTGGAGCATATTCTAATGCATACTAAGATTGATTTTAGACCAAATATAGGTGTGATATGATGCTATATGCTATGCAAAACAATAAAAGAAACAACTCATTCTCCACATTATGGGCATAGTGTGTGATGAACTTCTCAGAGAGTTCAGCAAAGGTGTTTATTGTCCCATGTGGTATTTTGTAAAACCACTCAACAGCAGTTCCTCCCAAGCTCTTGGGAAACAAGCGCAGGAGATAGTTATCACTATAAGCCACTTCTTGGCACGCCATGTAAAACTCTTTGATATGGTTTACTGGATCTCCTTTCCCTCGATACTTGTCGAACTTAGGCATCTCAAAATGCTTGGGGAAAGGGATAGTTGCTATGGACCGATCGAAGGGATATGAGCACACCTCTTCGAACTTGTAGGTTTTATTCTCTGTTCCACTTTGTAGCTCTTTTAGAGCATTTTTCATTGCTTCCCACTCAGCATTGAGTGGCCAGGGAACTGGAACCTCTACTTGTGATGGAAGCTGTGGAACTGGATATGGTGCTTGCTGTGGATAAATGGTTTGGAACTGATTTTGGGGCAATGGTTGTTGGGGATATTGCTGGTGTGGCATAGGGGGATATTGATATGGGACCGCTTGATGTTGTTGGGCTACTTGCTGTTGTTGAACTGGCGGTTGTTGTGGGACTGCTTGCTGATAGTGGTCATTTGGAACTTGTTGTTGTAACTGATAGGTGGGAACTTGTTGTTGCTGGGGGATGATAGGGATTTGTTGCTGAGGCTGATAGCAAGGGACTTGCTGTTGTTGAGGAATGATGGTTGTTTGCTGAAAGGGGGCATGTGGCTGCTGTGGGGGAGGATGTTGGAATGATGCTGCTTGTGGGTATGATGGTGGTAGTTGCTGAGGTTGGCTTTGGGTTTGACCGATATAAGCTGGGTGCATGCCTGCGTTACTTAAAGGTGGAACAGATGTGGGAAAGCTAGAAGCAAAGGGTGATGGGGTAAGATAGCTGGGGAAAGTTGGCTGTTGAGGTGGTGGAACTTGCTGGAAGGTATTTGGGATTTGGGATGAATAGCTTGAAGCCGGCGGTGTTTGGGGTAGTTGCTGCTGTGCTGCTTGGGCGAAGGCGGTTTGTTGACTTGCAACCATAGATGTAGGGGATTGAGATGGGATCCCCCATGCCTTCATTTCTTCTTGTGTAAGGCCCCACTAAGAGCTTGTGTTAGGGTGCACTGCAGCGGATGATGGAATGGTAGGAGCAACGGGAGCTTGAGACATGAATGATGGTTGGGAGAAAGGAGCTTGTTGAGGTTGTGGTTGAGCGGATGCTTGTGAAGAGGAAAATGAAGGAAACACCCAAGAGAAGGATGAGGTTGGAATGGGGAGCGATTGCGCTAACCCCAAAGAAGAAGGTACAGGTGCTTGGGGGGTGAAGGGTGACGGTGCTCCTTTGATGGTGAAAGGCGTTGCTTGACTTGTGGATGGCGGTGGTGTAAAAGCTTGTGTGAGAGGTGGAAGCTGACTTTGGGTTAAGTGTTGGATTTGGGCTTGGGCAGCCATAGCAGATGATGAAGCAAAAGGGGTATGAGATGGAGTGGATGGTGCTGCAGCTTGTGTTGCGGGACTGGTGAGGCTTCCTTGCAAGAAAAGGGAAATGGTGGAAAGCTCTTGGGGTGTTTGCATGATAGGATTAGGGAATGGAGAGTATGCTTGTGCTGGAACTTGGATAGTTTTGATGGGGATGCGTGGATAGAGAGATGGTGGGATGGAGGTACTTTCTGGCAGGTAGTGAACAAACGTGCTCTGCTGATGTTGCGGTATAAGGGCATTGGTCGCTGGTGGGCTATCTGGAGGATTTGCGAATGCTTGGATTGCCAACGGGGATGAAGGGATGTTTGGATCTTCACATGGGTTACTGGCTTGGATCTGGGGATTGTAGGTCATCATGGTGTTGGTGAAAAGGTTGGGATCGGATGAGGTTGTTGGTGGATAAGGATTCATGCTTCTTCTTTTCTGAGATCTGGTCTCAACAGGCATGGAGATGCAAGTGCTAAATGGATGCAAGATGTTTGGCTAAAAGATGTTGATGGATGCAAAGTTGATGAACTTCTAAAGATGATGACTTTCTAGGATGCAATGCAAGGATGGATCAAGATGGCGATGATGGAAGCTGGATGGAACTGATATGGATCAAGATGGTGGAGGAAAGATAGGTTGCTGGTGGAAAGCTGGTGAAAGATTACTGAGTGGTCAACAAATGAGTTGCTATTTTTCCCAAATGGAGGATCAGAGATATGATGGGGTCAACCTAAGATAGACTGATGATCTTCGGTCAACAAGTTTCTTATCAATGCACTCCAATCTCTTGCTCGAGATGATGGCTATGCAAGGACAAGGTTTGGTTTCTTTATGACAACACGTTGTGCCAAAAAAGAGGATGATGGTCTCTGATCTTGGATATAGGATAGGAACAACTCAAAAGGTAGAACACTAAGTGTTGGTGGATCTCTAGATTTGGAACAAAAGATGATGGATCTGCTGGAAAGATATGGAAAGCTGATGGGGGGATGCTGGTGGAAAAGGTATTGAAGGGTGAAGGGACAATGCTCTTGAAGGATGATGCAAGTGCAAATGACAAGGACTGATTTTAGAATGCTGGTAGGAAGATGAATGCAAATGCAACTTTATGATGTTTTGAAATGCAACTAAGGTTTTGATGCTGATGCAAAGGGTGAAACTAGGATGAAACTAAGATGCAAGGCTGTTGAGACAAGATTTCAAGATCTGAAGATGGAACAAGACATGAATAAGGAATTGGCTAATCTTCTGGCTCAAGGTTGACAAAGTGATGGTTAACTCAGAAATGGAAGGTGAACTGTTTGATGTGGGCATTATGGGCAATGTTCTCAAGTCTGGCTTGGGACTTCTCCTCTGCTTGGGTTGCTTGGATAATGGATTGATAGGTCTTGGTGTTCTTCTTGATAACTTTTTGCTCTTGATAGGCTTGGGATTTGGGCAACTTTGCTTTAGGATGTTCGTTCTTGCTGGGCATCACTTGAAAAAGAGGCTTCTGATTTTGAGGCAAAAGTTTCCAATGGCAAAAGTTAAAGTCAAAGCAATCTCCACAAGGGACAAAGCAACCTTGCGGGATACAAACAAAGGCAACTGACTCTGACAAAGCTTTGAAAGTGAATGTTTCAACAAGTGTTTTCACGGAGTTTTTGACTATCAAGCACTTCAAACAGATCTACCTAAGGAAGGTGAGTATCAAAATCGCTTGCCCACAGCTTGGTATCCCCCAGAAGGGAATACAAATGGTGAGTAATCTTGAGGCGACCCGGTAAACCCCTTGGAATCGATCCTTGCACAAGGATTTTGATACTTTTGGATGTAGATAGGGTAGCCTCTATTTTATCAGGTTGCTAATGATTCCGTGGTGTCTCCATACCCGGTTATGCTGATCATCCGTGACTCACTTAAGAGCCTTGCCAATTATGCTGGGGGAGAGGAATGTTTACCATCCCCAGTCACGTGTTTGGCACGAACGCCCGGCGATTAGGAGATGTAAGTGATTCTTTTGGTATTCACTTATTTGTATACCGGCCGGGGGGGATACCGGTTTGAGGTCATTCTCCGAGGAGGAAGCGCTTCTCCTTGGACAGGCCTCGCTAAAAGCAGAACAGGTGAACTTGTCCAAGTTCAAATGTTCCACGTTGCTTACTCTAACAAGGATTATGCAAAATTTGAAAAACTCCTACATGCACATCAAGCAGATTTTGTTCATTTTCCCAAATTTGATTAAGTTTGTTTGAACTTTGAAATGAAGACACTCGTGATTAGATTTTGATTTGTTCCTTTCCTCAAAATGTAAATGAATTGAACGTTTGCAAGTTATTTCCTTTTGTGCATTCAAGATTTGATTAGCGAGTTGATTTAAGAACTTTGAAAAAGCTTTGTTTTGTCCCTTAGATCACTCAAGATTGAATTTGGCTTGCTTGCTTTGAAAACTGAAACAGATGAGGGAATAGAGTTGTTTGTTCCTTTTAGTGCATTCAAGATTGAGTTTGATTTTCAAATTGACAATGACACTTAGGACCTAAGTTCTTCCTTTTAGCTTCATTCAAGATTTTGTTTTGACTCGTTTGAATGCAGATTTGATGTTCTTTTTATGCCCAAAAAGATATGATCATTCCTACTTTGCATGAATGCATTGTTAAAAATCCTTGATGTTGCAAGGATGCAAATGCCTTGATTAATTTTTTTGTTTTGTTTGTTAGAACAAATTTTGCAAATTTTAGTCCTTAATGCATTCAAGAATGATTTGGGGGTTCATTTTAAGCACTAAAATAAGGTGTGTATGATTTTGCTTCCTTATGGATATTATTATTATTTTTGAAAAAAAATGGCCATGACCTCCTTGCTAGAAGAAGAAGAAGGAGGAGATGGAATAGAAGAAGAATATAGACAAGAAGAGGAAGAATAATATAGACAAGAAGAAGAAGAAGGGATCGAAGTGCTCCGTCCACCTATAAGCTTGAAAAATCTGAAAATGGTCTAAAACCCATCAGAATGTTTGCAAAGAACCCGTGAAGTGGGTCCCACCGGGCGTGCCAGAATGTAGACTATGATTTTGAACCTGTTACCTATCTTGAAAGGCTGAAACATTCAAACATTAGACTAATCTAACATATTCATGAACTAAAAAAAAATAGCATAAGACATGAAAACAAAACCAAAGCCACCTCAAGATTGTTGCTAAAAAAACAAGTGCTATAGAGCAAATGTTTGATTCGCTTCAATTAGAGGGATGTGGGTGTGCTCTCTAAGCACTTGGAGCATATTCTAATGCATACTAAGATTGATTTTAGACCAAATATAGGTGTGATATGATGCTATATGCTATGCAAAACAATAAAAGAAACTATGTTAATCCATTATTGCTAAGCTATGATGTTCTTTAAGAAAGCTTGAAGATGATAAAAAGAAACTAACAATTAGTATTGCTTATGCTAAGTCTAGAGCTAAATGGACATGATAACAATGCATAAAATGAAAGGTGAATGGATATTTTGCTCTTGGAAATGAGGACTATTTATAGACTTTTGGGAGGATGAATGAGTGGCTAGGATCAAAATCCTTAAGAGAGGCCAAGATTCATTCAAAGGGGAGCACATGGATTGTGCTAGTTCAAGGCCACCTCCTTGTGACAAGTGTCACAAGGGCATTGGGTTGAAAGATGGGAGGAATGTGCACAATTTGGGAAATGTGCCTAAGGTCAAAGGGTGTAAGAAAGGGGTGAGGGGCTTCTTAAATGCATCATAAATGCATGTAAGAGGGATAAGGAGGCTTTAAATGCACTTAATGCATGTAAGAGAAGCCTCTAGAAGTTTGTTGACTTTGGGTCAAGCTTAGGAGTTGGCTAACCTTGTTTAGGGAATGTGACAAGGTTAGGGGGAGGATTAGGATTAGGATTAGGGGATTTTAGGATTAGGATGGGTGAAGAGGTTGGGTTGAGAAGATTCTAGAAGAGTCTAGAATTCTCCTTGGTTTTATGGAATAAAAGTTTATTCATTCCAAAAGCTTAAGTTTTGGGAATATTTATTGAAATATTTTCAATAAATATGAAAATTAAATATTTAATCTTAATTAAATATTTTGAGTTGAGATTAGGGTTAGAAAAGGTGGGATTAGCCTTTTAATCGAAATTAAGAAGGGATTAGAAGATTTTGGAAGAGGTTAGTGGTCTTAGGAAAAAAGGCTAACTTTTGGTCAAAAAATAAATTAATTATTTTTTGGGGGATTTTTGGTCAATTTATTAATTAAAATAATTAATAAATAGGGGATTAATGTTTAAATAAGATTTAAACATTTTTGGGAGGGATTTCTTAATTAAATATTTTTAATTAAGATAAAGGGATTTAATGACATAAAAATAAATTAATTAATTAAATAAATAATTAATTAATAAATGATGATGTCATCAGGGATTTTTCAGAAAATAAAAATAATTTATTTTCTAAAAGATTTTTAGGTGTCTACATTTTGCCCCTCTTTGATGCGATGTCGCAAGTGGCATGGCGTCAAAGACAAGAAAATAAGATGCCCAAGGCTAGAATTTAGAGGAATAAGGGATTGTGCCCCCTCGAGAAAATAACGCAAGGAGCAAACATTGTGAAATTTTCTCGAAAGGAAACAGAGAAGGAAGGACCTAGGAAGAAGGGGAGATAAATAACCAAGCTTCCAAGAGCAAAGATGAGTGAATGCAAGATGAGATGGAATGCAAAATGCAGGATGCAGCTACATGAGGATGCAAGATTAATCTATATGATGCAGGATGCAGGGGAGATGGGGAAGCTCCAAGTGCAAATGTGGAGAGCACAACCTAGTTTAATATAGCAATGCTAGAGACCTGCCAAGGATAGTGGGATCACGAGGCCTTGTCACCAGCGTTGCATAGGACTGACGCTAAAAAGACACGCAGGGTTGCCCCAGCATCGCACATGAAACCCGAAGGAGGCATGGTGGAAATGATGCTGAAGAAACCACAAACACATGACTGACTCACAGGCAGAAGCAAAAGATCAAAAGACCTTGCCCCAGATGATCCTCATTCGCAGCACACCATGATATAAAGGATCGTGGTGACGTTGAGTAGAGAACAATGAGAAGCTGTAAAAGATTAACAAGACCCAAAGGACAAAATCCAAGGTCAAAATGAAAACTCCAAAAAGACATCCTTTGCCAAGGAGAGAGATGTGATTTGATTGATGGTGAGAAGATTGGTCAGACAGGAGGAACGATATATCCTCAAGGACCAGGATGGAAGATTAGGTCAGACAGGAGGAACGATATATCCTCAAGGACCCATGGGTTGGTGAGAGAATAAGTGTAGTTGTTCGCTGGAAAAAAGTTGAAGTTCAAGGAATAATCAGGATGAGCAAGGATAAGTCATCAATTGATGTTGCTGAAGCACAAGGCCTGAGTGGGACTACAAATTTTCTGAGGCTGGGGATGGGACAAGATATTTGATCAAATGCTGCTGTAGGACGGACAAAGGTTATGTACAACAAGGAGGAACGATATGCACAAGGGATATGTACAGAAGCTCAGGATTGGGGATAGGAAGATCACACTCAGCGGGACTCTCACTAGGACGGAGACAAGAAGGATAAATACAAGGAGGAAAGCGCTGTACAGGAAAGGGAAAGGGATATGGTACAAGATATGGTACAAAGCTTTGGAATAGGATATGGATTGCAGATGGGTTGGAGGAAGATGGAAGCTGAAAGGACAACTGAATAGATAAAAAGCCCAGTTTACTATGTTGGCGCCTGTTTACCAGGTTTTCACCAACATACTTGTCCAAGGCGCTTGAATTGCCAAGTTTTCACCGTTGGACGATTATTTTCTCTTTCTCTTTTCTTTTTTTGCTTTTTTTTGCTTTTTTTTTTTTTTTTTTTTTTTGAATGTTTTTGGATTTTCTGATATATGCAGGATCAGGTTCAGGCATAGAACCTCTTCAGATGGATGATGTTGATAGGATCATTCAAGGGCTCACCTTCTAGTGTTGATAGCTGATAGGCTCCCGAGCCGAAGGATGCGGTGACAACATAGGGGCCCAACCAAGTAGGCTCAAACTTGCCTTTCTTTTCTCTATTTGCTAGGACCTTCTGATTTTCTTTAAGGACCATGTCACTGACCTGGAATTGTCTAGGATGGACCTTTTTGTTATAACTCCTTTTGAGTCGATTTTGGTATGCCACCAGGTGATCATATGCTTGCTGTCTCTTTTCATCTAACAGGTCTAGCTGTGTGAGATGGGCTACACGATAATCTTCATCAGTGGTGTAGTTCTTCATGGAGACTCGCAATGAGGGGAGCTCAACCTCGATCGGTAGAACAGCTTCAGCACCATATACAAGGGAGTATGGGGTGGTGCCTGTGGGAGTGCGATAAGAAGTGCGGTAGGCCCAAAGGGCGGGATTGATTTGGAGGTGCCAGTCACGACCAGAATCATTGACAACCTTCTTGAGGATTTTCAAGATAGTTTTGTTAGTTGCCTCAGCTTGGCCATTTCCTTGAGGGAAATATGGACTGGAGAAACGGTGATGGATGTGGAGTCTGGCACATAGATCATCCACATGCTGGTTTTCAAAAGGTGTGCCATGGTCTGTGAAGATGGTAGATGGTATGCCGAAGCGGCAAATGATATGGTAGAGGATGAACTTGGATATTTGGATGCCAGTGGTTAGGGTGAGCGGAATCGCTTCAACCCATTTGGTAAAGTACTCTGTGGCTGTTATGATATACTTGTGTCCATCCGAAGAGAGGGGGGTGATCAAGCCAACGAGGTCGAGGCCCCAACATGAAAAAGGCCACGGTGGTGCAATAGGTTGTAGATCCTGTGCTGGTGCATGTATCAAATTGGCATGCTGTTGACATGGGAGACATTTCTTGACAAATTCACACGCATCATGTTCCATTGTTGGCCAATAATATCCAACTCTAAGCAGCTGCTTTGCTAGAACCATGCCACTCGTGTGGGCACCGCAAATTCCAGCATGAACTTCTTGTAAGGCCAGGACGGCCTCGTTTGAGTCTAAACATCTAGATAGGACATTGTGATACCCGCGACGATATAGGGTGTTGGCTACAAGAGTGTAGCGGGAAGCTCTACGAATAAGGTTTTGGCGTTGGTTATTGGTGAGATGGGGAGATATGATACCATTTTTTAGATATGCATGGATTTCATGGTACCATGGGGATTGGGGACCAACCAAGACACACACCATGTTTGCATCGGCGTTCTCATAAGCTGGTGAATGTAGCTGCTCGACTAGAAATTCATACTGTGATGCGTCACGTGGGATTTCTAATAAGGATCCGATGGTTGCCATTGCATCTGCTGCTTTGTTCTGAAGCCTTGGGATCTGATTGAATTGTAGATGTAGGAAATGCTCTTTCAATTTATCCACCAGTTGCTTGTAGGGTAGCAATTTGTCATCCTTTGTCTGATATTCATCTAGGACTTGTTTGATAATCAGCTGTGAATCTCCAAAGACTTGTAGTTCTGTGATGTTCCATTGGATAGCTGTTTTGAGACCTAAGATGAGTGCCTCATATTCTGCAATGTTGTTGGTACAGGGGAATCCCAACTTGAATGATTTTGGAATATAGTTACCTTGAGGTGTGATGAATAGGATTCCTGCCCCAGAGCTATGGGATGTGTTGGAACCATCAAAGTATAGTTTCCACATGGGCTGCTCTTCAATCATGCATAAGTGTTCATTGGGGAATTCCATGATTAGTGGATAGGCATCCACCAGTGGTGCTTCTGCTAGTTGATCGGCAATGACTTGCCCTTTGATTGCTTTGCGATCTACATACTGAATGTCAAATTCGCTGAGTAACATGACCCATTTTGCCATACGGCCTGTGAGGGTTGTCTTTGATAGTAGATACTTAAGAGGGTCCACCTTTGATATGAGCTTGATTGTGTGGCTAAGCATGTAATGTCTAAGTTTTTGAGTGGCAAAGACCACTGCTAAGCATGCTTTCTCCATGGGTGAATAGTTAAGCTCATAGCCCACAAGAGTGCGACTGATGTAGTAGATAGCTCGTTCTCTATTTTCATCATCATGCTGTGCTAGGAGTGCCCCTAGTGTTGTAGCTGTTGTTGAGATGTAAAGGATGAGTGGGCGTCCTGGAACTGGTGGTACAAGGATCAGAGCGTTAGCTAGATACTCCTTGAGCTTATCAAAGCTTCTTTGACATATGGGATCCCACTTGAAGTTGGTGTTTTTGCATAAGAGATGTGAGAA
This sequence comes from Chamaecyparis obtusa, assembly GCA_027943335.1. Taxonomy (NCBI): domain Eukaryota; kingdom Viridiplantae; phylum Streptophyta; class Pinopsida; order Cupressales; family Cupressaceae; genus Chamaecyparis; species Chamaecyparis obtusa. Next base: position 415,046 of record BSBK01005887.1, read on the forward strand.
TGGTTGGCACTTGTCCGCTAGCTGAGAGATGAACCGCCGTACTGATTGAAGCTTTCCCTGTAGGCTTCTGAGCTGTTTGAGATTTCTTGGTGGAGGCATCTCTGTTATTGCATTTACTTTTTTAGGATCGATCTCTATGCCTCGTCTAGAGACGATGAAGCCTAGAAGCTTGCCAGATGTAACACCAAAGACACATTTCTTAAGATTAAGCTTTAAGCCATAATGATTCAGACGATCAAACACACGCTCTAAGATGTTGAGGTGTTCATCCCTTGTTTTGGATTTTGCAAGGATATCATCCACATAGTCTTCAAGGATCTTGTGGATCATGTCATGGAAGATCGCTGTCATTGCTCGTTGATATGTTGCTCCTGCATTCTTTAGCCCAAATGGCATCATGTTGTAGCAGAAGGTACCCCATGGGGTTGTGAATGCTGTTTTATGTTGATCTGCTTCTGCTATATGAATTTGGTTGTAGCCTGAAAATCCATCCATTAATGATAACATCTCATGACCCGCTGTGAGGTCTACAAGCATGTCTATGTTTGGCAATGGGAAGTCATCCTTAGGACATGCCTTGTTTAAGTCCCTGAAATTAGTACAGATTCTGATGTCGCCAGAAGGCTTTGTGACTGGCACCATGTTAGAGATCCACTCTAAATAATCTATAGCTCTGATAATCTTAGCTTGGAGGAGCTTCTCAAGCTCTACTTTGACAAGCAATGCTACCTTTGGATGCATTTTCCTTAGCTTCTGCTTCACTGGCTTGACATTAGGATCCACTGCTAGATGATGAACGACAAGATTAGGATCAAGCCCAGGCATTTGGGCGTATGACCATGCAAAGTTGATAACTGATTCTTTGAGCAAGGCACTGAGAGCGATTTCTTCTCCTTCTGTTAGGTTGACTGCAATGTAGGTGATCCTTGGACATTCTTCTGTTCCCAAGTTGATTGGCTTGGTCTCTTCTATGATGATTGGAGACTGCTCTGGTCTATAATCTTGGATAGGGGGAAGAGGCAAGGCTTCATCTTCTAGTGCCTGAATTGCCAGGTTTTCACTAGAAGATACGCCCTTTATTTTTACTATTTTGGAATCAGAATGTGCCCCAAGGGGGTTTTCACATAAAGACTCATGATGTTCTTTTGCTATTTCATTTTTGCGACTAAAGCTTGCCTCTTCCCCAAAATATCCTTCTGGGTGAAGCCGATAGACAGAGGTTGATGTTGAATCCTGATTGCTTGCTAGACCTGATGCCCCCATGAATTCTAGGAGTGCTTGTGCGCTTTGGAACTTGTCGATGTGTGCGATGCTTGGTTGGTCCCAATCTATGAGGTCGGGGTTTGTGAGGGGAAGATCTATGAGGTTAATGGAGAGTTGTTGGAGGACAAAAGTCCCCAGGAGGGTGTCGTCAGCAAAGATATCGTCGTAGGATCGGATGTCTTTCTCTTCGGGGATGTCTTCGATTTCCACAAGGTCATCCTGGCTATTCGAAAAGTTCACGTTGGTCATGTTATTGCCCTCAGTTGTGGTATTGGGCTCTTGTTCAAGCAGGCGAGAGGTATTAAAGCCAAGTCCTTGCTGTTCTGGATTCTGGGATGGTATGATAGGAAATAAGTTTCCATCCTCTTGTGGTCCTAGACCACCACCTTGATAGTTATAGTGTTCTGTGACATTTTTGTAGGGGATTGGATATTTCTCTTTGAAGTACTCAAGAAGTTGTGTGTCACGTGATGGGGGATCTTTGTATAACCATTTGTTAATATCTGGATCCATTTCTTTGCTGTTGATGGTACCATGAGACTCAAAAGTCATGTTTCCAATTTGCTTGAGCTTATAATGTTCTTCAACAGGCTTGTTTTGACAACTTGGGCGCCCTTGAGTATGTGGATCACGTGGAAGAGCTCCTACAGCAAATGCATCACTGAGGCTGTATTCGCCACAACCCTGGTTGTTGATCTTGATGGATGATAAGGTGGAAGAAAGGATGGTCTCTGGATCACGATGGGATCGGGATGAGCTAGCAATAGAAGTACCAATATCGGTTCCAGGACAATGAGTAGAATGAGGGAAAGATGTTTCCATCGCAAGGCAGTATGCGAAGGGGTTAGGGTCAGCGTGGATGGTAACCTCAGTGCCTTGATGTGGAAACTTGATGCACTGATGGTAAGTAGATGGTACGGCCTTAATGGAATGGATCCATGGACGACCAAGGAGGATATTGAACGGTAGGTCAAGATCAACAACGTGGCAGAGAGTATCTTGCGTTGCTGGGCCTAGCTGGATAGGCAAAGTTATAGTACCTTCAGAGGTACGCTCCAAGTTATCATATGCTTTGATAGTGATTTGCTCATGTTGTATGTTGGCCTCCATGAACCCGATCTTCTTGATGAATTTTAATGTGCACAAGTTGAGGGCTGAGCCATTATCCACTAGAACTCGTTTGATGGCGAAATCTCTGACCATGACAGCAATGCGGAGAGGGAGAGTATGGTCAGGAGCGACATCTGGTATATCAGATTCTTTGAAGGACAGGGCACATGCTGCTGATAGGTGTCCCACAAGAGTTTCAAACTGAGTTGTGTTAATGTCCGTGGGGACATGACCTTCTTTTAGAGCTTTGTCCAGGATCTCCTGATGGATGGGTGATGTGCGGAGCAAATCCAAGATAGATATTTGGGCTGGCATGTTCCCAAGATGCTCTATGATATTGTATTGTGCTCTTGGTGCATTATGCTGTGTTGCGCGTGCATTTGATGCTGGCCTGGTGTTAGACTGTGCTGTGGATGCAGTAGATGTTGGCCTTGGAGGAGCAGCTGACCTTGGAGGAGCACCGGCAACAGTTATCCTACCACTGCGGGTAGTTGCAGCACATTGTCGATCCGGCCCTTTGACGTGGATGGTATTGATGGTGGGCTCATCTTGGATGGGCTCAACTTGAGTTATGCATCCGACATACTTGTCATAGTTGATGTAGGCCACTGTGTGATCTTCTTGCTTGCCTTTGCCATGATTTTGGGGCTGATTGGCGTTGGCTTGATTCTTCCCGGTATCGTGTTGAGGGAACACATTTTGATATATTTGCAAACCGGCATTGGGTGAAGCTTGAGTTGGTGCATCGACCTGGATTTCCTTGCGATCGATGAGATCCTGGATGTAGTGCTTAAGCCGCATGCACTTCAATGTTGTGTGCCCCTTCACACGATGGTAATCACAGTATTCATGTTCTTTATACCAATCAGACTTTGGTGCGTTGTCATCCTTCTGTGGGATGGGGATTAATGTTTAAATAAGATTTAAACATTTTTGGGAGGGATTTCTTAATTAAATATTTTTAATTAAGATAAAGGGATTTAATGACATAAAAATAAATTAATTAATTAAATAAATAATTAATTAATAAATGATGATGTCATCAGGGATTTTTCAGAAAATAAAAATAATTTATTTTCTAAAAGATTTTTAGGTGTCTACAGGGGGATTAGCAACTTTGGATGCCATTGTAGATGTTTCTTTTAGATGCATTACATCTTTTTGCTTTGGGATCCACATCATTTTTGCTTTAGCTTTGGTGGGCCTTTGTGGCCATTGGTATGCATCAGATTTTGCTTTTGCTTTGCTGGGCCTTTGCGGCCATTGGGATGCTTTGTATTGCTTGATTGGATTTTTCTTTGGTTGACCATGTCATTTAGACTGGACATGACAATCCTTGAATTTGTGTGGATATTTCCCTTTATTCATATTGGATATGGCATCCAAATTGCAGGGAGCATTGGAGTGAATATGAGGAGATGTGCGAGATGGAGGAAATATGGATGGAGAGATGGAAGGAGATTGGTAGATAGGATATGTGGGCATGTGCCTTTGTTGATCCCAACTAGGGAGATTTGGATTTTGGATGAAAGACTGAGTAGGATAAGATGGGGGATGATATTTTGGGATGTAAGGTCCCAAAATGGATTTGGTATGTAGAGGATATGTGCTAGAAGATTTTGGGACATAGGGACCCAAAATGGATTTGGAGGATGAAGGAGGAATGTGATAGGTTGTCTTTGGTTGTAACGATGGAGGAGGAGGAATGGTGTTGTATGCTTTGGGAGATGTGATGGTGGGTTTGGAAGGATGCTTGAATTTAGCTTTAGTTGTACCAACATTTCTGGAGGAAGTGCCTTCTTCTGATGTGTGACCAATTCCACATAACTTTGGATGTTTCTTATCTTGGATAGGCTCCAGATTTCCTTGTTCATGGATGCCTAGGCCTTTGCCTTGATAATTCCATTTCTTGAGCATTTTATCCAAACAAGGATATTTCTGACTTGGGGAATATGATAAACATCCAGTTTCTAGTTCCCTGATGGAAGATATAGAACTTATTGCTTCTGCTTCAAGTGGACTGCCTTTGACAAATGTAAGTGATCCAAGAGGATAGAATGATGGCAATGGGACAGTTTGGTTTGGAAGATCCTCAAGAGGAGAGGATAGGATGGTGGGATTTTGACTGGGATTGGGGGATAGTAATGAATCTTTAGATGGAGAAACTAGGATGATAGGATCTTGGATTGGAGGAATTGAGGTTGTAGGATTTTGGATTGGGGGTGATGGAAGCAATAGAACATGTGATGGGGGAAGTGAAGGGATTGGATCTTGATTTTCTTCTATGAGTATTTCAACATGCTTTTGGAAAAGATCTTGACATGGTAGGTTTTGTGTGGATAGAGTGACGGGGGATGTATTGATGGACTCTTCAGAGGGGGTGGATGGAAGGATGGGAGATTTTGTAGCTATGATGTCTGGAAGAAGGAAGAACTCATGGGGCTCATCAGATATGCTTTGGATAATGCTAGGAGGAGGTGATGTTGGTGGGGATGGGATGGAGACCTCAGATGGAAGGGACTCAATGATGCTAGGAGATGGAAGAGGATCAATGAGTGGGATGTATGGAAGATAGATAACAGATGGGAGTGATGGATGGGCCTCATCAATTATGGTTTCACATAAAGGTTTGAGATGGCTTGGCTCTTTAACTTTAGGAGTGGGATTTGTTTTTGGCTTCCTTGTGAAACTCCTTGGAGACTTCCGGTTTGGAGGAGGTGAGGGATTAGAATGTGTAGAAAATGGGGAGCTTGGATGGTCCTCACATGAATGTGGGGTGGAAGATTTTGAACTTTCTTGAGGGGATGACAGTGCAGACGAGGAGTTAGAGGATGGTGGGTTGGGAGAAAGGATTGGAAGACTTGGTTTTTGGTTTTGAGAATGATTTGGAGGATAAGTAGATGGAGGGTTCGGATAAAGGATGGGAAGACTAGGATTTTGGATTTGGGGGTGATTTGGAGGATGAGTGGATGGAGGTTTTAGATAAGGGAAGTAGCGTGAAGTGTTTCGAGGGAATGGTGGTGATTGGGATATGACTATAGCAGGAGATGGAGGTATGAAGGATGCATATGGAGGATGTGTAGGTTTAAGATAGGGATAAGGTGTGGATGGATAAGATAATGGATTTTCCTTGCCAAGGACATGAAAGGGAGTGCTAGTGGATAAGCGTGAAGGCATGATAGGATATTTTGGTGGAATGATTGGATGCTGGGGGATATTTGGAGCAAACTTGCTAAGATTTTCAAAATATGCATCATGATCTACAAGGCTTTCATCATCTTTGGGATAGGACGGATTGAGGGGAGAGACATAATAACCAAACTCATCATAATAGTTTTGAGACATGCTAACTTGTGGATGAGTTGGATAAGGATGAAGGACGAAGATGGATTGGAAGACTAAGACTCAGATTGGGATGACTGACAAGCTCAGACTAGGATTGGATTTGGCTTAAGATTGGAAGAAGACTGACTCTAGAGGAAGACAGACAAGGGGATGGGGGATGACCAAGATGATGTTGCTAACCTAAGATAGGAGGAAAGGATGACAAGACTAGATTGAATATGACTGGAAGACCATGATTTGAGATTCTGAAAGCTTTGGACATTTTTTGGATTTTGGTAGGATTTGGACTGACATGGCTTTTCTGAGTATCCTGAACCAAGTTGTAGATCAGTTTGATGTTTTCCAATGGCAAAGGATAGATTTCAACAAAGATTTTCAAAAAAGCAATCTCCGCAAGGGACAAAGCAACCTTGTGACATACAAGTAGGATGACTGACTCTGATAAAGCTTTGAAGGTGTATGTTTCAACAATGTTTTCATGAAGTCTTTGACTGTCAAGCACTTCAAACAGATCTACCTAAGGAAGGTGAGTATCAAAATCGCTTGCCCACAGCTTGGTATCCCCCATAAGGGAATACAAATGGTGAGTAATCTTGAGGTGACCCGGTAAACCCCTTGGAATCGGTCCTTGCACAAGGATTTTGATACTTTCGGATGTAGATAGGGTAGCCTCTATTTTATCAGGTTTTTAATAGTTCCGTGGAGTCTCCATACCCGGTTATGCTGACCGCCTGTGACTCACTTAAGAGCCTAGCCAACAACGCTGGGGGAGGAATATTTACCTTTCCCCAGACATTTGTATTTGGCACAAAACGCCCGGCGATTAGGAGATGTAAGTGAGTACTTTTTTCCTTCACTTTATTTATATACCGGCCAGGGGGGATACCGGTTTGAGGTCATTCTCCGAGGAGGAAGCGCTTTTCTCCCTGGACAGGCCTCGCTAAAAGTAGAACAAGTGAACTTGTTCGAGTCCAAATGTTCTACGTTGCTTATTTTAACAAAGATTTACAGAAAATGAAAGCTCCTAGATGCACATCAAGCAAGTTTGTTCATTTTTCCAAATTGATTAAGTGATGTTTGAACTTTGAAAAATGAAGACACACGTGCTTAGATTTTGATTTGTTCTTTCTTCAAAACGTAAATGATTTGAGCGGTTGCAAGTTCTTTCCTTTTGGGCATTCAAGATTGATATTTGCGAGTTGATTTAGGAACTTTGAAAATGTGCTTTGTTTTATCCTTAGATCATTCAAGATTGTGTTCATTTACTTGCTTTTGAAATCTGAAACAAGAGAGGGAATAGAGTGTTCGTTCCCTTTAGTGCATTCGAGATTGGGTTTGATTTTCAAAATGACAATGACACTTTAGGACCTAAGTTCTTTCCTTTAGTTTCATTCAAGATTGAGTTTGACCTTTTGCAAAATAAAAAAATAAATCTAGTCACAGACAAAAAAAACCAAAAAGCGACACTGTCCAGCTTATAGACAACGCTGGAAAGTTCAGAGGTGACATTTCATTCTTACAGGCGACATTCTGTACCTTTATAGGCGACAGATAAATATGCAGAGGCGTGATTTCTTTCTTCAAAGGCTTAATTTCTTTCTTTGAAGGCGTGATTTAATTACTTGCAAGCGACAGAAGAAGAAGTAAAGGCAGAATAGAAGTTATGGCTGCGGAAATCTACCAGTAACCAGGCGTGAAAATAGTGTCTGTACGCGTGATTTGATTTCTTGAAGGCGTGATTTAATTGCTTGAAGGCGTGACTATATTTTGTGTAGGCGACATTTCTTTTCATGAAGGCGACATTTCTTTTCTTGAAGGCGACATTTAATTGCTGTAAGCGACATTTAATTACTTGAAGGCGACATTTCATTTGTTTCCTGCAAATACAAGCATATAAAGTATAATCTCATCAAAATGATTGTGGTTTTGGTCCCACCGGGCGTGCCAGAATGTGAGCAAGGCTTTCGAGGGTACCTGTTATCTATTTTGAAAGGCTCAAATCAATCAAACATTAAGAGTTTAATCTAGCATACAATCAAAACAAAAACAAAGAGCTCTAAGCAAAGCCACCTCAGATTGAGCTAGAAACAGTTTGCACCCATGCACTGTTTGATTTGCTCAGATTAGAGGGATGTGGATGTGCTCTCTAAGCACTTGGAGCATGCTCTAATGCATTCTAAGATGGATTGAAATCCATGAAAACCCCAAAATGGCACAAAAATAGGTATAGAACACCTGATTTGCCCCTAAGGCCTCAAGGATCCAAAAATGCTTAAATGGAGATTAAGCTACATGATGGGTAATCTAAGATTGATTTTAGACCAAATTAGAGATGTGATATGATGCTATGCTATGCAAAACAATAAGAAAAGCTATATTAATCCATTATTACTAAGCCATGATGAGTTAAAATGCTTGAAAGTAAACTAAATTAGAATGATTTGCTAAGATCTAACATGAAAATGGCATCATAACAGTGCATGAGAATGAAAGTAAGCTAATTGATTTTGCTCTTGAAAGGAGGGGTATTTATAGAATTTGGGAAGGAAGAATGAGTGGCCAGGATTGAAATCCTTAAGAGAGGCCAAGATTCACTCAAAGGGGAGCACATGGATTGTGCTAGTTTAGGGATCACCTCCTTGTGACAAGTGTCATAAGGGCATTGGATTGAAAGATGGAAGGAATGTGCACAATTTGGGAAATGTGCCTAAGGTCAAAGGGTGTAAGAAAGGGGTGAGGGGCTTCTTAAATGCACCATAAGTGCATGTAAGAGGGATAAGGAGGCCTTAAATGCCTTCAATGCATTTCAAAAAGGGAAGCCCTCTTTGTTGACTTTGGGGTAAGCTTAAGAGTTGGCTAACCTTGTTTAGGGAATGTGACAAGGTTAGGGGGAGGATTAGGATTAGGATTAGGGGATTTTAGGATTAGGATGGGTGAAGAGGTTGGGTTGAGAAGTTTCTAGAAGAGTCTAGAATTCTCCTTGGTTTCATGGAATAAAAGTTTATTCATTCCAAAGGCTTTTGGTTTTGGGAATATTTATTAAAATATATTTAATAAATATGAAAATTAAATATTTAATCTTAATTAAATATTTAGCCTTGGGATTAGGGTTAGAAAAGATGGGATTAGCCTTTTAATCAAGATTAAGAAGGAATTAGAAGATCTTGGAAGAGGTTAGTGGTCTAAAGGAAATTGGCCAAGTTTTGGGCAAAAAATAAATTATTTATTTATTTTGGGATTTTTGGTCAATTTATTAATTAAAATAATTAATAAATAAGGAGATAATGTTTAAATAAGATTTAAACATTTTTGGGAGGGATTTCTTAATTAAATATTTTTAATTAAGAAAAAGGGATTTAATGACATAAAAATAAATTAATTAATTAAATAATTAATTAATTAATAAATGATGATGTCATCGGGGATTTTTCAAAAAATAAAAATACTTTATTTTCTAAAGGATTTTTAGGTGTCTACATTATGTTACAGAGAGCTATAAGTCTAAAGTCTTCTGGTACCTTTTCTTCTACTTTTTCTAGGATAAGAGTTATAAATGTATTGTTGATTTCTTTTAACAAATTTTTGGCTTTCCTAGTATTTTCTATAGCCTCACTTAATTCATTTCTGAGAAAGTGCCAACACTTTTGGGAAAAAACAGCCTTAAACCATCAAGGCCTGGTGCTTTGTCCACATTTAATTGACATAGAGTTGTTTTAATTTCTTCCTTTGTGATGTTTTTGTTTAGCATTTTATTGTCTTCCTTTGTTAAGATCTTAGGAATATTACTTAATAGAATCTTTGGTGAATTCAAATGTGAGTTCCCTAGTACATTTGACCCACATTTCTGACCAAGCATTAAAATCATTTTCCTTGGTCGGTTAATAGAAGGAAAATTTTGATTTTTTTAAATCTATTCTCGTGTTGGTCAGAATTACAACCATGCTAGGTGGTCGTAATTCTGACCAACACTAGAATATAACTATAAAAAAATACACGGTTTCATTTTATTTTATTTTATTTTGGCAATTATAGTCCGTGAGCAAAGGAGTGGTGAAGGAGGGTAGGAGGGCAGCTGTCGACACCACCTCTATGCATCTAGCATGTAAGTTATGGCATCTCCTTCTCTTCCACATTACTATTCTCAAACTCAAGCAAGCATCGAGAGGAATAGGCATTCGAATCCAACCATTTCATTGCAGTCTTGGTAAGAGATTCGATGTTTTTGGCATTTTCTTAATCAAGGGTATACATTTTTTTATTTTCAATTATTTTCATTTGTGTTTTCTTTGTAGTTGAGTTGGTCACGGGTTTGAAACCCTAATTTTTAGACTTGGAATCTTGAATGCATTCATTCTTCATTACTTACCCTCTTTAATGGCGTTAGTTTTCCTTCTATAATGTCGTATATCCGCCACTTCTAATGTTGTTCATGCCACCATTAGAAGTGGCGTGAACACCATTAGAAGTGGCGTGAATTTCCAGAGAGAAGGGCTTTCTATACCCACTGACCATGATTGCAAAATGTCCTCATTACTTTGATTGTATGCACATTTTAATATAATATAAATGTCCAACATTAGAAATATGTATGTGAATATTAAATACCATGTTACAAAGTATCTTCAAGATCTTTGATTTCCAAATAGATTACGGTGCTTATATTTTATACTATCATTCTATCCTTTTCTTCTGACTGTTTCATTGCCTCGATGCCTCCTTGTATGCAACTCTAGTAACCATTGTTATTATCTTTGTCACTCCCTTCTATGCAGACTTACATCTTTCCCTTAGTATCATTCTGATGTGTATTTCATTGATGTGTATCCCTTTGTATTTCTTGATGTGGTCCTCATTCTCTTCAAAGACTTTTTCCTCTTTATGCCAACTTGTAACCTACACTTGAATCTTTTGAGCTGATTCTCATAGACGCGTCAAGTCTTCCTTATTTCCTTAACAAATGCATACATTCCTTTTCCACATTCCCCATTGTGAAACCAATAGTAGTGAGGATTTCCCAATCCTTCTTCAAATCTTTTCCAAATAACCTTACAGACCAATCACACATATGGATACCCTTTTCAAAGCTTCATAATATACTACAAGATTTACCCTAGGTGTTTTGAACCAAGACCCTCAAATCCACCACTGTCCCTGAATTAGGAGGGCTAATTCAACTCCATTTACAAAGAAACCCCTCTTAGTTCTTCACCCCAAGCCTTGAGACTTTCAAAAGAGTTACCAAATGATCCCAAACCATGGATCCTATAACCAATTTGTTCCTAAGACCTCTCCATATGAAAAACCCCTAAATTGCCCCTCCAAAACCCTTATTATCTAGGGCCTGGTCAATGTATGACCTCCCAATGCTATATTCTCAAATAAATGGATGATTAACCATCCTTAGACCATAAATAAGTGGAATCAACCACAAAATCATCCCCTCCAATGGCTAGAACTCCTGCTGCTATAACCATGCATCATTCCCTTAACCCTGAACACTATCAAACCTGACCAACTGCCCCTTTTCTCCTACAAAGAGCACTCATTCCTGCATCATTCATGTTAGATAGGTATAATACAAATGTGGATCCATCCCCAAGTAACAGTATTTACAAAAAGGGGATGGATCTCATGAATCCATAGTTGACACCAAAGCAAAAATAGGGGTTTCTATAGGACAGTCAGTTTAGAAGAATGACATAGTATTAAAAATCACTTGAAATAGATCTAATAGGCTTTAGGAACCATTAAAATTCTATTCCCAAGCAAATAGATCAATACACCATCAAAATAGACTTCAAAGTTACAAGAAATCATTGTTATTGCTTCAAATATGGACATAGTCCATACAAATGAGATTCTAAAATGTACTATCCTCTCTCCCCTACCTCACAAGGGTTACATAGATACCAAAATAACCTCCATAACTGATCCAAAGTGTTAGGATCCTCAAAAAAAAAAAAAAATCCCTATTTTGGTGGTTTCCTTCTAAAACACACTTGACCGTTAGATTTCAAATATTTAAACTTTAAAACTTGACTAAATGACTCTTTAACTTTAGGACTTTGAATTTTGTCCATGAAGGACCTTACCATGACATTAAATCCATTATTATACTTGAAGACATAACCTATTAGCCTTCTAGGCCTACTAGACCACCCTATGAAATCAACCTCTATTACATTCACTCTTGCCTTTATAGGTTCAGGCTTATTAAATTGTATTGCATCAAATTAAAAAATGGACCATAGGTCCAATTACATTCATATTTTGATCTTTTTAGATCATTCAACCTTTATGAGTCTTTCAAATGACTCTCTTTCAAATCCAGCTATTCCTTTTTATGACTGATTGAATTATTTTGTGACTATTCTGTTAAAGATCTTCACTCTTGACTTCAATTTTATTACTTTCATTTTCAATTAAAGTCACAATATTTATCCATTTATATGACTGCATAAAAGACATAGTGCACATTTCCATGAATAAAGATTAATTTTTATGTGATTAAATCACTCTGTTGGAAGTACACTCATGCTACACCATTATGTTTCACATTGATGACCTTTTTATCCCTTAAAATTGTTGAATTTTATTGTACCTTTGTTCCAATTAAAATAAAATCATAGTCCACAAAGAATACTTGAAATTCAAAGGTGGGGATATAAAAGATAGTGCAAGTTAACTAAAATTTTTACATGAATCAAATAAAGTTAGAAAAACACCATCTATCCTCTGAACGTTTACCATGCTAGATCTCATCAGAACCATCCATTTTGCATGTGAGATATGTAGTGGGAACACATGACAAAGTATTCTTAAAAGTAGGAAATCCACAGACCCATGTATAATTCCATATTGCAAGATGAATTTGGAATGACATCACAAATCATTAAATTGTATGTCACACTTAAGAAAAGAAATAATGAGGTGACTAGTTGCAAACAAAGTGACGATACAAATGCAATCCTAAACATGAGACTTGACAGCATGATAGAGTCAAAGTACTTTAATTCCCACTGTAACCTTGGTCCTTGAGTACTATATCTTCTAGCTCTAGGTAAATTTGTAATGGGTTAATGTCATTAGCAAACACCATTTTATCCCTATCACATGCCCAATTTGTAAGTAGATCGGATAACCTATTTCCCTCTCTATACGTATTTAAGATAATGTAAAGTTATCAAATTTATGAAGGAGCATCTAGGATTGTTGCTAAACATAATGGATTCACCAATTTTGGAAAACACTTTTCTTGCATGCTTCAATTATAATCAAAGAATATCCCTTGACATAAGGATGTGTGACATCCATGTTGTGTACAAGGACAAGTCTATGGAAGAGATCTAGGACCTTAGCCATATTGTTGGTACCATGGTTTAGGGGGATTTCTCACTTCAATATTTGCTTAAAAGACTTGAAAACACATCATAAGGTATGATCCTATGATTTCATCTCAGTATAAAAATGGTGACCATATATTAAAACAATTTTTATAGTATATAGTATATAATAGCTTACTGACTCTAAATTTTATTTCTTGGTAACAAATTAAAATGCAAGTCATGTGAAGAAATCTTAAAAAATTTATAATATGATATACAATTCTTCATTATTAGTGATCTATCTAATCACTAAGTTCATCTTTTTCAATATACACAATATATAATATATACTTACTATCCTAGATTTTCTTTCTTGGTAACTCAATAAAACACATTTCCCATGCATTGAAAACTAAGATAAATTTGTCAACCCTTAAGTTGTTTAATGGGTTGATACCAAACTGAGACAGGAAAGAGAAATGTAAAGAAAATTGTTTAATGGAATTTTTGTAATTGAATCAATCCAGTGATCATTGTTTACTCCATATACTCTATAAGGTGTACCATGTGATATCCTTTCTATGTTCAACTTGCAAACCATCTCATTTGATTTTTGGTTATAACAGTCAGTTTTGTGACTGTTCGAGGACAATTTAGAGTTAGGTACAGTCAGTTTTGGGGGAGTTAGGAGTTTATTTGTATTAAGACCCATGTGAGTGGAAGGAGAGAAGTAGGGTGGGATGTGTAAGAGACCAAATTTGTAATGATTCCAATCAATAAATAAAAATCATCCTTATAATAGTAAATCTCTGCCCGTGGGTACCGTCACTACAACAGTGAATTAAATTGCTTATGGAAACATGTTCTTGAGTGAATAGTGATGTAAGATCATTGCCTTGTCAAAACCAAATAGATCAATGATCAAATTTTTTAGATTCTGAGAACACATATTCAGTGGAGGCTAGAAGGGATATTTGTGAAGATTTTCTAGATCTCTAAAATTCTACAGAATATCTTATTTACTGAGTTGAGGTGGGACAAAATTAATATAGGTCTATGAAACCTTCACAAATATCCCTTCTTTAGCCTCCACTCATACCTCTTCTCAAAATTTGGAAACTTTTCAAAGAAACTAGTGATGAACATGCATATTTTCCTAAGCACTATTGGGAGCTAACCCAGCAACACGTGTACTATTGTGAAAATCATCACAAGTCCATTTGTTCCTGAGTCTAGTTCCCAGTAATGCTTGGTCAAATCTGCATGTTTGTCAAATGTAAATGGAATACACCAAGAAGTACCAAATGATGAATGCTCAATTGTTGTAATGGCAAAGCATCAGAACCGTCCATTTCTAGAACTTGATTTTCTATAGTCTTAATGATTTTTCAATAGTCCTAATGATTTTTCTTATTTTTTTCCTTTTGTCCCTTTTTGATTTCCTATTTCTGTGCTTGGTGACAGGATTTTGAACATTGTTAGCAAAGCGTGTTTCTTTTTTTTATTGTCATGGGGTTCCGCATTGTTTGTTGCTCTTGATAAATTAGGCCTTGAATTTGAATTTGTTTTCACTATTTTATTTCAGCTTGATATTTCATTCATTTTTCATATACACAGAGACTATGCATGTTGATAAAAAGATGAGCTATTTGATTTAGGTTTACTGTTCACGATTGTAAATGGTCAATATTTATGATGGTACTCCTTGGTGTATTCCATTTAAAAATAATCATTTTTCTATGGCTATGATAAATGTCCCTCTTTGTTGAGAAAATTAGAGTTGACAAAATGGTTGTTCAGCGAATGTATCTACCATTAGAGCCATTTCATATGCACAGGTGATGAACATGCAGATTTTCATAAGCACTACTGGGAGCTTACCCTGCAACACATCTACTATTGTGAAAAATCATCACAAGTCCATTTGTTGCAAGGTCTAGCTCCCAGTAATGCTTGGTCGACAAATCTACATGTTTGTCACCTATACATATACCTTCTCTGATCAACTCTTATATGAACAAGTGATGAAAATTTAGATTTTCCTAAGCAGTACTATGATGAACAGGTGATGAACATGCAGATTTTCCTAAGCACTATTGGGAGTTGACCCTGCAACACATGTACTATTGTGAAAAATCATCACAAGTCCATTTGTTGCAGGGTCTAGTTCCCAGCAATGCTTGGTCAAATCTACATGTTTGTCACCTATGCATATACCTTTTCTGATTGACTCTTATATGCACACGTGAAGTTTGTATATGCACATATTACCCAACATTATTGGGAGCTTACCCAGCAACACATGTACTATTGTGAACATGTTGATTTTCCTAAGCACTACTAAGAGCTTACCTAGCAAAATATGTACTATTGTGAAAATCATATCACAAGTCCATTTGTTGTTGGGTCAAGCTCCCAGTAATGCTTGGTTAAATCTGCATGTTTGTCGAATCTAAATGGAATACGTGTGCCTGACATACTTAAATGGAAAACACAATACCAAATGATGAATGCTCAATTTTTGTAATGGAAAAGCATCAGAACCGTCCATTTCTAGAATTTGATTTTTGATAGTCTTAATATTTTTTCTATAGTCCTAATGATTTTGAACATTGTTGACAAAGAGTATTTATTTTTGTGATTATAGTCTTAATGATTTTTCTATAGTCTTAATGATTTTTCTTATTTCTTGTCTTTTGTCCCTTTTTTATTTCCCATGTCTGTGCTTGGTGACAGGATTTTGTCACCTTCTTTTGATGGTATATTTCATTCACTCTATGTGGAATACAATTTTGTTCACTATTTTATTTTAGGTTGATATTTTATTCATTTTTCATATACACAGAGACTACACATGTTGATAAAAAAATGAGCTATTTGATTTAGGTTTACTTTTCATTATTGTAAATGGTTATATTTCTGATGGTACTCCTTGGTGTATTTCATTTAAAATAATTAGGTTTCTATGGATATGATAAATGTCCCTTTGTGTTGAGAAAATTAGAGTTGAGAAAATGGTTGTTCAGTGACGATTTGTATCTCTAGGTTGCAAACAAATCATCCTTCTTCCACCAACGAGTCATTCCATTCAAGAAAGACCATGTCTAACAATATCAACCCCCAACAAAATAAGGAGACAATTGCTATATTTTGGTCTATATTTAAAAGAAAAGGTGATGGAAAATGTTATTGTCCCTACAAAAGTTGTAAGGGCTTAAAGACTTGAAGATATCTAATCAAAAAAGCCAAGAAACATTGTAGGCAGCATGGTCACATTGAAGGGGGAAATGAATTTTGTCCATTGGCATGTATTTTAATAATTTATAAAATACATAAGACATGATTTTATGATGACATCATGGTCATGGTTAATTTAAAGTCATCATTTTGATATAGGTCAACCACCCTGGGTTTCATGTTATGGACCATGACAATCTAGAGAATGTGGATTTCCAAAAGAGGGAACATGGAGGTGTGAATATCGAAGTAGAAGGTAATGATCCCATGGAAGAAGATCACGATGATCAAGATGATCAAGATGAACAAGATGATGATGATGTTGATAATGATGACCTTGATGTACCTATACTTGAGAAGGCATACGAACCCCTATATGAAGGCTCCCAAACAACTCTTCTAATTGTCGTTGTATTATTGTTGGTAAACTTGAAGGTTAAGAATGGTTTATCCAACATAGCAATCACACGTATGTTAAGGTATGTCATCTTTTTTCAATTTTTTTGGTCATAATTTCCTTATAGTTAACAAAGGGTGAATCATGTAGCAATTAATATTCTTTATATTAACAAATGATATTTTTGGTCGTAGGTTGATAGGTGAGTGTTTGTTACCACCATCAAACATTCTACCTCACTCGTACCAAGAATTATATGTCATTATGAAAGATATTGGAATGGAGTATCAAACAATACATGCATGTCCGAATGATCATATTATATATCATAAACAGCATAAATTTGCAACAGAATGCCCTGATTGTCATATTAATAGATATCGATCGAATCAAATAACAAAAAAGGTGCCCCACAAGGTTCTTCGTTATATTCTCATTATTCCATGTTTGCAACGATTATTCAGGTGCAATAGCTTGGCACAATTTATGGATTACAATGCACGCAATAGAAGTTGAGATGACATTATGTGAATGCCTATGGATGGTTTGGCATTTAAGGAATCAGAAGAAACTTGGCCACACTTTAAAGAAGAACCTCGTAATCTCAAGCTTTCATTGGCAGTGGACAGTTTCAATCCATTTGGAGAGATGAGATCTATTTACTCAGTGTGACCTAGTTTTATTATCAACAATAACATTCCTCATTGGATGTCCATAAAGAGGGAGCACATAATGTTGGCAATGATTTTCCCAAGTATTTTTTCATTTAATAGTCATCTAAATTAATTTATTATAAATAATCCATCAAAATGGTCATAATAATTATGTAATGTTTTTGTTCATTCAACTAGGTAAATACCAAGTTAAAGATATGAATGTATGTATTGAGCTCCTTATTGATGATTTGATGGTGTTATGGAATGGGGTCACTATGTATGACATCTCTAGACCAATAGGACAAAGACAATTTCAATTATATGCAATGCTTGTATGGACAATACATGATGTCCCTGGGCTAACACATTTTTGTGGTATGTTCTCTTATTAACACCTCTTTTTTGGTATGTTATAGTGCTAACACAAAATTAACATATTTAATCTAATTATACATGATATTGTAGGTCTTCAGACAAAGGGAAAATTTGCATGTCCAGTTTGTGGTCCAAAGATGAAATCTTGTCATTCAAAAAGTTTAGGAAAGCAGGTGTTCGATGAGCATAGACACTTTCTCCACAGAAATCATAAGTACCAAATTATCAAAAAATATATTTTCAATGGGAAATAAGAGACTACATCAAAGCCAAGGAGAATGACACCTCACCTATGGAAGTTGGAATATAATAAAATAAATCATCGAGGTAATGTCATTCCATCTGATGGTTTTTGTTTGAAATTTATATTTTGATATTATATTTTATTTACTGATGATGTAATTGATGTTCGTGAAGGTTGTCAAGGCATTAATGACCAACTTTCAAAAGAACTAAAAAGTTATCCTACATAATTTAGTAGGTTATCATACTAAGAGCAACTCTCAATCGTGCATTTGTTTGATGTTATGTATATTGTAAAGAATGTAATAGAGACATTATGGAAAATATTGGATAGAAGGTGTGACAGAGAAAAAATTATCAAAATTTGTAGTGACATTGAAGAATCCAACCATGCAATGAAAAATTTCATTCGATCAAATAACAATGGAGACCAAATTGATATAAGTGCCCTTACTTGGTTATTGTTGGAGCAGCAGAGCAATGCTATAAATGAAGTCATAAAAAAAATATGATTTTCCACAGGATTTGTTGCAAACATAAACAATCTCATATCAAAGAAAAGTGAATTTGGGCCAGGGATGAAAACACATGATTGGCATACATTTATTAAGGTAATTCATGTTATTTTGTATTCACTATATATTTGTATACTGCATATAGTTTTTATTGCATTATTTTATAAAATATTGATAAGATCATTTTACAAATATTGCAGTATGTTCTACCTCTATCTCTCCCACACTACTTCGACAACAGTGTCAAACAAGTTATATATGATTTTGGAAAATACATGAGGTGGTTGTCATAAAAAAAAATCAATAAATAAGATATAAAATATTGGAAGAGAAAAATTTCTCATCTTATGTGTGAAATGCAAAAGTGTCTACCTTCAAATTTTTTCAATGCATAAGAACACTACCTCATACATCAAGTTGAGGAGATTGAATTATGTGGACCTGTACAAACTAGGTCAATGTGGATGATTGAAAGGCACTTAAAATTTTTAAATGGCTTGGTTCGACAAAGAGCACATCCTGAAGATTCTATGGTGGAGGGATATATGGTATACCAGACCATGGTGTACATTAGTGAATATCGTCCTAAGTTTTTAGCAAAAATCCATGTAGATCGTATTTGGGATCCCAACTCCATTAACAAATTTGAAGAGGAGTACTTGATAGGGAAAGGTAGATTGACAAAAGTGAGAGGTAATTATAAGATGTTATTGTAGTTAATTAATTCTTATAAATCTTCAATATAAGTTATTTGTAATTGGTCTATTTTTTTTATACAATTGGTCAAGAGTGGGATGCAATACATTTGTATATTGTGAACAATATTGATTGGATGACAGTATGGATTGAACGATGTCAACAAAATGGTTGCTCATTAACATGGGAAGGTGTTGCTTCATTAGTTAGAGAAGCTCATCATAATGGAGATTCTAATGTTACACCAATGGTAATTGATCTAGCATATGGTTTAAGAGGTAGAGAGGTATGTAAAAATTTATTATAGATCATGACCCATATGTTTCATATCAACTCACGATGCAAATAATTTTCACACGCTTGAAAAATTGCAGGTCAAGCACCACAAAGCTATGTACTATCATGGCCACAAATTTTGCATAAAAAAGTTGGATGACACGAAGAAAACTTGTGATTCTGAGATAACTACAGTCTTCGAGGTCACTAATATATCATCTAGAAATGACACACATTCTCAAAAATCTCAAAATCAATACTATGGAATCTTGGATGATATACTTGAGTGCGACTTTAAATCTTTTAAATTAGTTCTATTCATTGTCAAATGGTAGAGGCTATGACTGAATCAAAATGATCTTGATAGAACTGTTATTCAATATGATAATAGATTTACAATGATTAATACAAGGTCATTTGAGCCAGTTGGAGATGAGCCCTATGTTCTTCCAAGCCAATGTGAGCAAGTGTTTTACTTATAGGTTCCACATAAACCAAGTTGGTCATTTGTTGTTAGACATGATCCAAGAGGAAGGCCGATAAAGTATAATGTGATGGAAGAAGAAGATATTAAAGATGATGAAGAAGAAGAAGATGGTGGTGGTGGTGGTGGTGGTGGTGGTGATGATGATGAGATGGATGAAGAAGATGATCAATGACATGATTGAAATGTACAAGGTATGTGATTTAATTATTTATATATATTTATATTGATTAGTATATATATTTAATATTGATTTATTGATTTCAATTCTAATGATTACATATTTATTATGTTCAATTATAATGATTACAACATATGTGATTTATAATTACCAATGTATTGCTTATGATGCTCAATTAATTGTTGTTGATACATGTATATATTTTGTTTAATTGTCACCTTTTCTGGAAATAGGAATTGACTACACACATCGTCACCCCTTCTATTGATGATCTTGCATTTCATATATAAGGTAAAGGTAATTTGTTCATGTTTACAATCTTGCATATTATTCATGTTGTCTTCTATGTAATTTGTAGCATACGTATCATGTAATTTTTAGCTAACTTAAGATAAATGATTCACATATGCATTAGTGAAACTCCCATAGTTTAGCTACAACATATGTGATTTATAATTACCAATGTATTACTTATGATGCTCAATTAATTGCTACTTATATATGTATATATTTTGTTTGATTGTCACCCTTTTTGAAAACAGGCAATTGACTACACACATCATCACCCCTTATGTTGATGATATTGCATTCCATATATAAGGTAAAGGTATTTTGTTCATGTTTACTATCTTGCATATTGTTCATGTTGTCTTCTACATAATTTGTAGCATATGTATCATGTAATTTTTAGCTAACTTAAGATAAATGATTAATATTGAATAGGGTAAAATGGTATACATGTCAAAATGAATAGAGTTGAAATGGAATCACCTAATTGAGTGGGGGAAATATGAGATCTACTTCTAAATCCAAATTCCCAAAGGAGAGATCCAAATTGATCAACCAAAAGGTCAATACACAAAAGAATCAATTCATGGAGAATATGAATGAAGAAGAAAACCTTATATTTTTCTATGAAGTGCATATGCTTGAAATCTAAAATAATTGAAAGGCAAATACTAATCTCAAAATAGGGCAAATCCAGAAAATGTTGATGTCTGTGCATAGTTTCGGGTAATTATGCAACCTATTTCGGACTAGAAATGTCGAGACGAAGAAAACCCAAAAAAATTTTGCCTTTCTGGCAACAGGTAGTCTTTGACCCTGATAAAAGGTCAAAGACTACAAAATTTTGAAGGTCGACTTCAAATTTTTTCGCAGATCTCGGAAGTTCACTGAAAAAGGTATCTAGATCCAAGCTGCAATCCACAGTTCTGCACCTGTACCTACAAAAAAAAGAGGTTTTTTGTTGTTTGGATGGGGGGTTTGCCTTGGTCAAACCCCAATTTAATAATTAACCTTGAAATTGAATTGAAATTGCAATATGTATAAACAAAGTAAATGAAACAATTCACCTTGCTTATGTTGAAGTCCTTGTGGAGGATTCAAATCTTTGAATCCACAAGTAGGGATGCTCCATATGTATGTAGAAATGAATGTAGGATGTCTCATATCAATGGAATTTGTTCTTCAACACCAATCTTGAATCGATCTTTTCATATGAGGAGGCTTGGATGAATGTGGATGGAGAAATCCTCAAGGGGGCTCCAAAGAGATTGAATCCTTCAATGGCTAACAATGGATTTCCTTAATGAATGCTTAAATGTTTGAACACTTGAATGCTAGGCTTGAAGATGAATGAATGCTTTATTGCTTTCCTTCTCCTTCTTTATTTCTTGATTTCACTTGAGAGCTTGATCATGAAATTTTTTGGTGAGAATCGATTGAAAAGTGGATGTGAAAATGAGAGAGGAAGGCTTCCTTTTATAGTGATCTAGGGCACAATCTTCTAGAGAAGGCCGACATTGGGGAATTAAATCCCAATTAACCTTAACCTCTATAAATAGACTCAATTTAAATTCAATTTAAGGATTTACCATTCTGAAACCTGAAATGGCCGACCCGAAAGTGGGAAAAGAAATATTTCTGAAACTTGACACCCGAAAATCATGGGACCTTGAAATTTGAACACTGGGTCAAGGATGAGGTAGATCCCATCCTAGGTTAGGTTAGAGGTCATCCCTGACCTAGGTCAAGGTCGGGTCATCATTGACCCTCAAGGTCATCTTTGACCTTGAGGTCAAAAACCTCAAGACCTCTATCCAGAATGCTAGGAAATGCAGAAATACAATGAAAATAGGTGGAGAGAGAAGCAGAACGGGGGGAGAAAGCTAGATACATGTAAAGACCTGATCAAGGTGCTTAACATGACCCTAGACCACTCACTCGGAGGGCTAAATGCTCTTATCATGGAAGTGCTTCCATTTTAAGACAATACATTAAGCCCCCACTTTAGCAAGAGTATGGACTCGATGCAAACTCTTGGTAAATGAGATCAAAATGAAAAGATAATCTCATTGTAATCAAAGGGAAAAAGAGAAATCTCAAGCCCCCAGGGAACTCAAGTCTTCATTGAATCCAAGATCACAATAAGAGAGACTTCTCTAGAGAGGGAGAGAGAGGGTGTGATTATCTTGCCCAATGAGAACTTATGTCCCATTGTGAATCACACAAGGAAACGGCGCAACTGGAAAGATGGAATTGAATAGCCTAGTGAATGTGGCTACTCACTAGTCAATTCATCAAGGATTCACCCTTAGGAATATTCTATTCCATAAGAATAAAACTAAAAGCAAAAGAGATCCAGTCTTAAGGACACCTCCGACCTTAAGGGGTCAAAAATTTTGAAACTGGCGAGATCAAGAGATCCTGAAATATAAATCCATGCTTTAAGGATTAGTCACTAATCCAAAAAGAGAGAAAAGGTATCTTGAAAAATAATATATGTGTATTGAAAAGTGCCTGTGTGAAATAGGTGAGTAGAGCATATGCCCCCACGTTAAAGTCATTACTTATCACTTTAATAGGAGAAATGGCTTTAACGGAAACATAAATAACTCCACTGATTATGTTTCCACTATGAGATGCCGACAAAGACAAATCAAGGGAAATACCACATAAACATACAAAGAACACATAAGGGATCTACCTACCATGGGATCAGTATGATCATAAGATAATATATATATATATATATATATATATATATATATATATATATATATATATATATATATATATATATATATATATATATATATTATTGCAAATGAATTCACATCATTCCCCAAAGAAAGTAGAACTACAATCACAAAGGAGGAAAGATCACATAAGAGATATGAAGAAGAATCTTTTCAGACCATGACATGGAGACCAAAAAGAATCAGTGCTACCACATCTCAAATCCAAGCAGATTACACAAGGAAACATTTACAAACAATAGCACATTTACAACATAACATGAAACAACATATAGGAGAATAAAGATACATATAGAGGAATGGTATAATAGGTTTGATTCCTTTATCACCTTGCACCAACTGAGTAACAAGGGTCGTATAAAAGAATCTAACAACATTTAGCAAACACATCATGGGAGAAGCACAGTACAACAAGAAAACACACAACAAAAGCTACCATAAAGGACAAGCCGATCAAGCATGCCGCCTACTCTTCCCATCTCATTGTATATCATTTAGGGAAGGTGGGTAACTCGCAAGAGGGACTACATCCAACATAGTAGGAATGATAGCCAGTTCTAAACAAGGATCCTCTTGAGAATCACCATGTTTGACACTAGATGTAATAGTCAATTGTGATGAAAGCATATTAGGTAAATCAATGTCAATGTCAATAGTCTCATATTCATCATTAACACCATCAATATCATCAAGAGTATCTTCTTCATCCAAATTAATCAAAATAGGATCTAATATATGAATAGAATCATCATAATCATGCATCTTAACATCATTATTAGTAACTTCTTCTAACACATCATGCATAGGTTTATCCAAAGAAGGTAGAGATCTTTGAAGAATAGAACTACGAGCTTTAGCATGAGCACAAAACTTCTTACAACATTAATTAGCAGATTGATTATGTTTTTCTTTACTTGAAACAGGTTGAGAACTAGGAGGAACAACCACATGATCCTTCATAGGTTCTTTAGGAAGATCAATCGGATAATCAGCAATAGTAGGAACTTTATTAACATAACTAGAAGCCATAGTTAAATGAGGTATAGAAGGTGTAGGCAAAAGACCATGATTAAGATCCATAGGAGGTACACTTAATTCAAGAATCTTATGATGCTTATAGGCTTGATATGAACAAAAAATATTATCGGGTCGAGGAGGACATGAATTAGATAATGAAGGCCAAAAGAAATCAAGAATAACACAATCTCTGGGCCTAGAAGGTTGATATAAACTATGATTAACAGTCTTCACTTCTTCATCATGAAAAAATTTAAGACATTTATGGATAGGTGAAGCAACAGCATGCATGGCATTTAACCATGGCAAACCAAGCTTAACTTGAAACTGATCAGAAGTAGGAACAACAATAAAGGTAGTGTTCACAATTTGTCCACAAAGTTCAACCGGAAAATTAATAGAACCAAATGATGGATAAAGAAAACCATTACAAGTCTGAATCCACACATCTGATGTATCATAAGAATTGTGTTGTAGGCTTTTCATAAAAAGATTTTCTTCAATAATAACATTAACTAAGGATGTAGGATCAACAAGACAACCACGAGTAGGTTTCTGAGAAATCCTAGCATAAATGTAAAGGGGACCATCAGGAGCTTTAATAGTCTCAGAATCATCAAAGGTAATCAAAATTTCCCAAGGTCTTTTATTCTTAAGTTGTTGTCGAGGTTTAGGTTGAGTTTTCAATTTAGGCTTAGGTTTTGGTTGAGGTTGAGATTGAACTTGAGGTTGAAGCTAAGGTTGAGGTGGGGATACAAATTGAACAACATGCTCCACTTGATTAACAATATGATTGAGATCATCTATAATGCCCCACCAGGGAACAAAAGAGAACTTAACCTAAACATGCTACTAAATTTGCAGAATAATTTTTTTTTTAAAATGTTAACATTCAACAACATCAAAGTCTTACAATGCGGAAGTAATACAATGAAATGAACAACTCACATAGGTTACAACTCTCAAGGATTCCATGACGAAGATTACGTTAATATTAATTAATTAATTTAGATTAGATATAATTACAAAACTCCTATAAATAAATAAAAGACAAATGCAACATCACATATAAGATAAGATAAATACAACTGGTACCATCAGGTAACCATAATAACCTACATCCACTGCACATGTTGCAGGATATGTAATACAATAATTCAAGGTAAAATACAACATGATATCTCTAAACAACTGATACAATGATACAAGATCACATAGAAGAAGAAGAATAAGAACACCACTCCAACAATGAAGATCAAGAAGAATCAACTACTACAGGGATCATCCAGCACTGTTACACGAACGTCGAAATCTCAAATGGTAAAAGAATCACTACCACCCGACCTCATGAACCTAAATGGTCCACTCCCACCGTGATGAGGAGATAACAATAGATCCCACTCGGATAACAAACAACAAAATAACAAACTAAGGAAGAGATCTTGAAAGCTTCTAACTCAAAAGGTACAACATACACAACCAGAGGCAACTAACACACGTAGGAAACCTACGATGCATAAAGGAAGTGTCATCACACGAGCCAACTCTAAGGTTATCCTGGTAGTCCCTTCAGACCCCGGCGCCCTAGTGACTCTATGTGGTATCAGTAACCCCTCTTGTAGACAAGGTACTAACTATGCCATATCCAATCCACATAGGCAACAAGTATCTTCTCACTCCCATCCTAGTCATCACTCAATCAAGAACTCAGGCATGGGCGAGGCACATAATATCTTATTAGGTTCATTTTAAATTCTCAATATCATTAATTATCACTTATTAAGCTACTTGTAATAGGATATCCTGGCAGCCACTTCCGAGCTCTAGCACCAATTACAAGCCACTTCCCACTATACACTTAGATAACCTACCCTAAGGTTTCACAAGATCAAGTATAACTTTGAGTTAACACAACTCATAAATCTCAATAACTAGTTCCAACATGCAAGACCAGAAATCACCATAAAATAATCCCACATAGGGTTAGAACAACTCAATTAACCCAACAGAGTATGCAAGGCAAACAAATGCTAGATAAAACAACAAATCTCGCCTCTGGAACTACATTCCCACTGGTTGACAATAAACCCCCTCAAAACCATCACAAAGGGTAATAAAAGACTAAACATGATTTAATTAAAATAGACTAATTACATCCATATTTGACTCAAATTAAAATGATGTCATCACGAAGAAACACTTAACTAATCCAAACAACCAGATTCACATAACACTCACTTGCATGGCTAAACACCCACATTAAAACTTAACACAAAATTAATTTCTTTTATACAAAACTAGTCCTATATTTTATAGCCAATACTCATGCAAAAATCATTAACATCTAATTACTCCATGCAAGATAATTAGATGTAGAAATAATTTGTAAATAAAATACGTCCGACAAAAATCTCTCAAAATAAAAACTTCAAACACTTACAAGAAAACATGATTCCCTTAAAGAAATCCAGTTAATTATAAAACATAACTAGTTCAACTATATTGCATGTATTTATAACCATGCAAATAAACATATATAATTATAAATTTTAGTTGACTAAAACAATCATCTTGTTGACTAAAGTCTATTTGACTACAAAAGCATTCATATAAATGTCTCACACATAACTATCTATTTTAAATAAAATATCATGCATGTATACTTTTTAAATAAGTATTTAACTAAAATCTCCATGTATATCAAAACACCATGCATTTAATAATAAAATAATGTTATTAATTTTCTAGAAACATTAATATCAAAATCTGCATGTAAAAAAATCAATTAATATTTATTTATTAATTATTATTTTTTTATAACAATTATAAATCTGAAATTTAATAATTAAATTTTTATTTTTAAAAAAAAAATTATTTAATTTTTAAATCCAAAAATTAATAAATAATTTTTTTAAAAATTAATTTTTAAATCCAAAAATTAATAAATAATAATATCAATAAATTCAAATAACAAAAAATCTTTCTTTTTTTAAAAATCACATATATATATTTCTCAATTGATTCCTTTAATGAAAATCTAGGATAATAGTCAATTAACAAAGAAAACCCAATTACCACAATTTAGCCAGATTTACACAACTTCAAACTCTAATAAAATTTATTCTAAAATTCAACATAATTGAATGCATGCAGCAAGGATTTCCATAAATTCCAACTCCAGAATAGAAAGAAAGAGAGAAATACATATGCAAAAATCCAAACATGCACACAACCAGACACGAAGAAGACAATCTTTCTGAAATTCACAAAATAACATACTCATAAGGAAAATGAAACCCTACCTCAAAAATGAAGGAAATATTTGAACGAAGACCAGATCTGAAGATAAAAACCCAAAACCTCCAAGCTTTCCAAAATCGAATTCTCCACAAAAATCATTTATTCTGCCTGCTAAAAATTTCTCCACATGTGTCCTCAAAATCCAATCCTTGCCAAAAAAATTTCCCAAACCTATCTGTCAAAATTATGGCCAAATCTCTTACATGTAGGAATTCCCATTCCACATGCTAGGGTTTGGAACTCCACTCTCTAAAAAGCTTGCATAAATTTAGACTTTGATTTGTAGTTCAATTTCAGTTGAACTCAAGTCTATTTTCACTATGTTTTTGTTGAAAATACTTTAACCCAAAATTAACTAATGCATTTAATTTAATTTAAATGATTACTGATTGTGCAACTTTAAGGCATTTAATAAATTAATAATAAAACATTTACTCTAAAATAATTTCCACGTGCTCAATTAATACTCAAATTAATAAATACATTACAATTGAGCATACGTTAAATTTATAATTAAATAATTCTAAGGTGAAGGTATTTAATTAATTCTCATTAATTAAATATTTCAGCCACACTCAACAACAGCATTTAATTTAATTTCTATATAAATAAATAAATAAATAATCTCTCATGGCTAAAAATAGCAAAGATCCAATTTATTAAAATTGCACTATTTAATCAAATTAAATAATCTAATTATAGAAAACACACTAACAACCAAAATCAAAAGCATCACAAGGACCTAAGGACCCACATTCATATGCAAGAACATAGTTATAAACTCACATCAACTAGATGAGTTTAGGAAGGGTAGGAAAAATAGAATCTTGTCCACTATTTCAGGACAATAATATGGCTTAGATTAGGATTTGGACCCATGTTATCTCCCCTCTCTTACCATTTGAAATATTGTGATAGGGCACGCTCATCCTGACAATTTAGGGAAGTTGATTCCTGGTACCTGCAAACCTACATACAAAACCCACCTGTACATACATATATAAATATATAACAGACAATGGCGGGGATCGGCCAATCATGTGGATCTCGCAAGCAAGTAACTACGACTCCATCCCTCAACCACATCAGGCACATCAAACAAAAATATAAAACAAACACATCATCCATACACATGCAAGTATGGGGTCAGTAAAATCATAAACATAAATGTTTTCCTAACATATAATCTATCATCCTAAAATACTCATAACATTTATAAAATCGGACTAGGGGCGGGGTACTACATCATCCATCTTTGAATCATACATAATTTCCATAGAAGATGGCTGAAAAAAGGTATTAGTATCATGCGCGGGTAAAGGATTCGTATAAATTTGAAGGTTTTGATTAGGAGGAGAGACATATTTGTTCCCACTACCATCAAGATTATCAGCAGATAAGGCATTAGAATCAATTAAGTCTTGAACCTTATGTTTTAAAGAATAACACTTCTCAGTATCATGACCATTCTAACGATGATATTGACAAAAAGCTTTAGGATCAAAAGATTTAGATGCAACCGTAGCAAGTAAAAGAGGTCGAATAGGAGGTAAAGTAATCATATTAGCAGTTAACAAACTATTCATAATAGAATGTAAAGATTCAAAAAGAGGAGTAAATGTACGATTTAATTGAAAAGCAGTGGATGCAGAAGTGGCATTGTGAGATGCAACAACAACTTGATCAGCAACTGCATTTGCTTGTTTGTTTATCTTGACATAGTTGTTGAATTTTTAAAATTTGTTTCGATTAGGAGCAGCATCACTTTTATCAACTGGAACATGAGCCATTGGAGTGTTTCTCTCAAATTGACTCACTTGTATTTGATAATGATGAAGCATTGCACAAAGTTGTTGAAAAGAGGTAAATTCAGTAAGCAAAATCTTATCTCTAATATCCTTTTGCAAATTTGAAATAAACATACGTTGAATATCAATATCAAAAATAGGATAGGAAATCTGAGCATGCAAATGCTTAAATCTACCAATAAATTTAGTTAATTTTTCTTTAACACTTTGTTTACAATGCATCAAATCAGTCAAAGACACTTGCAGGCCAATGTTGTTTTGAAATTGTTGAATAAAAACATTAGCAAGTTGTGGAAAGGAATCAATAGAATAAGGAGGCTAGGAACAATACCATTGTAAGGCCTTGTCACGAAAAGTTCTAGCAAATAGTTTGGCCAAAATCCTATGGTCATGAGCATAATCACTACAAAGGATTTGAAAAGTTTTAACGTGATGAACGGGATCTCCTTTTCCGTTGTAATTATCAAGACGAGGCATATCAACTTGCTAAGGAACAGGAGTACAAATGATGTCTCGGGACAAAGGACTTCCCATGTCACATGTAGGAACACTAAACTTGTTTTGAGTTAAGGAAGCAAGTTGTTGTTGTAAGGAAGACACAATTTGAGCCAAACTGATGATTGTTGAATCATTAGAGGAAATAGGAGGAATAGAAACATTAGAAACACTAGGTATAGTGTAAGAGGCTGCAGGAATTGAAGATACCACTAGAGGAACACTTGGAACTACAGTTGGAAGTGGATTGGAATAAGTAAAAGGAACATTATGATAAGAAGGTTGTGATGTAGGAAGAGACACATGAGGAACACTCATAGGAACCAAGGGAACCTTCACAGTCACCAAAGAAGGAGTATAAGTAGGAAAATTGGGTAAAGGATTAGAAGAGGGTTCTACACTAGTGATAGGAGGAATCAACCCTAAGTCTTAAGCTTCTTGAGCTAGAGGTTTAACATTTGAATGCATGAGGTGAGTAATACCATGCAAGAGGTTAACACCTTGATCACTATCACAAAGAACTTTCTTAAGATCCTCTATAGCTTGAATAGAATCTTGATTATGGTTTTCTTGAATAAGCCAATCACCCATTTTATCAAGTTCAGTTGAAATTTTTTGGACTTGTGCAGGAGGAACTCTTAAAGCATCATCTTCATCATGAGATGAGTGAGAAGATTTTTGCTCCATAATAGGATTGGAATCATGAAGAATTAAATTATCATCTGGGATCTTAAGGAAAGGAGAGGAAGATTCAAGATCAAAGGCACCCATGAGTCTACGACTTCTTCTAACGAGAATGTTATAAGTAGGACTAGTAGTAGTAAAGCTCATAAACCAATGCAATGCAAATGAACTAAACTAAGAAAACATAAAGCATCAATATTTTTGTATTTTGAAAGAAATTTTGCAATTTTTTTGTATTTTTGAAATCTAATTAGCATGCAAGATTTAACACAAAGGAGAAATCTAATATCAAAAAGATAATATAAAGGGATATCTAACACCAAAAAGAAAGAGAGTAAGCTATTCAGGTTCACCAAAATGAATAGGGTAAAATGGTATACATGTCAAAATCAATAGAGTTGAAATGGAATCACCTAATTGAATGGGGGAAATATGAGATCTACTTCTAAATCCAAATTTCCAAAGGAGAGATCTAAATTGATCAACCAAAAGGTCAATACACAAAAGAATCAATCTATGGAGAATATGAATGAAGAAGAAAACTTTATATTTTTCTATGAAGTGTATATGCTTTAAATCTGAAATAATTGAAAGGCAAATACTAACTTCAAAATAGGGAAAATCTGGAAAATGCTAATTTCTGATGTATGTGCACAGTTTCGAGTAATTCTGCAACCTGTTTAGGACTGAAAATGCCGAGACGAAGAAAACCAAAAAAAATTTTGTCTTTCCGGCAATAGGTAGTCTTTGACCCCGATAAAAGGTCAAAGACTACTTTGAAATTTTGAAGGTTGACTTTGACTTTGTTCACGGATCTCGAAAGTTCACCGAAAAGGGTATCCAGATCCAATCTTCAATCCACAGTTTTACACCTGTACCTACAAGAAAAGGAGATTTTTTGTTATTTTGATGGGGGGTTTGCCTTGGTCAAACCCCAATTTAAGAATTAACCTTGAAATTGAATTGAAATTGCAACATGTATAAACAAAGTAAATGAAACAATTCACCTTGCTTATGTTGAAGTCCTTGTGGAGGATTCGAATCCTTGAATCCACAAGTAGGGATGCTCCAAATGTATGTAGAAATGAATGTAGGATGTCTCAACTCAATGAAATTTGATCTTCAACACCAATCTTGAATGGATCTTTGTATATGAGGAGGCTTGGATGAATGTGGATGGAGAAATCTTCAAGGGGGCTCCAAAGAGATTGAATTTTTCAATGGCTAACAATGGATCTTCTTGATGAATGCTTGAATGTTTGAACACTTGAATGCTAGGCTTGAAGATGAATGAATGCTTTATTACTTTCCTTCTCCTTCTTGCTTGCTTGATTTCACTTGAGAGCTTGATCATGAAATTGCTTGGTGAGAATTGATTGAAAAGTGGATGTGAAAATGAGAGAGGAAGGCTTCCTTTTATAGTGATCTAGGGCAAAATCTTCTAGAGAAGGCCGACATTGGGGAATTAAATCCCAATTAATATTAACCCCTAGAAATGGACCCAAATTAAATGCAATTTAAGGATTTACCATTTCAAAACCCAAAATGGTTGACTCGGAAGCGGGAAAAGAAATATTTCTGAAACCCGACACCCGAAAATCATGGGACCTTGAAATTTGAACCCTAGGTCAAAGATGAGGTAGACCCCATCCTAGGTCAGGGTCAAGGTCATCCCTGACCTAGGTCAGGGTTGAGGTCATCATTGACCCTCAAGGTCATCTTTGACCTTGAGTTCAAAAACCTCAAGACCTCAATCCAGAATGCTAGGAAATGCAAAAATAAAGTGAAAACAAGTGGAGAGAGAAGCAGAATGGGGGAGAAAGCCAGATACATGCAAAGACCCAATCAAGGTGCTTAACATGACCCCAAACCACTCACTCAGAGGGCTAAATGCTCTTATCATGGAAGTGCTTCCATTTTAAGATGATACAAACATATACATGAAATTTAAGCCCTTTGACGAGGATCCTGCACAGTGACATGGATCAGCAGGTATAAGTCAATAAATAGACATAATTGTCGTATATTCTTCTTCTTTATCACTGAGCACATATGTTTCTTGCATGCTATGCTAAGGATATGACTTGTCTTCATCACTTTTCTAATCCTTTTATATGATTCCTATTTTTTTGTGCCTTTCCTTCATTTTCAACTTATATTTTAAATCTCCCACGTATAGACAAAGAAGAACCGTATGGGTCGCGACTCTATTCAAGACTTGATTATTCTATATATATTATTTAATTATTATCAAAATTCAATTTGAAGCAAGGACATGAAAATATCTCATTTGATGGATTGCAGGACCCACTAAATAGGTACTTGTCAAATCTATCTTCCTTGAATGAGGGAAATGCGGGAATGGTAGATGAAAGTTTGACATGTAGTACGACTAAAATAGGGAGATCAACTAGAGGTCAAAACATTAGAAAAAAATTCAATAAACGCATGCAATTTTTCCTTGCTCAAGAGGGGTCATGTTCTTATGATGATGAGACCAAAGGCAACATCAAGGTGCCCTTTCGGTACACACATCTTGAAAAAGAATGGGTGCCCCATGAGCTACCTCCAATTAACACTAATTTATGTGTTAACGAGAGGATATATCACATAGCTCCATCCTCATTACATGGTTTGGGCCTATTTTCCATGGATGGGATAAAGGTATGTGTAGACTAGGCTTTTGAGGATACCTATTTTGAAAGCTTCAAGCCAAACAAACATTAGATCTTAACCTAGCATGAAATCAATTCAAAACAAAGAAAACTCTAAACTAAGCCACCTCAGATAGAGCTTGAACAGGTGCACCCAAGCACTGTTTGATTTGCTCTTGCTTAAAGGATGTGGGTGTGCTCTCTAAGAACTTGGAGCATGTTCCTAATGCTTATTTGGAAGGATTGAAACTCATGAGAACCCCATAAGTGGCACAAAATAGGTATAGAACACTTGATTTGCCCCTAAGGCCTCAAGGATCCAAATGATGCTGAAATAAAGATTAAGCTACATGATGTTTATGCTAAGATTGATTTTAAACCAAATAGAGATGTGATGATGATGATATGCTATGCAAAACAATGAAGTAAACTAAGTTAATCCATTATTGCTAAGCTATGATGTGTTAGAAAGCTTGAAGAAAATAAAGAAATCTAACAATTAGGAATGATTATGCTAGAGTTAGAAGTAAAAGAGCATGATAACAATGCATGAAGATGAAATACTAAGCTAATGAATTGCTCTTGGAAGAGGGAGTATTTATAGGATTTCCTAAGGGCTTGGGTTAGGAAGAAAGGTTAGAGTTTGGGGTAAGGTTAGGGTCTTGAGTCAAGGGGATAAGGATGAAGACTTTCTAGAAGAGTCTAGGCTTTGGATGAGGATAAAGACTTTCTAAAAAAGTCTAGGCTTTCTAGGGATAAATATGGAATTTAAGAAATAAATAAAATTTTATTTATCTCAAAGGCTTTAATGAGTTTGAGGCTCATTAGGGGTAGGGTTTGACTAGGAGTCAAAGGGATAAGGATGAAGACTTTCTAGAAGAGTCTAGGCTTTGGATGAGGATAAAGACTTTCTAGAAAAGTCTAGGCTTTCTAAAGATAAATATAGAATTTAGGAAATAAATAAAGTTTTATTTATCTCAAAGGCTTTAATGAGTTTGAGGCTCATTAGGGGTAGGGTTTGACTAAGAGTCAAAGGAGACTTAGATTAGCTTAGGGAAAGTAGGTAATTTCCCCTAAATGGGTTTAGGGAAGGATTAGGAAAGTTCTAGAAGAGTCTAGAGTTTTCCTAGGGTAAATTAGGAATTGAGGATTAATATTTAATCTTAATTAAATATTCTTGAGTTGGGATTAGGGTTAGGAAATGATGAGATTAGCCTTTAATTGACATTAAAGAAGGATTAGAAGATTCTAGAAGAGGTTAGTGGTCTTTAGGAAATTGGCAAGGTTTTGGAAAAAAATAAATAAATTATTTATTTTTTAGATTTTTGGTTAATTTATTAATTAAATAATTAATAAATAGGGAGATAATGTTTAAATAAGATTTAAACATTTTTGGGAGGGATTCCTTAATTAATATTTTTAATTAAGGTAAAGGGATTTAATGACATAAAAATAATTTAATTAATTAAATAATTAATTAATTAATAAATGATGATGTCATCAAGGATTTTTTAGAAAATAAAAATAATTTATTTTCTAAAAGATTTTTAGGTGTCTACAGTATGTTACAACAAAGTTGTTGAATTGATGGAGTATGTCGGATCTTGTTACAATTACAATGATTGGATGCAGATTGTTCAATATAAAAAAAAAGTATGCGTAGGTATGCACTGTCAACAAATACAATGGAAAGATGTTAAGATTTTTTTTTAAGAGCATTGCAAATGTAATAGTACTATCTAATTGTATGTGTTTTCCAAATGCAACAATCTCTTGCATTTATATTGAGAAAGAGCCAAGAAGAGACATGTCCCTTCGTGGGACATGCCTATTCATTATTATGTAATTAATATAATGACAATTATGATTAGATATATATATGTGTGTGTGTGTGTGTGTGTATGTATGTATATATATATATATATATATATGTATATATATATGTATATATATGTATATGTATATATATATATATATATATATATATATATATATATATATATATATATATATATATATATGTATATATATATATATATATATGTATATATATATGTATATATATATATGTATATATATACATACACATATATATATAATATCTCTTGAATATTATATTAATTTCTTTAATATTTACATAATAATAATATTTATATATATGTATATATATTTAAGTATATATATACATCTCATATATATATATATATATATATATATATATATATATATATATATATATATATATATATATATATATATATATCTTCACTAGTATTGACTCGTAGTGTTTATTCGACTAAAGCTACATAACATCAACACTCCCTCTTAGCTAGGGAAGATAAAATCCATCAATCTAAAAGAGAAACACAACGTTAATTGTGAAATTTTATTTTGATATCACATTACTGTGATGTCAGAGATATGGACTGACTAGGAATATCAAGTCTCATGATATTCACCATAACTCATAGATTTATAAATATCATCTCATTATATCGAGAATATTTGTCACAGAATATCAAGTCGCAAGATATTCTCCAAATACTCAGAGTAATGGCCTACCAACATCAAGTCACATGATGTCCACCAAGTACTCAAAAGTTTACCAAAATATCATCTCATGATATCGGGAGCATTGGCCTGCAAAATATCAAGTCGCATGATATTCACCATGTGCTCAGAGTAATGGCCTACCACCATCAAGTCACATGATGTCCACCAAGTACTCAACAAAATTATAAAGATATCATCTCATGATATCAGGATCATTGGCCTGCAGAATATCAAGTTGCGTGATATTCACCAAGTTCTCAAAGTAATGGCCTAGCAACATCAAGTCACATGATGTCCACCAAGTACTCAAAAAAATTATGAAGATATCATCTCATGATATCAGGAGCATTGGCCTGCAGAATATCAAGTCGCATGATATTCACCAAGTGCTCAGAGTAATGGCCTACCGACATCAAGTCACATGATGTCCACCAAGTACTCAACAAATGTCCATAGGTAATGTGCACTTACCATAGGAACATTCACATCATCTATTATGATCTGTTTCAGCCATCACAAGATGTCTATCACAATAGAAGATGCCATCTATTATGATATGTTTCAGCCATCACAAGATGTCTATCACAATAGAAGATGACATCTATCATGATCTGTTTCAGCCATCACAAGATGTATATCACAATAGAAGATGCCATCTATCATGATCTGTTTCAGCCATCACACGATGTCTATCACAATAGAAGATCAAGTTATTCTAAGATCGTCACCTTCCAATAACTTTTTCAAATACAAGTGATAATCATTTGGAAGTCGTCACTTCCTCATGATTTACACAGGGGTTAGGCCCATTTGAAACATTCATGATTCATTAGTATAATAATCAATTATATCAAGTTTACCTCAAAAGTGTTTCACCTTCAATAGTGAACTCCCTCTCAATCAAGATTGTCACACGTTGAATGAATCATCTGGTCCATTTGAAGCTCAAGTTTATCAACTTCTTGACCTCTTTTGAAATGTTAGACTCTCTTTGCATCTAGTCTCAATCATCAATTTTTTTGCAAGCATCAAGTTCTTTCTCCCTTGAATGCAATTATCTTGTGCTTCTGTCTTGAAGGCATGTCACAGAGAGATTACAAATAGCTCACTAAACTATCTCGACCTGAAATACCAATGATAGAAGCATACAATATTTAATAACCAATAGTATATCATGAATTAAAAACTCAAAAATTATGTGCATTAATAAAACATGAAATACTTATCTTTTATAAATTTCAAGTATTTCATTTTGTTAGGTGAACCCATATAGAAAATATCACGCAAATTCACAAAATGATGTCGCCATTCTTGAACATTACCATAATTCTTCACATGACTTGTCTTGAATATCCAAAGGTTCTATACACTATGAACACCTTCAATATGATCGGATCTCCCTTCAAGCGGTTAGGCTTTTAAAGAAGGAACCTCGCTCTTTTACAGATTTTTGCATAGACCCGTACACAGTCGGTCATAACTTTTGAACCTGACATTTTCTCTCTAATCTCTCCAATGAGATTATTCTAAATTTGTTTATCACAAACATATCCAAAATTTAGAAAAATCCAACGGTGCATTTGTGAGATATGGTCCTCGTACTGAGACTGTATTTTCTAAGATAGTCGCACATTCACCATCAACAAACTACTCTTTTACATTTGCAACTTGGCTTTGATACCATGTTAAGGTTTTTTTTTAAGATCATTGCAAATGTAATAGTACTATCTAATTGTATGTGTTTTCCAAATGCAACAATCTCTTGCATTTATATTGAGAAAGAGCCAAGAAGAGACATGTCCCTCCATGGGACATGCCTATTCATTATTATGTAATTAATATAATGACAATTATGATTAGATATATATACATATATATATATAATATCTCTTGAGGATTATATTAATTTCTTTAATATTTACATTATATATATATATATATATTTTCACTAGTATTGACTCATAGTGTTTATTCGACTGAAGCTACATAACATCAACAAAAGAAAATGATCAAAGTAAAAGATTTGCTATGTACATTGATGGGAGACCAAACACAACAAAGAATATTGCGAGTTTTATAAATAATATGTGACCTTCCTCAACTAATAAGCAACCCAATTGCATATTTGAGGCGCATGAGGGGAATCATGTTTTTGTATGTGCGATAAAATCAATAAGTGCAGGGGAAGAACTACTAATAAATTACTATTTAAATCACATAGATACAAACAAAGTTACTATCATGTGGGTGGTAAGTACTATATACCATTTAAACTAACCTCAAGTTTATGACTCCAATATACCATTTTATTAATAAGTTTTTTTCGCTAAGTCTATTGCTTTCAGTTTGTTGAATTTTTTATATTTAATCTTTGTCATAGGACGACATGGATCCCCCACATGATAGAGGCCATAGGGATGCTCCTCCCACCCATTCCTCAATGACGATAAACCTTATTGTAATTGTACAAATTAGATAGTTGAAAAATATTATTTTATTTAGGGTTTTGGAGTTATTCTGATAGTTTTACTGATATTCCTGTCACAAATTGATGTTCAAGATAGGGGAAAAGCACCTAAAAAAATAGAGGCAATAGTTGTAGATACAGGTGAGGATATCCTAGATATCCCTAACCTTGTAAATATGGTGAAGAAAAAACTAAAAAAATTCAGTGCAGAAATTATTAGCATTTTGGATGATGCAAATCCAACCGAGGAGATGCTGAAGAGGAAAGATGAATTGATGGTGCAAGCACATCGTTATGAAGTAAACAGTAATGAATCTTTAGTTATAACAAAAGTTCAATAAATTTTTATATTTTATACTCTTTTATGTCATGAACTAAAATATGTATGTGTTCTTGTTACAAGATTTTTTGTTTGCTCAAGTACTTGGTCATGGACATCGTGGTGAGGCCAGTACTAGAAGAACTCCAGCCACCTTAGGTAAAATAATCCTTAAGTTAACAAGTTACAAGAAATTTTTTCTTTGGAACATTCAAAAATTTCATTGGACTTACTAATTAGAAGTGTACGTTTTTCATTGGACTTACTGATACCATAGATACAGCTATAGGAAAAGGTACAGTTACAACTAATTTAAAATTTTTAAGAAAATCTTCACTCAAACTTTATTGAAATCTAGTCTTACTTTTATTATTTCAGAATGTCTTTGCTAACAGTATATTGTTCAGGTCATCAAGTGCAAGTGACTCCTCCTAGAAGGTCGACCGACGTCCATCTAAGATTGCCGAGTGCAATTTTGGCAACAAGGGGCATGCAAACATCAATGCCTTCATGGTCTATGCCTGGTAAATCCTTGTTTTGCTATATTTGGTTTTGTGTTAATTATGATTTGATAATTTGTACTTTAATCTTGGGTGCATCTCATAGTGGATTAATTTTGTGGAGTAGCAAATACATCGGTGTTTTCTTCTATGCTAGATACAGATCAAAGTATCTATATTGGTGATAATTCACCATCGTTTCCTAGATCTACCTGTGTTTCTAGCACGAGACTTATGCATATGTCAGTGTTGATTGACAATAAAGAATTGATGCCTTTAAAATGTCTTAAGCTTCTAGGTACTTTAAAATTATTATTATTTATATTTTAATATGCATTTACCTATTCATAACAAGTTTTGGATTGATGATCCCATAACATTTTTGCAGGAAACAATTCTTTTTATAAGATATTTTATGACTTCACATTGAAGATATTCAGGCCCACCATATGTACAAGGTGGAACATCATAAGTGAACTAACCCAATCCCATTGTTTTTATTTCATATCATTAATTGGTACAATATTTTTCCTTTCACTCAGGCCTTTTATTTTACTATATTCAAGGTACACAACTTTAGTTAATTTTTCTATCTGACAATTTTGTGTTTTTTCTTAAAAGGTGGAACTTGCAAGAAAAAAATTAAAAGATCAACTCATAAAAGATTTCGAGCATGAGTTTGGTAGTAACATTTTTGAGGAGAAGAAAATTTTAGAAAAAGCTGCGAAACATCTTAATACTGTGAGGGACTCATATAGAAGGAGTCTCATCCATAACCCAAAGTACGAGCGTCCTCCCTTTATTTCAGTGAGGCATTGGAATGAGTTCATTTTGGATGCAAAGGAAAAAGGGGATGCTCAAAGAGGAATTACACCAGAAAATGAGACAAGAAGGTATGTGATAGTATTAACTAGTAATAGAATGTAATAATGCACTAATTAGTGATCTTTATATCTATATCTTCTAACATATTTCAAACTTTTCATAGGTTGCAGGACACATCAAAAGCAACAAAGGCCAGACTGCAAAAGATTGGGTAGCAGAAACTTGGCTTTGGTGGATATTCAAAAATTCAAGCACAAATTGTAAGTAGTAGTAAATGAATTCCATATCAAAATTATTTATAAAATGCAAATAATTTTGTTTAATCAAAAAATGTAGGGCTCAGAATTTAATTTAGAGGCCACGACAGAACACAAAAAAATTGCCTTCAAGGAAGGCTATCAAGTCGTGGCTAAACGCCTACGCCAAGCTTCCACTGGTCCAACCCAAGAGTCTCATGCATCAGTTGAACATGTAAATATGCCAAAAAAAAAACATTTGAAATTGAATACTTGAGAAACAATCTATTTGATGTTAATTTTGAACATAAATTAACTATTTTTGTTTTTAAAAAGTAAACAATGATAATAATGTGCATGACATTGCAATGTAGTCTCGTAATCCTAACACAGAACCTACGTCGCATGATGAAGGCCCTGATGGGCATCGTAGTGTCGATGGAGGTGTTCATTTGCTATTGAAATTTAATTATGTAATTATTAATACAATTCAACATCTTAAATTGAAATTGGTGTAACCTTTTTTGTGTATATTTTAAAGTATATAAAACGTCATGCTGAGCAAGTGGAGCATGTTCAGAGTGATCATCATGTAGATGATGTGAGACATTCAGGTAAAGAAAATCTATGTTTTGTTCTTTTAAATTTCTTTTTTGATTTATAGTTCTTTTAATTAATGAAATACTTGTAACACTAATATAAACTAGTGTGAATTTAACCCATGACGTAGTTTTTATTGCAGCAGACCCCCCTTTGGCGTAGCAGCCTCCTATTCCTAAATAGATGAGGAGGAGACATGTGTTGAAATTAGAACCAGTAGAGGAGGAGAATGACGAGGATATTGATGCTCCGCTTAGCCGTCACCTTAGAAAAATGAGCAAGAAACAAAAAAAGAAATGATTGTAATTAACATTTTTTGCTAATGAAAGAACGTTGTCTTAATGGATGTAATTTTGTACTAGTAAGTGTTTATGAATGATGTGTTAATGAATTATTCATGAATGTTGTGTGTTAATGAATTTTATGTGTTGATGAATGTTATGTGATTATAATGATTGTGTTATATTTCAAAAATGGATGAATGAATGAATGAATGTTATTAGATGTTAATGGGGAATTTAGAGTGATGTTAGGGGAGGAGGGGCCAAATGAGCTTCCACCTTCACGTGGTTGCCCTTGTTAAGTAGAGAATATTAAACTATTCTCGAAACCAAGTGAAGCTCAAACTAAACCAATGACATAGATTCAATGGTCAAAAACACCTACTTCTTATTCCATATTATTTCTCATTCACTTTAAGAAATATTTTACTTCTTAAACATGTTCATCAACCAATATGCATCACCATGTTCATCAAATTAGATTTATAGATAAGAGAGTGAAAATTGCAAAGTAAAGCTCGGAAGAAAATCTCAAATATACATCTAACAAAGAATAACATTTTATAAATTCTATGGCTCACTAAGGTTGATAGGATAGTGGATGGGTAGAATTGTATCAGGGATGGTGGAATTGATGTTATTAACATCAAAATATGTTAGATCCACCTTGGGTAGACCCTAGGAGTAATTCTGTCAAGTTTTGCACAACATTGCAAAATGTTGTCAGCAACATTTGTTGCAAAAGTTGCTAAATGACAACTACTCTCCACCTATTCATCTAATCATCAAACCCTTGTTCCTAGGGTCATTTATCTAGGGCCTATGCAAAATCAACTTCATAATCATCTCCAGATCATTTTTTTGGTTCTAACACATCATTATGGATACAAACATCCATATTCCATCATCCAATGCAACTATTTTTATGGAAAATGCTTCCCAAGTGACTGGTGTCAAACTGGCTCTGCTTCACTCAGCAAATTCCACCATTATGTGGTCTTCAACATCAACACCCATTATCCCTACATAGGAAAAGTATAATACAAGGATAATATACATCTTTTAAACCTCTCCCACCAATCATAGTGGCCATAGGGGTGGGAGAGTTACATCAACTTAAAGGATTTCAACCTAGCAATGTTGATTGTACCCAAAAATCAGTCACAAACCTAGATACTAGTCAATCTCTTTATCTCAAGAACAATCCAAACATGTATACTTGCTTAAACATGTAAATAAAACACTAGTTCGTGATTCTACATTATCATCCCATCAAGATCATGTTTTAAATGAACATGAGAATTCATTGTTAAATTATTATGGTGGACTGTACCCACGGGCAGAGACATAGTTGCAAGAATCACTGGTGTTTATCGATTTGATACATTACAAAAATGTCCCCTTACATCACCAACTCTACATCATGTCTCCAAACCCATGGATCAACATTGATATAGACTTCTAATTCCCTAAAACCAATTACAACCATTTCTAACTACCCTGAAATTGTCCCTAAACAGTCTAAAACTGATTGTCTCAATAATATGTGATTTAAAGATGTTTGAACTTGATCTAATATGCACCACACATGTTGAAAAAACTCCTCAGGCATGGTTTATGGACCTCCATATTGATATTAATGCTTTGTATTGACTCATTTTTCAAATAAACTGGATAGTTTTAAGTTATACATAATGACATATAGAAGTTATTTGAGTATTTTTTTTTTGCATGCAGAGAACATTTTGTTCTTGACTTGCCAATTGCAACATTATGCCTAGTCTTAAAAATGTTTTACACTCTAGAATGAATGAATGATTTTAATGGCAATCATGAGTCTAAGGAACTAAGGAATAACAGTCTTAAACTATCTTCATACTTCTTTCGATGTTGAACCTTCTGATAAATCTTGACTAGAAAGCTAGCATGCAGGTTGATCTTATTTTCATCAAATTAAATGGTGCATGTTGTCAATATTCATTTTGTTTTCATACTGAGTATGGATAGCCTCATAAGTTGCACATTCCATGACAAAGTATCATTCTGTCTCCACTACACCCTTATTGCAGAATATGCAAGTTCTCTCTTCTCAGACTTCCTTGGGCCTCTTACACCTGCCAGTCTCATACCTAAGATGATGTGATCCCGTCCACAATTATACAACTAAAAACCTTTATTTTCCTTTAGAATCTTTGATTCTATTTTGAGATATTGTTTTTATACTTACACTCTTTTTCTCTTGTATAACATTGTTACCTAATACTTTATGATTTTTGCTTTTTGATTGGTGCAGGAGGCACAAACAACAAAAGATTAGACAAATGGATATAAGCTAGACAAAGGACACATTTTTGTTGTTAACATGTTTGATGACTTTGATAAATACATGAAAGTATTAGATGAATGGGTTCCTCCTCAAACCAAGACATATTCTCCCATTGTATGTACTCCTTTTTATTCTACATATTTGTGTCCCTATGTTACACTGGGTTTTACTACAAATGTTTTGTATTGCCTTCTAAAAACTAATTATATGTCTAGCATATCAAGAGGGCCAATTTTCATCATTGGTTGGATGAACTTGATATTTAGTTCCATTCATTAGTAGTTGTTTTATTTAATTGTATATACCAAGTTTCAATTCTAGTAAAGATTGTTGTTGGATGTAGTAAACTTCAACATTCAGGTTTTGCCTACAGGATAATTAACTACAAATAAGAAACCATAGAAATAACAAATAATTAACCTGAAGTAATTTAATTAGCCTCCCTAAATTTTATAATATTGTGCTACATAATTTATGTGCAAATTGAGTAGAGAATCAGAATGAAACTAGTAGAGGACTCAAGTACTTCAACACATTTTTTTACCTCAAGTACTATTCTTTATGTTCTCTAAAAGTCATTTACTGTTTCACACTTCTATCTAGATACCTTAAAATTATAGGATGTGTGTTTTCAATGGTGTATTTAATCGATGGCTTTTTCTTTATTGGTTTTGTAGGATGGAGATAGCGTTATGCAGGCATGTTCCCTTTCTCAACATTTTGTAAGGGTGTCAATGTTCTGCTTGAAAAACTGGGGTGAGAGTGGCTTTGTTGTAGCTTCTTAATGATCATTTATGTAGGGACATTGTTAACCCATTTTTGAATGGATGTTTATCACGTGCTAATTAGAGAGTCACAAGTTTGACAGTGTAAGAGCTAGTAAC
Organism: Chamaecyparis obtusa; assembly: GCA_027943335.1. NCBI lineage: Eukaryota > Viridiplantae > Streptophyta > Pinopsida > Cupressales > Cupressaceae > Chamaecyparis > Chamaecyparis obtusa. Next base: position 459,139 of record BSBK01005887.1, read on the forward strand.
TTGTTCATAGATGTGTGCATTGTTCATTCACATCTTATTTTTCTCTAATAAAAATTGTAATAAGTATTAGTTTCAAGGGTAATTGAACTGAATATTCCTTGGAGACAATGTCACTCAATCTGTCAAAATCCCGCAGATGTCATGAGTGACATTGTTGTACATGAATAATTAATTTGATGTTATATCATATCTAGATTTTATGTATTTTTGACCTATTGCAGATAGGGAGACACAACAATAGTGAGGATACATGTATTTGTCTTTCTTCCAAGTATATAATTTCTGGCTTTTGCTTCAAAATAACAAGGTAGGTAGTCCTTTTTGTTGATTGAAATCTTGGTGTTATTGCTTGTATGAATTATCAAGTTTATGTTATGACCAAGGTATCAGATTATAGTGGTATTTGGCAACAGTATGATGTATGATTCACTTATGGGATTTGTCAATTAATATGTCCTAATGTTAAGTGGAATTGATACAGGTCCAAATTTTGTTTTTATCACTGTACAATAATTAAACAATCATGTTTTGTTTTGTTGGTTGTTTGTGAAGCAGTTCTAAGTTACAATCTTTGTATCAACTATCCAAAAACTGTTAGGATATTGAAATTTGTCCTGCTTCCACAAAAATGTCCCACATCCAAGGTTGTCCTAGTTTCTTTAAATGTAATGTGTTCACACTAGCGGGCCTAGATATTTTATTGAATGTTGAATGTTTCTCTCCATTTGTTCTTGTTGTACCTTCATCCTAGAGAAAATACATATGAGTAGATTGTGATGTTCATGCAATTTGTACATAATATTTGAATGATGTGAAGTAATGAATAATTGGCTAATAAACCTAAAATCTCATAAAGATCCGAAGTGTGGGATTGTACACTATCTTTTGATGTACCGTGAGGTAGTTTATGATAAATTTATCCTTAAATTATATCTTATTTATGAAAACTTCAAAAAGTAACACACCCAATTAATTTATTACAATTTAGACTTTGACCTCTTCAATAAAATGTGTACACACTTGGAGGAATTTAGCAGTATACTCTTTTATCCTGTAAGATGCTATGTTTATGGACATATCTAACATTATCATTTTAAATGATAATGCATTCAAAATAAAATAAAAGAGCAGTATCAAAATACAAATCATCTTATTTGAAGTTTCTTATTGAAGGGGTCCAACAATAGGGTTTGAAATAGCCCTAGAAACCATAAACAGAAAGTGAAATATTAGTGAAAGCATAATTTGACTCATGGACTAGCAAGTTTTGAAATGACAATAAATCTTTACATCTTAATTCTTGTACAATGAGGTTGCAGCATAGCTACCAAAGGAAAGAGACTTGGACGACCAGCAAACTACCCAACCCCAGACTTTGTCCATCATTTCAAGTGCCTTTGACTTGGTTGTGGGGAGCACAAGCATATTTAGGAAGAATTTTTTCCTTTGAACAATCTTCCACAAGACACCATTCTCTAAAGGCTTAGAACATTGGGAGAAGGGACATTTAACCTTCATTAAAGGCTCAAACTAATATGCCACAAATGAAAAAAGAAGTGTTGAAAGTTACATGAAAACCTTCAATAGACTCAACACCTAGCAACATGAGCACAAAGGTAGAGTGGAAAATATTGGGCCTTGAGAAGACAATCCATAAAGAGAAATCTTTGAAGTCTTGATAGCGCTCGGGGATGAGGCCAACAAAGACTTATGAGTGTTAGTATCACAATAATTAATAATAAAATGATCATGGAAGACAATCCTCCAAGTCACCCCACCCTTCTTGTAGTGAAAGGCACTCTAGTAGCAAAGTATGTATAGGGGCAAAAAGGAATAACCTCATAGTCTGACTGTTTGATTCCATGATTTGTTCCCAACAAGTAGGGAATATCCATAGGTAGTTCTTTGGAGGTCTCATTGTTCATGATGCTAACAAAAGTAAAGTTTGATCATCTTGCACTCCTTTTTGTAAAAATTAACCAAGAGAATCACCATTAGATTCAAAATATGAAATGTTCCAAATATGGAGATTTAGTTCAAGATGAAATGAAATTTCCATTGCAAGATACAATGAAAAATCCCCCAGCATAGGGATTTAGTTCAATCTTATTCTCAAGGATAGGCCTCTAGGATTCTAAAACCCATTTGTTCAGTTTTGTTTGGAAGGGGAAAAAATGATTAAATCTATAGATGAGGGTTGGACGTTTAAAATATTTTTTAGTGTCCATAATGATAAAGGTTGAAGGAGAAAATGAAGTGGGTTGATGTTTATGTTGTCGAGATTAACGAGCAGGTTCCATCAAATGGCTTAAACCAAGAGCAGACCCCTATCCTAGTAACATTCACATAAGATTTCACCATTCTACTAAGCATTGAAGAGGAGGTACAAGCATGAGTAAGTTTCCTGGAAACACAGTCAACATGAAAAAAGTCACTAGGGATATAATCAATGTTCCAAAGAACTCCTACCATTTAACATGGTAGGAGTTCTTTGGAACTCAATGGCTTTACCTACGCACCATACAGTTTGGCAGGTTTTTTTAAGTATTGTTTTGGTGAGTTGTTAAAAATTGTGACCAATATTTAATTAGAATAAACGAGACATTCCTGCCCCAAGTTAGTGGATGGGAGATTTTAATGATGTTGAAACTACCACGTAATATTAACAAAAGTCTAGGCTAAAGTTAGATGTTATTGCAACTCAAAACTATTGAATTTGGTGAAACTTGTTCTACGTGAATCAAGGGGTTCAAGTAAGGGTTTGTGTACATAAAGTAATAGGATTTGAGTAACATATGTTGAATTGAAGGTTGGGTTTTTTTTTTAAATAATCAAATAAGTGGAACTTTTAGATTTAATATCTTCCTTTTTTTTCGATGCAAGAAAAATATTAAGTTATTTTTAGATCTAGGGTCATATGTTGTTCCTCCCTTCTTTCTTTTTGGTCTTTGAGGAAGTTGTGATCAATATTGATTTATACACATCTTTGATATTAATATATCTTTCTTACATGTTTTATTTTCCTTTATTTATAATATGTGACAAATCAATTAGAAACACCCAAATAAAAATGATTAACAATACAAATGAAAACCTAGAAAAGCAACTTGCTACTCATAATATAAAGGACAATGTATGTTCACAAAACACTCATCGTAAACATAAGGTTTCTTGAGATAAACTTACATATTATTGCAACTCAAAAGTATTTTTAATTTGGGAAAGTTTCTCCAGATTGAACTAAGGGGTTCAAGTAGGGTTTATTTGGGGTTCTGTAGGGTTTTACATAGATGCAATAACTGGCTTTGAGTTACATATGTTGAATTGAAGGTTGGGGTCTTTTGTAGAAAGTGATCAAATAAATGGGCCCTTTAGATTTAATATTTTCTCACATTTTTAAATAGTGAGAAAAATGCAAGGTCACTTCCAGATCTAGGGTTGCATGTTGTTCCCTCTTTGTCTCTTTTAGGGCCTCTAGAAAAGTTGCAATCAATATTGATTGTACACATCTTTTATATTATTGTATTTTTCATGCACATTTTATTTGCCTCTATCTATAATAGAAGACATATCAGTTGAAAATACACAAACTAAAAATGAGAATAACAATACAAATGAAAACCTAGAGTATAGATATAGGTATACTCTACTCTTCTGTTCTCTACACTTATTTTTAGCTTCAACTGCAAGGGTCTCTTCTATGATGAATATTATATGTAACAATGAAGTAGAATATTTTTTCTTTGTAATTGTTGAATTTGACATGAAATTCACTTCAAACATTTTGTGCAGATATCATTTCAGCATCTGCTTCAAAAGTAGGTAGGTGATAGATCTATGTGGGAATATCCATTCACTATAGATGGTGTAAACATAACATTCATGCTTATCCAAATGCTAGATCTTTGATCTGGTGTGTATTCTTCTTGTTCAATTGCATTTCCTTCTTGTTGATATTTGAATAAGTAAGCATGAATGTCTCATCCATTTTGTGCATCGAGCCCAAATTATTTATAAAATAATTGGCTTATATGTTATATGGAAAAATTTATGCACATTGTATTATTATTTTGAACACTAACTAATGTAACTTGAACACTTTTTTAAAGAACATTTGTGCATGTGACTCTTAAGTTTGTCAATCTCCATCTTCTCTATGTAGGTACTCAATAAGGGCATAGTTTTTATAGTGCAATGCATAGAAGAAAGGACAATATTGTTTCAATAAGGCAACTTGCACCTAAAATTTGGAAAATGAACTCAATGGAATACTAAGTGGTGATGAATGTTATCCTAATCAATTTTGGTAAAAATTAAATAACAATGATCAAGATGGCTAACCAAGATTTTAAATGGCTTTTAATTCTAGCACATCAGCCATTGTCAATCTATTAATAATCAAACATATTTGTAGATGTTATAGTTGTCAGTGTAGAATGGTTGTATTCCACTACATGAATCCCATGCATGGCTAACTCTTTGCTCAGTCCCAAACTGAACAACACCTAGTAAGAATCTCCTTGACTTACACTGAGTTGCCCATCTTTGATGGTACCTCTAAGAACTATATCTTTGATACTTGAATCTCAACTAAGATGCTAGTATCATCCTACTCAAAAACACCCCAAGTGACTTCTCAAGTTCACATTCAACTTTGGCTCTCAACTTTGGCTCACAACTTCTTTCTTTTGTGTCATCTCATTTGCTTGTTGACAGACCTCCTGGCATGCCCTACACCCATTTCTTGTCCCCAACACCCCGAGTGACTTCTCAAGTTCACATTCAGCTTTGGCTCTCAACTTCTTTTTGTTGTGTCATCCCATTTTCTTGTTGACTGACCTCCTGGCATGCCCTACACCCATTTCTTGTCCCCAACAACTCAACCCAAAATGACCACCAACATCTCCACTTCCAAAATCATGTGACTCACTCAATAGTTCGTCACTCCACTTCCACCTCCTAGGTGTGCTCTTACAAACCCACTCATATGAGTCTGCCTTGGTGTGTTTTCAAATTCAGTTTGCCAACCTCAATCTGTTGTTCTACTTTTCTTGCCCATTGTACTACCTCGTGGCCTGGCCTACACCCAATTCCTACCTACAACAGTGCAACCCAAAGAAACCACCAACCTCTCTCAGCAAACCAACTTCTTGTGCCAAATGCCTTTGCATAGAAATTTTTCTCCTCATATCATGATCCATGGCACAATCCTATGCCACAATGTTCCTAACAGCTCCAAATTTTTCACCTTAGATCCATCCATGACAAGACCCTACACCGCACTACCTTGTAGCTCCAAACTTCTTCAAAGACCAGCAACACCACGATCCACCAAAGTCCTCTACTTGACATCCTTCATGCTCTATTATGCTAAGTTGTGGCTAGATGCCCACCTTCTCATTGCAAATTCTACTTACCACCTTGCTAGTAATCTCTACTGGACCAACATCTTCCCTAGAAGATCATTTAGCATAGTCGCTTTATAAATTCATCCATGACTTCCTTAATTTGATTTTCCTCTTTTATGCTTGCTTCATATGTCCTAATGGTTACCTTTATAGATCTTGGTTGATTTATGTGAACAAGTGTTGTACTTAAAATATTTTACTGGTGGAAATACATGTATAAGAGTCTTATTGTTTTAGAATGTTTGATGTCAGATTGGCATTGGGTTGCTTGTATTGCAATAGTTGACATGAATAAGTGGCATCATGTTCTACAATGCTTCCATTTTCAAATCCGTCGGTGAGTTGTTTTATTAAAACTTATTTTTTCTACCAACCAATAGCAGTCCATACACAACCATGTTAGAACGCATGCATTGCACATACCTCAACCTACAAAAGATTTGGAAACTAATAGGGAAACAATGTGCAATCCAGATTGAAAATGACAAATAATTTCTAATTTATGCTACAGGCATCTCAGTTACTGAAGTTGCCTCCCTTGGACTAGCTGGAATTCAGGTGATTGTGAAAGATGGAAGTTCTTCAGTTAATTTCTTGATAAAAGATTTGAAATAAGGCCTTTATTGTTTTTAATACAGAATGAATAGCCTTGATCTTTTACAATGATGTCATACAGGTTCTAATGACTGGATTCATTGCATGGTTAATGGACAGGGCTGGTAGGCATCTTCTCCTCATGGTAAATAAATTAAATAGTTATATTAATGCTACCACATTGGAAAATTCATAGATTTAATTGACTCCTTGTACGAAAATTACATGTCATTTATTTCACTTTCTCAGATCTCATCTGCAGGAATGATAGCCAGCCTTTTTCTCATAGGTGTTGCATTCTACCTAAAGGTACTCTTTTTAACTACCAAAAAATTTCTTTTGTCATAGATGCAAGACATTTGCAGGCATTAATTTGTGCATTTGCTATGGACAAACAGGAAAAAACCAAATTCTTATTGTTGGAACTATTTATTTATTTTAATGACCTGAATTATAAAACTTAAGTAATTCCTCACTTTTAAGTTGGATCCCATGCTTCATTCTTGTAGAATCATGTGTTGGGAGCTTCTTACCTTTCCAGTATTTTGGCTTTAATTGGTTTACTAGTTATCTAAAGTTTTCATGATTACCATCTCCAAAGTAATCATACTTCATGCAAACTCATCAATATAAAAGCATGTTGGTATGCCTGGTAACATAGAAATTGGGCTTCTATAATTCTCTAAAACTTTGATCTTAGGTGTTGACCTTCTTGGTCCAATTTCCCTACATACTAGAAATCCCATCTATGAAAGATTCCATTCAAATGTTCTAATTTTTGGTTTTATATATGCTCAATTATAAGGCACCCACTCTATTTTACTCTATAACTGTAGATACTTACTATCAATGTTAAGGGCATTGCCTGTAGCATTGGCATCAAAACTTAAGGTAGTGGCGTCGAAAAGGTAGGGGGCTAGAAAGTGCCCCACTAGCTTAGGATTTTGTCTGCTACTTGTCAATCATTTCAATTTTTCCAACTTTTAGCAGTTAATTGTTTTACTATTTTGTATTTCATTACTCTGTTGAATTGAATATGCTAAAAATAAAATGCATGAGACCACTAGCTTCCATAAATTTTAGAGCTTAAATTTTTAAGCTTAAACTGCACTACAAAATTCATGGGATCGTCGATCATGCAAAAAAAAAATTCAATTAGGTTGTATTTTATTGGTTATTTTTTAGGATAATATGCTTGATTGAGCCAAATTTTATATATATTTAAGATATTATCTTTCAAATTTCAATATCTAGTCCATATTCAAAACTGTCTTGGAGGAATATTGTGACTTGATCAACACATTCTGAAAACAAGGATTGTATATCATCTGGTTCTCCATGCTCTAGCTCCAAATTGGGACCATACAACACTTTGATTTATTAGGTTTTTTAAACCCATAGCATTTATCTTTGAGTTTTGCACGCAAAATGAATAAGATAGGTATAAAATCAAGCTACCTTTCTATTTTTTACATATCAAAAGTTCAAATAAATCTCATTTTACTATAGATCTTTTCTACTCTATACAAGTGCAAACTTCAAGGAAATAGAGTTGTCCATAAAAGTATGCAGCAATTTATCACTAATATATAATAATAATGTTTAATAATTACATAAATTACAAGAGACATTGGTGAATGTTCAAGAGAATAAAATGAACTTGGACAAGTTTATGGACCTCTTAATCACCCTCAATATTACTATGGTCAAACAATAGCATTACACTACCAAATACGATGAGTGTTATGTTCTAATGAGAAACTTAGTTCTGTATATTCCTATGACACTACTAGAAGTCATGCGAGAGCACTAATTTTTTTAATGACTAGAGTGGCTAAGAAGTGGAACACATTAAATAAGTGTTCACTATTTAAAAATGAACACGAAAAAATTATTGTTCAACAAATAATGCCACATAATTGTATAACAGAAGGAATATGACTATTCCATTTAACATAATAGCCAAATCACATATAGATGGCACCCATAAATCACTATAATATATTAATAGATTTTATAATATATTTTATTTATAAAAAAAACTACATTTGTTGTCGATTTTTCGACCAACAAAGCATGTACATTCGACAAGAATTCTATACTCTCGACGAATACTCCGACCATTTGTCGTTGATATTTTGACAACTATTTCAATGCTACTACCTTAAGTTCGACTGCAATGATATACAATCGAAGTATTTCATCGATCGATTTTCTGACCATATGTGGTTGAAAATGCAAAAAGATATGTTGACTATTTACGATTATTTCGACCAACATTGGTCGAAAGTGATGAAAGGTATGTCAAACATTCTTCGAGATTGAAGTGATTATTTTGACATCAGATCAGTCAATAGTTCGACAACTATAATGGTCAAATATGCGACAAACATATAATGTGTCGAATAATCGATGCAAAAATTTTGACAACAATAATGGTCATTTGGTCGACCAATTTGCATCGAAAAATTGACTAATCGTCATCGAAAATCAAGCTAAAATTTACTAGTTCTTATGATAGAAATTTACTATTGAGGACATTATGATAGAAACATACTAATTCTTCAGATATTTCTTTAGGATTATCGATTATTTCTCCTCTTTCATTTTTTATTTTCATTATTCTATTAATATTTATTCTTTGCTTTGTGCTATTGTGGAAAAATTTAGTGTTTCTATCTCCATCTTTTAACCAATTTTCTCTTGATTTCTATTTCCAAAAAATTTCTTCCTTTGAAAGTAGATCTTCATATGTATAATTTAATAGTTCTTTTTCTTTAAAATATATGTTATTATCCATACCTTTATTAACAACTTCTTCATTTGATTCTTGTATTTCCTTTTCTTCTTGAAGCTTTTCTTTGAAAATATTTATAAAATGTGTTTTATTCCAATTGAGAATTTTCATTTAATGTTTTAAGTTTAGACACAAAGCATAACATTTTAGAACCTTTGTACTCTTCTTCTATCCACCACTGTTCTAGCAGGTTTAAAAATCTATTATCCCAGAATGACATCTTTTTGAATTTGAAGGGATTTCTCTCTGGTTTTGTTTCCTCATAAATGTCTAAGTTTATAGGGAAATGATCTGAGCCTAATAATGTCAGAATAGAGGCTGAAAATGTGTGATTGAAGGTAACTAAGTTTCCTAGAAAAAGAAATCTATCTATTCTCTCTGCAATGTTATTTTCATTGTCTCTTCTATTGTTCCAATTATATCCCATTATTTATTTTTATATCTAGCATGTTGTGTTTAAAGATCCATTCTTTAAAATATCTAGGTGATTGTGTTTCACCGTGGATTCCTCCTCTTTTTCACGTATGTCTATAATTGCATTAAAATCTCCTCTAAGTATACATTGTAGATCTCTGTGACTATCACAAAAACTACCAATCTCTAACTATAATTTTGTTTTTCTCTAGTAGTGATAGGTCCATATACATTAATTAAGAAAAATTTGAGTGAGTTTTTGACTTTATGTATCCATCCTCCCATCCAATTGTTTTGTTTGATTTCGCATATAAATTTAAATTTCCTAGGATCCCATAGGATTGCTAAACCTCCTGAAGCAGTGTCTACATTTACACTATCTATTTTCCATATGCCTAATCGTCTACTTAATTTAATGATTTCCTCGCAGTTTAATTTAGTTTCTTGTAATAACAAAATTTATGAATCTATAATATTAAGGTAGCATTTTATAAGATATTGTTTGTTAGGGATATTTAAGCCCCTAACATTCCAATATGTAATCTTCATTGATCCGTGGGAAGGTACTTCCCCTTCCCTGCATGCAATAATGTTTACAATTTAGTTTGATTTTCAACATCCCCATCTATTTTCCTCAATTTGAATGCTAATTTTCTACCTCTCTTTTTTTACTTTTACTGCAGTTAGGGACATCTTTCCCAGGAATGTTTGCAATTATGCCTAATTTGTTACTATTTTCTACTATATTTATTATGGATTGATTAGCTATTTCATTGTCCTTTTTTGTTTCAAAATCATTATCCATCTTCTCTAAAAGATCTATTGAATCTATATTCTCTGCAGGACTGTTATCATTCTCTATTTCTATTCTAATATGCTCTTCTTCGAATTTGTAGTTTATCCCCATCATATCACAAATTGCCCCTAATTCTATGGGTATTTATTTATCTATCTTATTTTCCTCTATATTTGTAGGATTTGAAACTTTATTCTCATTGGAACTATCTATTAAAATTCATTTTTTTGTCCCTGTCCTAGGGGAGGGTTCTCTTTCCTTATTAGAGTTCACTATCATTTTTTTTTGTTTGATTTAGGTTCTTGTGATTAGTCATTTCTTGTAAATTATACCAAGTACATAGATCATTACTAAATTCCTCTTGAATAGTTATAATCTCATCTATTAATATACTTAGGAATTGCATTCTATCTTCCAATGTTCTTATTATCTTCTCTTGTTTTATTTTTATTTCATCTTCAAAAATAACTTCCATATTTAATTTTTTTTTATTATCATGCCTTTCTGTATTTCTAAATTTATGCTATATAATCTATATCCATAAGAGATTTATTAATATTTGACTCTTCGTTATATATGTTATCTATGTTGTCATTTTGTTGGTTTTCTATATTAAAATCTAAGTTTAATAATAGGTTCTGATTGAATTTCTTTATTAATAATTTATTTAGGTAGATTTGAATTTTTACGGTTGTCAATAATTTCTCCTTCCTCAATTTTTGTTAACAAATTGCTTTCCTTACTCTGTGTTTGAACAAGAATTTCTTGAGTTAAGAAAAAAACCCCTTTATCAGTATTAAAATTTATTAAAATTTATTGAAATATTATTGCCCATCTCTGGTAGTTTCCTAGAGTAGGTATTATCATTTTGTGATTGCCCCTGCATAAAATATTTAGATAATTTCTAGTTTTTAAAGGTGATATTGCTGTAAATAAAATCATTATAAGGTTTCAGGTTGAGGATATAAATTATTCTATCTTTTTATTATTTTAATAAGTTCTATTTTTAAATTCGGGTTAATTTTAATCAAAATTTTAACATTTCTTGAAGCAATGAAGTTTTCCTCTAAGCCCTCAAACCCTCCTAGCAGATCTCCTATTTTACCCAAAATACTACTATGGCATAACTCCATTGGTACATTGGGGATTTTTATCCATTGGTATTTAGGAATCAAATTGTTTCTCCATGGATTAAAAATTTGGGTCCATTCAAAGAATTTTATCATAAAACCTTTAGAATAAATAGGTGAGCCCTTTAAAAATCTAGTTTTTAATGAAGCATTTCTGCAACCTATGAATATAAAACCATTCTCCAGGATAGAGCTACTTACTTGGTTCTAGAAGGTAGATTTTAACCAGTCGATAATGCTAAATCTAGAGATTCTGTAACCTTCCCACTTCGCAAAAACCCCATATTCTTTGCAATTCTCCCATAATCCTTTTGAAAATGGGTTACTAATGATAAGGGTATTAATGGCATTTCTAGGATTTTTGGAATCCATGTGTCTGGTATTATTGAGAAGCTTTATATCCTTCCTATGGTTCGATTTAATCAATGCTTGATAAAGGGTTCTTTTTTTGAGCTTCCTTTCTTGGTGGATGATTTGTTAAATGTCATCATGTTTGACTGGGAGTCTTCCAATAAGGGGTTTCATATCTCAGGCTGCTCTTCCCTTGTGCAACTTTATTTCTACCGGTAGCAATAGTTGGGGTGTTGTTTCTCTTGAGAGAGGCATAAGTGAAAACCATCCTTACAGATCCTATCTTTTTTTGACATCTCACTACCTTCCATTCACCAGCATTTATCTTTGTATTGTGTTGCAGAGCCTTGTGAGAAACATTTTCTATTTTGTGTTTTACAATTGATACAAAGCCACCCACATTTAGTTTTGGGCTAGGGTTTGTTGCATGCATAACATTGTTACCCTTTTTGTTTTTGATGCAACCTTTGACCAAATATTGTTCTTCATTTAGAACTTCGAAGGCATTTGATGTATAAGCCCCATACCTTGTTCATGCATGTTTTGTTTGATTAAAAAATAATCTTTTCTTTTCACGCAAGGAAAAGCTTGGATTGCGAGCCATATGTTTTCTAGTCTTTGCATAACACATCATATGGTTGGTGATTCAATTGTTTGAAAGCTTGATCCTTAAACATTCAAATTGCATAGATTTTTCTTGAAGTTCCCTTTCATGAAGGACACATTAAAAACATCAAATTTCCACAATCCATGATAATATTGCATTGATACATCTAGGTATGATTGTGTCAAAATATTTTAACCATCAACGTTTCAGATCATACTCAACCATCCATCATCAGGATGAAATAATGCTAAGATACAAATGATACAAAGATGCAGACTAAGACTGAATAAAAACGTAGGAGAAAGAGAGACAGGGGCACACAAAACAAAAGGAAGAAAAAGAAAAACGTGAACAAAGAAAGGGAAGACAAGTATAACTCAAAAGAAATGAAATATAAAAAACACTTGAGAAAACATGAGCAATCTAATATATTGAAAAAGAAAAAAATACGAATTAAATAAAATATAAAAAAATAAAAATAAAGAAATATATAAAATGACAAAACTAAAAATATAAAAAACATAAGACAAAATAAAGAAAATGCATAGAGATAATTACAAAAAATATAAATAAAAGAGAAAAGAAAGAAAGAAAAAGAAAAAGAAGACAAACATAAGTAAGAAAAATAAAAAGAAATAAATAAAAATAGGAAAGAAAAGTGTAAAAAGAGAAAATAAAAGAAAATAAACAATAACAAGGAAATACACAAAACATGAATGCTAAATAAATGCAATGACAAAAATAAAAATATAAAAAACATAAGACAAAATAAAGAAAATGCTAGAGATAATTACAAAAAATATGAATAAAAGAAAAAAGAAAGAAAGAAAAATATAAATAAGAAAAATAAAAAGAAATAAATAAAGATAGGAAAGAAAATTATAAAAAGAGAAAAAAAGAAAATAATCAATAACAAGGAAATATAGAAAATATGAATGCTAAATAAATGCATACATAAATAACATCTATATAGATATATTATACTAAACAAAATAATAATAATAGTAATAATAAATAAATAAAAAACAAACATACATATATGATATGAATGCTAACAAAAATACAAACGAATGAATAATATAAAACAAACAAGCATACAAAACTAAATAAAATATTATATTATAAAATAAATGATATATAATAAAAATAGTAAATAGTATATTGAAAAAATATAATTAAATATAAACTATATATAATATAACAAAGGAATATATATATATATATATATATATATATATATATATATATATATATATATATATATATATATATATATATATATATATATATATATATATATATATATATATATATATATATATATATATATATATATATACTAATTCAAAAAGAAAACCAAAACACAAAGAAGAACATAACTAAACAAAAGATAAAGAAAACAAACAAGATAAGGGAAAGAATAATGGGAAATTTAAAAAAAAACTTAGAAGAGGAACAAGGAAACCTAGAGCTACTAGAAAAAGTGGGGGGTGGGGGGGGAGGGGGAGGGGTAGGGGGAGAAGAAAAATATGAGAAGGGGACGGATCAAGAGGAGAGAGAGAGGACAGAAAAAGGGGGAAGAGAGGGCGAGGGGGCTAGGAGAGGTCAAGGACGAGGAAGATGGAGACCTTTAAGGGAAGATAAAAGTGGGTGCCAAGAAAGGCCATCAAATTCAACATTCACTTTTTCACTTTTGGGGCCATATCTTGCGCATAAAGACACTATTTTTTTGACTTATATACATCATTAGAAAGCTCTTAAAATCCTTTATATAGATCTACACTCAATTTATCTAAATTGTACTATATATATATTTTATTCAGATTTTTGTGTTTTCACTTTTTGGTTGATTACTTGGATGTTTTAGCACTTGGAATGGATATGTTTTTTGGAGAGGGTTGTATTTGATGTGCTCTATGTGTTTTGAGATTCTTTGGGCCTGGTAATTTCATTTGAGGAGATATCATGTGTTTTGTGTTCATCTTTTTATTATCAACCTAGTAAAGGATAATTATGAGTCTTGGTGTAATGGCATCCTAACACATCTCAAGTGGCTAGATATGTTGTCATATTTATAGGGATTTGTACCTAAACTAGAATATTCATGAGGTAAATCAACTTGGGGTAATCTTACAAACCATGTTGTAGGTGTGACTTGTTCTAGTGTTGATAATGACACTATATGTGTTATATCAGACCTTGGGTGTCCTTGTGCACTTTGGAGACAACCTTGGGAGATGCATGGAGATCCTCATATCTCTCTATTCCTTGAGGATCATAGATTAGATTATCTTTTTCCCCTTGCACATGCAAATTTTATACCCTTTGATGATGATATTATAGATGAGCTTAAGTATATTAGAGGTCTTGCATGTTCAGATGAATTAGAGGCCTATCTTAATGCTCCTACTCCTCATGTTGAGATCCATCTCAATCATATTCATCTTTTGTAGTTCCAGGTTAGATCAACATTGGCTCATGCATAACCCCCATTGAAAAATGCAACATGACATTGTTCTTCTAGACATGGCTACTTGGGATTCATATATTGCAGACATGGAATCTTTATTTGTGGAGTCTCATGTTGAAGATTTTGAGGATAAACATATCCTATTTTCGTATAGCCTCATTATTTTTCTTAGCTTATATTCATCACTCATAGATCATGTTCTTCATCAACATTCACATAGTCTTGATTTATCACCTCCTACATTGATTGGGCATGTATTTGATTGGTTGGTGGCATCATTGTCTATCATGGACATAGAAACAACTAAGTAGTTTCCAAATGCACACATATTTTGGATTTGGATTCCTACATAATCCATTTTATGGGAGTGGCTTTTCCTATCTCTAGAAGATTTATTTCTTCCTAAGGGGAGAAATGTTGTTTGCAGGTAGTGGATCATGTTATGTCTTCAGGCGTTCAACATTAGCATAAGAGCTACATCTTTTTGGGGGGGATTTTTATCCTCATCTTCTCTATCTTATGGGGGGATATTCATTGCACTTATCTGATCAATTTAGTACTTGGGGAGACACTTGGAGTCCTTCATCTTAGTCACATGTAGTACCTTTTTTTTTCTTTTTTCATTGCATCTCTCACTTTTGGAGAGGATTTTTTTCCCCGTGTGGTTTTTCTCTTTTTCTCTACTTTGAGAGGTTTTCATTGTACATGGGTACCTAATCAAGCCTAGTTTATAGGACACATCCATACATTTCATGATTATAACCTTTTTGTCTCCTATAGTTTCACTTAAAGGGGGGAGGGGGGGGTGTTAGCACATGCATATTAGTTGTATTTGACCTAGTTGCATGTATTGTATTAATTAATTATGGACATACTCAAGAATATTCTCATGCATATTATTATGCATAATTGAACACATGTTTACACATTTATGCTCTAGCTTAAGTTCACTTAGTTGAGCCTAATTTAGGTTAGTCTAATTTAGTTAGGCTCTAATTTGGATATTGTGCATATCATGCTTTTGAAGTTTGCATGTCAAAGTTCCAGTTTACTATTTTTTGTTTGACTTAGATTTTTTTATTTTTAGCACTCTTGCTTTCTATAAAGGCAATTCATTCATTCATTTTAATGTATCCCAATCCTAATCTTAATTTCATCTATGTAATCAATCAAGGGTTGTTATAGATCATATTATCTTTGCTTGGTCTCTTTTGTGCGGTATTTTTTTTTCTTGTAGATGATCCTTGGCTCTTGTGGTTATTTCATTAACTCTTACATGGTATCATAGCTCCATAATACTCATACAACAAGATCACATTTGGTCATAGTTGTTGGGTAGAGAGTGTTTACACCAACAATCCCATTAATTGCAACATAGGGAGTAATGTATGCATGATATTGAGCCTCGACTACAAGGCCATGGTAGCTACTCATATATAATCTTTACGTAAAATGGAGTAAAGGAGGAAACCAAATGGGAAAAAAACTCCTCTCCAAAAGAGAAATGATGCAATAATCATTGTAAAAGTGAAGAATATCATAGAAGAAAGGAATCATGATATCCAACCAAGGACTACTTCTATGCATTAGTACAATGAATGTTCCTTCCATATGAGGGAATGAGAGAATATGAAATCCCTCTATAATGTGATGCATGTAGTGTCGGTAGATGTTCAATTCTAGATATTGAAGATGATCCACACTCACTGAACAACACCACAAATGTGTGCAATGACTTCCCATTTTAGATATGTATTAAGTAATATGATTATCTCACATGATCCAAAGATTGAATGTCATCATACTAGTTTCCAAACTTGCAATGCTAAAAATTGGTATGCATATTTTGTTGCAAGGAACCATTCATGCTTTCTATGAAGCATTTTTGCATTCAAATATAGCAATAGATATTTAGATCTCAATGCATGTCAATTAACTACATGTTTCATCTCCTTATAGTGCTAAAAAAGGTATGAAAGTGTTCAAGACACAACTCATGGAAGTACTCATGGTTATGACTCAAGATACCCCCTTTAGTTCAATATTTAGTGACTCCCCCAAATTTTGGCACTTTTTGATTTAGTGCTACTTAAAATGCATCAAGGTTCATTGAGTATATAATATCAAATAACTAACTTTTAAAGAGAAGTAGTGCTTAATTTTGAGCTACCACTTAAAAGTTATTTGACAATGAATTTCTCATTAAATGGTCTATTTTTCTATTACTTATGCACTAAATCAAGAAAAATAACTCTAAGGTGTGATCAAACCTATATGTTCAACCACATCATTTGAATTTTCATAGAAAATGATTCCCAATGACTATATGTTTGTCAAATCTTGTCTCCATGGATGAAAATTATGACAAAATGAAAATCAGCCCCCTTTTACAGGCATTTTAGATGACCAATAATTGACAATAAATCAAATTTATCCATTCTTTTTACAAGTCCCTTACGATTTATTTTACAAGCCCTCAAAAATTTTAACAATTAAATAACCACTTATAGATAGCATCAACTCTCACAATTTACAATAAATAGGAAACAATATCCATTGACATATTATACTAAAGGTTACAACTATTTTCTTAAAGTTTAGAACTAAAATATCTTAACAAAGCATGAATATTTTTAATAGATCTAATTATGTCCACATAGAGTGGAGTGGAAGATTAGTTGAATTGATAGAAGTTTCATATTTATAGAGGAAAGAAGCATCTATGGGCCCAATAGAATGCTTGGCCCCATAGTGTCTTTTACAAATGTAAACTTGTAAAATACATTATAGAACCATAAATTTTGTCATCCCTATAACCACAGTGGTAAAGGAGTATGAAAATGGTAAAATTTATTGCATAAGACACCTTTTGTTGTGTAATAACAACTAGATATGAGGATTTACCACTTCTACACTCACTAGACTTGGTTTTGTAACCATTCATGTATCATAGGGTTGTAGGGTATGCACACCTCATTTGTACCTCAATTTGGTGGCTCCTATAAGGAGTATGTGGTAGTCCCATATTGACGTCACTGTATGTAGAACAAAAAACATATGACTATTATTGTGGACTCTAAAAATACCTTTCCTTTTTTCAATTTTGAACTTGAAATTTCTCACGAGGTAGTGAGAGGGGGATTAATGCTAATGATATGGAAGGAAAATTGGGATATGGGTGAACTAAGAAAAAACTATTGTTATGGAACTATTCTTATGATAGCTTCTTCTATGGTCAAGTGTAAAGTTGTTTGAAGAGGCTTCATGTACACACTTTTGGCATATCTAACATCTACAATAAATATAGTTATGTGAGAAAGAATTTTCTACCAATATTATCTCCATCTTTTGATGTGGAAGTTGTGACTTTGCATGATTAATACATGTCTTGTGGTTGTGTGGAGCGATGTAGGGGCTAGTGAGAAAGTACTTTGATTGACTACAGATCCTTTGGAATCAAATCATGTATACATGAACACTATCACTTGAAGGAGGTTTCCAAATAGGAGAACAATAGATCAAGCTAGACTCAACAAAAAAGAATACTCATAGAATGCAACACAATTGTGGCACTTTTGAAGGGTTGAATGCTTGCCTGGGAATGAAGGCTTCCCAACAAAATAAGACACAAAATTGTTCGAAACATGGATAGGGATTTTCTTCTAAGCACAACCAATGGCGTCAATTTCAAGAAAGAAACTTTAACAAATTTAAAACAACAATAAATTTTTTGTATACCAATGCACAACAAAGAGAAGAATAATCTAGTTTGATGCTGAAATAGTTTATGATATTAGAACTTATCACAAATAAGAGTGTTGTTGCATGATTATTATAATATGTGGATGATAAAGTCACTGACCAATAGCACAAATTATACTACACTAGTACATTTGACCTTAAATTTCGACTAAACAATTCGACCATCAAATAAAAATGTTTAGGTTGGTCGCATTATAGAAGGAAAACTTTTTTTTTTTTTTAATACATGCTTGTGTTGGTCACAATTTTGACCAACACAGTGGTAGTTGAAATTGTGACCAACACGGGCATGTATTAAAAAAAAACAAAAGTTTGAAACTTCATTTTAGCATGCACGAAGGAGGTAGAAGCTACAGAAGGGTAGAAGCGAAGGAGGTTTAGGGTACACCATGTCAGCTCTGCTATGAAGTCGTGGCCCTAATTTGTGCTTTCATCATAGAGATGCCATGCCACTGGATGAAAAAACAAATTAGGGTAATGTTATTTAACTTGTTTAGTGCTCAAAATTGGGAAAGACATTAATTGCGCTTCATGGTCGATGCCCTAGTTTGGGTGTAATCAATGTGTGGAACCACTGAAGTAAATGAATGTCTACAAAAATGAATGAAAAGGGATTGATACAACAATAACACCAATCTTAGGTACCCTCTCACAATCCGTTTCAGTCGACACCAAACTAATTTGATCAACTAGGTTGAAATGCCCAGAAATTGGTTATGAGTGCATTTCATTTGAGCATTTCATTTCAAACTTCATTTGAAACTTCATTTGAGCATTTCATTTTAGCGTGTGTGAAGGAGCCGGTAGAAGCTAACAGAAGAGTTGAACCAGAGGGTTAAGGTATGTCGAATCGATTTCCAATAAGAATGAAATGCTATATATAAACTGTGGATTTAGGATTTATGAAAAGTTGGTTGAATTAGTTGTTTAGAATTTATATAAGTTGAAAATGGATAAAACCGTAAGCAATAGAAATACTCTATTTTCTACAAAATTCATTCATCTTTAAGTCTCAATTTGATTATTCTGATGCATTAAAGGAATTGCAATGTTTCTTTGTTCAATTCATGCCATTTTCGAATGAGTCTCATTTTATATTGAGTCTCATTATTAGATAGACCACTGGCGTAACAACAGTTAGAATGGTTCTCATTATTAGGTTAGAATGGTTCTCATTATTCTAAGTTCCTACTGCAATAACAGTAAACTAAAATAAGAAATGTTATTAGATAGACCACTGGGGTAACAACAGTTTCAATATAAAATGAGAACCATTCTAACCATGGAATGTTAATTCTAACCTGTATTATTAGATCATTAACCGTGCATATGCAGAGTTGTGTGGAGTAAAGGTGATCACAGTTAAAGAAAAATGAGAAAATACAATGAAATTAGATGCAATGTGTAGCAGTGGATGATCTGTCCAAATAAGGAAGGGTTTTTATGTTTGAAAACATTTTGTCATGTTGAATGAATGGTGATTCAATCACTAATTTGATGCAGGAGTGAGTTTTAACAGGAGATTGGGGAAGCCCTAGCAAACCAGGGTTTGGAGTCAAGATTTGGAGGTTTTGGTGTTGCAGGGCCCATGAGTCTAATTGCTTGTGGATTTAACCATTTTTAGTCATTTTATAACTTTGTTGAAGGTTTGGAGTCAAGATTTGGAGGTTTTGGTGTTGCAGGGCCTGTGAGTCTAATTTCTTGTGGATTTAACCATTTTTAGTCATTTTATAACTTTGTTGAAGGTTTGGTGGGATAAGGGAATGTGAGGAGAGTAGTTGCTTTGAAAATTTGGTCATTTTCATGCATTGAAAACAGGGGTTCAGTCATGGTTAGGTGTGTTGGTCCAAAGTAACCCTATAAAATCTTTTGGTGTGTTATAGAACTTTGAAAAGGGTGTCTAGAAATGTTTTCATCTTGTCAAGTGTTTTGAGGGAAGACAAAGTTATTACCATCCTAAGTCTGCTGCAGGGTTATTGGCAGCCTATTAAGCCTTTGGAACAATTTGAAAGAACTTTGTGTATTGGAAGCATGGGAATTAAAACACAGTCTTAGAATTCCTTGAGTCTAAGTGGTTTGAAGCCTAGGAAACCTAATCCATCATTGTGTAGTATTGTGGAGGCCTTGACAAGTCAAATCTTTTAAACATTTGAGGTTGTTGATAGGCTAGAGTGCCTAGATCTCTGAAATTACCAATTCTCATTGTGTTTTGAATACCACCACCCTTATTCCTTTTGGTTTGGAGTAATTTTATTTCATTTTAAATAAGTTATGGTAGTTTTATTAAATTATTTGAATGATTAAATGAAGATTGGATCATCAAGATCAAGATTGGATTCAAAATTACTCCAAACCAAAAGGAATAAGACTCCAAACCAATGAAATAAAAGTGCCATAACTTATTTAAAATGAAATAAAATTACTCCAAACCAACATAATAATTGTGCAATGATTATTGGAAGCCGTTCTTGACTCAATTAATGACCAGATTTAAATTGCATTCTCTGTCACACATAAACAGTTTCCACAAGTTGATAAACTTCTTCAATAAACTCGATACTAAGACTGGAGTTACATCCAAACACAACAGAAAACATTTAAAATAAATATTTGTTCTTTGTTATCGAATTCCATCACAGCATATTCATAATAAAGATGTGCTCAATCGTGATGACAATATGGGTGTTAGACTGTCGAACCGAAAGAGCAAACCAAACAAAATGAGTTGTAAATAATAAAAATGAAACATTCGCGAAACACTAAACAATCACAGAGAAGAATCAAATGTAAAACTAGACTGTTATTTTCATTCATCATACGTATTACATTGATCATCTCATTCCCATTGATCTCTCTCTTCACCAATTCTCCACTCTCGTACCCCCTATTCTCAGCTTCTACATTGCAGAGATAAAGATCTCCAAACTCACAACCCGGTAACTAAATCATATAACTTAGTGAAGAATACTCAAAATAGAGATCAATGGTGAAGATAAAAGGCATTCTTACATTTAGTTAAGGGTAGTACTTAAAGAATAATATAGATCAATAGTGAAGATTAAAAGTCACCCTTACATTTAATGAAGAGTCTATTATATTTGAGTCTATCAAAAAGTCATGGAAAGTTCCTTATAGATATTTGAAGAGAGTCCTATTATTCATTACATTACTTGCAATATGTATGATGATATTTCATTGTCTCTATATATGCTAAGTGTTTATATAAGAGTGGGGATATGCTATGTAACTTTACTTAGTCACGGTCTTAATTATATAAGGATATATACTTAATCGTAGTATAAACTTGAATAAAAAATAGATAATTTTTAAATAGAAATATGAGGGGACTGGGATATTATAAAATAATGAGCATATCTTTGTGAATTATCCTAAGATTGTAGGGCTCAAATATTCATTGTGATTAATACAAGTTTGTAAACATTGATTGATGTATTTTCAGGTCATATGATATGGAAATAAGACAACACCTACATAAAACTTGATATCATCACAATATAACATATTTTGATTCTCTGTAAATTTGAACAAGTTTTCATTCACAATATAACATAAAATGTTTTGATTTGGTCTTATATGTTAATTATATATAGTTCTAGATTTATTCCTTATGAAATAGTGATGAGATTTATTCTTTTATCTCTGTTAATGTAATTATGGGTCTATTATTCACATAATGTCTGAGATATAATAATTCTAGAACCCCTAATTTTCTGATCTAGTTATGTCTTAGTTTACTGTATAGCGTTGGAGTTCTACATTATGTCTGTACCAAAGATATTCTTCCAACTTTGATGTTACCATTGATTGCTGAGTGTATGTTTAATCAGCCGGCTGGATTACTAAATTGGTCTTTTAACACATTCTCTCCTCTTGTTCGACGACTTCCTCACAATTCCCTTGTATGATCTTCTCACAATTCCCCTTAATCTTCTCACAATTCTGACAAAACTAACAACATGCCTCATGTTATATGGAAAATTGGTAAACAAGGAGCCACTATAGTTCAATTCCCTTTTTCTAAGTCCTTCATGGAAGTTGAAGTATCACTCTTTAGGAAACTTATATCTCTAGTTCAAAGTTCCCATTAAAATCATTCAAATATTCGAAAACAATACCCAAATTCACTACAATGGTAAAGTATTAACAAAGCATAGCCTCATAGCTCCATCAGTTTGACAATCAATGGTAAGAAATTCCTAATAATATTATATTAGAAGTGAAATGTTGATGCTAAGACAGTTGCTTTGTGACCATAATAATCCTACATATGTTTTTTTGCACAATAGATAAAGTCTGCTATTCAATTCCAAGAGAAACTCACAATTTCAATTGTGACCACACTAGCCTGATCACAACAAACTTGTTAGAAACATGAAAAGAAAACATGTTAGCAATTCCATCATTTGTCTGTTGTTTGGGACAGTCACCATAGAATTATTTGGACTATCTCTCCTCTTGCTTTGCAAGGTTAAAATGACCTTTTTTTTCATCCCTCCTTGAATAGACCCTTACCGTCTTGCACTTGTGCAATGATAGGACACCAATGTTGCTAATTAAGGTTGGCGGGATGATTACGCCTATCCTAAAAAAAGACTGTCAAATCATTATGCTTTCAAATCAATTACCTATCGACGTATCCCTTGCGAGGGAGAGAAGCCAAACACATAAAGAACATGGCAACTGAAAAACTTAAATGGAATACACCAAGAAGTACCAAATGATGAATGCTCAATTGTTGTAATGGCAAAGCAATATCAGAACCATCCATTTATAGTCCTAATGATTTTGGAAATTGTTGACAAAGAGTGTTTCTTTTTTTGATTATAGTATAAATGATTTTTCTATAGTTGTAATGATTTTTCTTATTTCTTGTCTTTTGTCCCTTTTTTATTTCCTATGTCTGTGCTTCGTGACAAGATTTTGTCACCTTCTTTTGATGGTATATTTCATTCACTCTATGTGGAATACTATTTTGTTCACTATTTTATTTCAGCTTCATATTTCTTTCATTTTTCATATACACACAAACTACACATGCTGATAAAAAAATGAGCTATTTGATTTAGGTTTACTTTTCATTATTGTAAATGGTTAATATTTCTGATGGTACTCCTTGGTGTATTTGGACTATAAAAATAATCATATAAAAATAATAAATGTAGTAACAATGGTGCGATGCATTATTGATATAGGTTCGATGACTATTGTTAATGTGCCAAACTGTAAATGTGGTGGTGGGAAGTGTGTGTTGAAGAATTCATAGACAATGAACAACCTTGGATGACAATTTTGGTGCTGCCCTAATCGAAAAAAGGTTTCTAATGTGTATATATTTAAAGTTTCTAATGTAAATACTATTCATTATAATATAAGAACTAATGTAGACTGGGTATCACAGGGAAATAATGGCTGTGAATACTTTAGTTGGGTCAATGACAACTCATCTGCATCTATCCGCCCATCTCCACTTATCCGCGATGAAGGATTTGAGTGCAAAACGTGTCAGGCTAGGACAAATTCTGAAATTATATTTTTACGATGCCTTCTATGTATTGTAATCACATATCTAATTTGTTGCGACCATATGTAGAGATGAACTCAGGAATTAGTTAGTTTAGTATTTTCATATTGTAACTAATATTTTAATATTGATATGACATAACTTCTCTTTTCCTCAAGTGCGCATATATATGGTTTACATCTTTTTTTAGAATAATTCTTCAAGTTTATGGCTCAGGTGAGCCCCAATCTGCTATCAATCACATGATTTAACGTTGATTTAGGCTGGAGGTAAACTACATGTGTCATGTAAATAGCATGGTTGAATGCAATCTCTTTTGCATGTTTTCAAGAGTTTTCCCACCAATACAAGTGTAAATAATGCATTGAACATAATCTACGAATGCTGCATGGTATGAAGTCTTGCTGAAGAAGAGTACTACAGAGAGCAGGCCTACCATACCAAGGAAGTTTGAGAAGAACAAGGAATATGGCTTAAACAGAATGGGAAGACATCTTTCTAGCCTGGGCTTGGATCCTTCGATAATTAGCTTGATAATAAATGAAGCAAATGAGAGCTGAGCAATTAGCTTCCCAAGAAAAATCTTGTAAATGAACTGTGTGTACCCCAATTCCTATTCCTTCTACACATACCTAAATGATATATTTGAAACAACAAGGGTAAATTTAGCCTTACCCTTGTTGTTTCAAATATATCATTTGGGTACGCACAGAGGGCACATTAATTGGGGTACATATAGTTCATTTATGAGCTTTTTCTTGGAAAGCTAATTGCTCATCTGTCATCTACATTATTTATAAGCTAATTATCGAAGGATCTAGGCTCAGGCTAGAAAGATGTCTTCCCAAACACATAAAAAACATACACATAAACACGACAATTGAGAAACATAAATGTAGATTTCACAATAGCTGAGAAACATAATTGTAGGCATCATGATCACATTTTTTTGGAGACAACGTAATTGAGTGGTATACCCAGATGATGAAGAGTAACTTCTGCTCCTCTAGTTCCAAGTTGATAATGTGAGATCCCAAGACCATAGATAAGGAATAAATTTAGAGAGAGGAGGGCCATAACAACCAAAATAATACAGGATGAACCTCAAGTTAAATGAGGCAACTGTAAACATTTTTATTAAAATATTTACAGTTGCCTCATTTAACTTGAGGTTCATCCTGTATTATTTTGGTTGTATTAAAATGTTTACAGTTGCCTCATTTAACTTGAGGTTCATCCTGTATTATTTTGGTCATTATGGCCCTCCTTCGCTCTCTAAATTTATTCCTTATCTATGGTCTTGGGATCTCGCATTGTCAACTTGGATCTCACATTATCCCAGGACCCCTTATGACCCTTTACAACCATTTACAACCTCTAAGAATACATCTCAGAGGTCTTAAAATGTTGTAAAGGGTCATAAGAGACTCCTAGGAGGGGCCAGATGAGCTTCCACCTTCACATGGTTGGCCTTGTTAAGTAGAGAATGTTAATTAAACTATTCTTGAAACATAATTGTAGCCATCATGGTCACATCGGGGATGAAACTATTCCAAGTTGACACTGTGGGATGTAGAACAACTTGGAACCAGAGGTGTAGAAGTTGCTCTCCATCGTCTAGGTATACCACTCAATTACATTGTCTCCAAAAAAATGTGACCGTGATGCCTACAATTATATTTCTCAGAGAATGTTAAACTATTCTTGAAACAAAGAGAAGCTCAAAGAGAAGCTGGCAACAACCAATAGAATGAGTGTGGACACCTGAAGATAAATATCAAATAAGGGAAAAGCACCTGCAACAATAGAGGCAATAGTTGTAGATACAGATGAGGATATCGTAGAAATCCCTAATTTAGTGTTTTAGAGAATAAATGATAGACTGTGAATTAGGGATTTTTGCGATATCATCATCTAAATCTACATCTATTTTATTTACATTGGAATGCAGCCTATTGATATTGATACTGCACCAGCCGAGCACGATGGAGGCATCGATTCTAATGTGAATTGTAGTACTCAAGGTATACATTTTCTATTCAAATTTTGATTAATGAATATTTAATACAAGCAAACATATTCAATTGATTAAGGTGGATTAGTTGTGATAATGAGATGCGCCATTTAGATGTTAACTATGACAGTCTCTTGGTTTCAGGCAATGTAGAAGGAGAAGCCTAGTTCAATATGCAATCTCACAGAATATGCACAGATATCAGGTGGAGTTGAAAAACACAATAGGGTTGCATTTTTTATAGAGGTCTTTAATTGTGTATTTTAAGTTATAGACCATCACAAAAATGTAAACGTGTTGTGTTTTTTCAACTCCACCTACTATTCATGCATATTCTTCTTGTGTTGCACACGCATTCTCGATTTAGAGTGGGAAAAATCTTATTTTCGATGCGAAGGAGAGAAGCCAAACACAAAGAACATGCAAATAAACATGACAGCTACAAAACATAAATGTAGGTATCACAACAACTGAGAAACATAAATGTAGGCATCATGGTCCCAATTGTTTGGAGACATAACATAATTGAATGCTATACCCAAAAAATGCAACACAACCACTACTCCTGCAATTCTAAGTTGACACTATGGATCCAAAAACCATATATAGATTCCTTATCTTTGGTTTTTGGATCCCACAGTGTCAACTTAGAACTACAGGAGTAGTGGTTGCATTGCATCGTCTGGGTATACCACTCAATTATGTTGTGTTTCCAAAACATTGTGACCATAATGCCTACATTTATGTTTCTCAGCTGCTATGTCCTAGGACCCCTTATGACCCTTTACGACCGTTTACGACCTCTAAGAATACATCGTAGAGGTCTTAAAATGTCGTAAAGGGTCATAAGAGAATCCTAGGAGGGGCCAGATGAGCTTCCACCTTCACATGGTTGGCCCTATTAAGTAGAGAATGTTAAACTATTATTGAAACAAAGAGAAGCTCAATAATTTATATCTAAATACCAATTTTGTTCTTATCAAACCGTCAAAACATTTAAATAGCCTTTTAAACTGCTATTAAAAATAGAATATTTAATCAACATTTACTTACAGATTTGTGTGCTTGTGTGAGTTTGATATGCAGATCTCTGTATCAAACTCAGACAAGCACACAAATCTATAGGTAAATGAAGCTTTCTTAGTTAGTTTGATTTTTCTTGAGGCTGTGAATATATAGTACAATGAAAATGCTTTGTTCAGTCACCATCATTTTTTTTTAACCAAAAAATATTTTTGGTCAATTTTTTGACCTTTAAATAACATTAATTTCGACAAGAATGCTATGCATTCAACGTCAATTTAGTGGAATATTGGTCAAGTATTTCGTCATAATTTCAACATCAAGTTTTCCAAAGTTGGTCTCAATTCTACCAGCTTCATGCGATTAGTTCGACGAAGAGTCGGTCGATAAGTCGACTACTACTAAGGTCACAATTTTGACAATGGTTTTGCCTGTAGAATAATCAACGAAAAATTATCGACCATGGTTTTAGTCGTCTATTCAACCAATTGTTGTAGAAAATTTGACTAATTCTCGTCGAAATTTAGGGCAAAATTTACTAGTGCTAGATCTATAACTCACCAAAAATGAATGATTTGAGGCCCACATAGATTGATAAAGAAATATTTCAATCACCCTTCTCAACCTACTTAAACTACGAGTGTGATATGGGTTCCTCTAATGTTTCACAACTAAGATAAGTGTAAATGTCTTTCACCAATGCCTTTGAGAATAATTCCTTTCATGGATTGGCCTATGTTCCTTGCACGTAGAGGGGTACCAAACAAAACTCATAGAACCAAAAGAAATGAATACGTAATAACTAATTTGTATGCATTAAAAAATGGTTCTAAGAGGAATTCTTGATAAGACTACATGTGGGATTGTAAAGGGATTTCTTATATTGGCTTTGATATTGTGTTTAAGTTCTCAATATCTTCAAGAAAAAACTAGAAAATGACTCCACAAATAATGAAAAAAATAACTCAAATGATATTATACAAGAAATAATGAAAATGTACAAAGAGCCTTGTACATAGGTAAGGGTATAAGAGTAAGAAGGTAGGAGTGAAATTCTGACTACCTCTTCAAATGTGTGTACTTGTGATAAAATTGGCATGTGCTCATCCAAAATGTAACATGTATCTCCAAAAAGGATTATACATGTCTACACCACATAAAGTGAGACAAAAGGCTAAAATTCTTAAGAAAACTTAATCTTATGAGCGAATCAATCATTCTAGAAATTTTTGACACCTAATTAGTTAGGTAATGACACTATTTACTTTTTCATTTATCATTAAACATACATCACTTCTATTGTTATTTCTCTACTTTTTCCACTGATCAGTTCAAAGTGACTACCAACAATGCCATGTTCCTTAATTTAGTCAAGGTCATTTACTATATTCTCATCCTGCTTACTATTGTTTTCAACATTTGATCCTTCATCTTATTCCATGTTATGTTCATTTGTTTCCCCTTCCTCTAAAAATTGACTCCTATAAGAACATCAAAATTGGTCTCCAACACATGGTTATCATTATTCTAGCATATTTTTTCATTGTTATTCTTTTATTGTTTGACTTAATTATCAAGAATCCTCATCAAATCTTCTTTAAAGGAATACTTATTGAAAACACATAAAAATGTTCTTATTATTAATCATATTTCTTCTATTAATTGAATGGATGTTATGGTCTATTTATTTGATTCATTAATATTTTCCTCTATTAATTCATTCAATCTTCCTAATCTACCTAAATCATTAAAGTCTTTTTGCATAAACTCATAAACATTCTCCACTTCTTAAACTTGTCTTATTTATATCCTTCTAAATACCTAATTTTCATTCACTTAGAAAATGTGGGACAAATAATTATCTCCAACTACCTTCTTTAATACCACATTTCTCCCACAACTTTCTCTCCCTATGACGACACTTACAAATACATTCTTCCCTCTCATTTCTAGCTCTCACTTGTATCTTGGACAATTGAATATGTTTGTGCAATTGT
Organism: Chamaecyparis obtusa; assembly: GCA_027943335.1. NCBI lineage: Eukaryota > Viridiplantae > Streptophyta > Pinopsida > Cupressales > Cupressaceae > Chamaecyparis > Chamaecyparis obtusa. The sequence continues at coordinate 488,044 of BSBK01005887.1, forward strand.
GTGATTTCTCATATTTTTTAATCATTCTTGCATCAAACAACCAAGTCTCCATCCTCCATTAGCCATCTTATGCATTATTCTTGAAATGTTGAGAGCACCAAAATGTTGATTGTGAGGTTCATGGTAGATAGGAGAGTAATGGAGTGAGATTTTTGTTGAATGCATGTGTTTTGTTTACTCTTAGTTAGTGTATTGTTTGAATTTGTATTCATTAGTAACAACTTCAATGATGTGATGTTGAATGTATTTTGAATCTTGTGTTTATAGTTGTACATTTTTGGATTCAATAGTTTAGTCTTCAATTTTTAGTATCATACATTTGGCATGCCCGGTGGGACTGCCTTTGTCATTTTGCTAATTTGGTTTTCTCTTGATTGTTTGCATTTTTAGGTTGAAAATTTCATTTGTTTTCAAGTTTCTAATGTCTTATTTCAAGGCAAAAATGGTGCTTTTTTAATAAATTTAATGCTTCATTTGGTTGTAGGTTTGGCACTTTGTTTCATATTTTAAATACCTTGTTTATACACGATAAAACATTTGCCTGAGATTTTGAACATTTTCTTGAAATTTCAGTAATCCTTTTTGACAAATATATTTAATGCAAAGTCCTTCTATATTGGGTGTAAGAGAATTGGTAACATCTTTTTTTTGTTTTTGTAGAATTGGGCCTGCTATTGGTGGGAAAAGAGGTACTTACCCTAGGAGGACAACCTAAAGCAACATATTCAATTTGACCTACTATATAAATTGATTAAATGCAAAATCTTCCCATTCTTGGTATGTGATCTATTTCCTTATCTCCTTTCATATCCACACACTTGCATGTGTAATATATCATACCTTATGACAATGAGGAAACCTCCCTTCGAGGGTGGGGATACCTAGCACTCAAATGGGTACCAAGCCTTTGAATTCTTACTAGACAATTTTTTTAGGAGCTTACCTTATTTTTGACTAAACATAGTGATACATTTTAGTGCAAGGGATGGGAAGAATCTACCCCCAAGATACTCACCATAAGGCTCCCTTGAGAAGAGAAAAAAATCCTCAGCTTTGGATAGGCTTTTTATAGCTTTCTAGGGGAGGGGATATATCCCCTATTTGTTGGCTCTCAAAAGGACAAAAAATAAATCACACCCATTCTAGGTGTGATGAGGTTGCTTTAGTCACCTAAGACTCCAAGTTGTAGGATTTGGTATCATAGTGAAGCCATTTCCTTAGGCTAGAAAGTGTTCTCAAGTGTTTTCCATTGTGTTATACTAGTGGAAATTTCGGTTTTAAGAAGCCTTTGAACATGCACATTTGCGCTTATATTGCCTATAAGATAATCCAATATTCTGTCATTGTGTTTAAAGTGTATTTTTGTCACATTTGATCATTAAAAACAAGACAAACTTAAGAGCAATATTGAGATCACATTTTGAGAAAAGTCAAACATTTCTATAAATTCCAAACCAAATAAATAAGAGTTAAAACTTCCAACAAAGAACAAGAGAAAAAAATCATTGAGATCTTACAAAAAGAGGGTATTTTACTTATATTTTGAGTATATCATGACCTTATTGCATTAATATCATCATACATTTTACTTCATTTATAGGATACCTTACCATTTCATACATCATTTGGTCACATGTTTATCCTTAGGTTACCTTTTGTCTAGATCACACTAGAGGATATCATTATTATCCTCTAATCATTTTTTTGGTGACTTGCATTGGATTTCATCATCTTCTACATGGGAACACCCTTCTTTGATCATTTTCCTTGTGTCTATCCATCATAGCACAAGTAATCATTACAGTTTAGAATATTACTCTTGGACCTAGAGTTACTATAGCAATCATATCAAACCTTTGATTTGACCTTCACACTTATTTGGGATTCTACTTTCATATCACATCCCTTAGTGATTTTCATATCTTAGTTTCATATCACATCCCTTAGTAGTTTTCATATCCTAGTTTCATATCATATACCCTAATCTTTTATATATCTTATGTGTTGCTTACCATATCATATCCTTGAGTCACATATCATTCAAAATATCATTTACCCAACGTCAAAGATCTAAACTATCACACATGGCCCCTAAAACAAGATAGCAAACAAGAATAGAGCAAGAGAAATAGAAACATTATAAACCCCTTAATGAGTTGGAATATATTAGTATAAATTATAAAGATCAAGATCAAGAATTTCATCATGAGAGTGATGAAGAAGTAACCCAAGAACATACAAAAGAAGCACTCCATGATCATAGATTCCTCAAACTATTCAAATAAGTTGTAAAACAATATCCCAAACAATACTTCAAAGCCCTAGTAGATGAAAGAGTCAAAATACCCTTTGATATTAATAAATTTTTATTTATATCAAAATACAAAGCTACATCTAATGGATCTAAACAAGAAAAGACACATGATGAGTATAAAGTGGAGGATCATACACCCTTTTACTTACAACTAGGCTATGAAAGATCTACAAAGACAACCAAACCAACACCTACAAATGATCCTATCTTGGATTAATTGAGATCCCTAAGAAAATAACTAGACAACCTCAATAATACTAAGACTTCATGTCACAAATTTTCTCTTGAGGATATTTGTCCCTATCCTTTTGATCCAAGTATACCAATGTCACCTTTTCCTAGTAATTTTGAATTACCAAGACTTAAAAAGTATAGAGGAAAAGTAGATCCTGAAGATCGCTTAAGATAGGTTTGTGCTTCTACTTTAAAATTTTCACAGGAGGAAACATATCTTATGAGACTTTTCCAAATTAGTCTTGGAGGAAATGTCGTGAATTGGTTTTCATGACTACCCCCTACTATCAAATCATTTCATAACTTGGAAGGCAAGTTCATATCACACTATGCATACAATTATGAACGTAAGTTCACCATGTCGATATTATGTGACACCAAGCCAAAATTGGGGGAACCTTTTATATCTTTCCTAAAAAAATGGAGACATTTGAAAAAGAAATCACCATATGGTGTTCCTAATAAACAAATGATTGACTTATTTTGTCGCAGTTTGAACAAATAGATTGGGAAAGAACTTTATCTTAAATTTTTGGATAAGTTTGAGGATGTTATAAAAATTGTAATTAAAATTGAACAAGTCACCATTGATGTTGGTACCATTAAGGTTTATAATGATAAGGACTATAAAGTAAGTTCAAGAAATAGTCACAATAAAAAGAGTTATTTTTGTACTAGAAACAAGAACCTTGTCAATGACAATGTTGTAGATGCAAAGACTACTAGATCTTAACAACCCATTTACAACTTTCAAAAATCCTTTCCCTAAACATGAAAATGATAAAGAAAAAACCACTAAATATAGTGACAATACAAATTATACCAATGGTCAATATGACTATTGCATAAATCATATCAGTGAAGTCTACAATCATGTAAATACCTTTATCATAAAAGGTAAAGTTCCTGAATGCAATGTCATTACACATAGAAGCACAATTACCTTTCATGGTCCTAATTCTAAACCCATTGCACTAGCATCACAATACAACCTTATAGAGAAATTAGGGAAGAATATTGTACAAATTTCTATGCTTGAGATTTTACACCTATCTCCTTAACATAAAGCTATCCTTGACAAAGCACTTTCCAATGTTGTTGTACGTAGTGACATGCACATGGATCAATTCTAAGGTATGGTGGGACATATTACATCCATGTACTCTCACATTCATAGAAAATGATGATTCATCCATGCAAAAACCTCATAATGCACCTTTTCACATTGAATATTTCATTCATAAGGTTAAGATTAAACATGTATTGATAGGTGTAGGAGAAGGTCTCAATATTTATACCTTGGAAGTGATCTCAAAACTAGAACTTTCTTAGAATGCAATAGCTATAAAAAAAATAAAATCACCATAAAAGCATATGCTAAAGAAGAAAATTCATCTAAAGGATCTATTACATTGCTAATTAGAATTAGACATGTGGTGAAGGATATGGTTTTCCAAGTTCTACACTTTCCCTTAACTTATAATATCCTCCTTGGAAGACCGTAGATTCTTGCAATGCAAGCATTTTCTTCTATGTATCATCAATATATCAAGTTCCCAAATGATGGTCTTGAGATAACTATGCCAGGAGATCCAAACCCTTTTATGAAGTGCAATGATTTAAATCCTAAGATTGGATCCACAATCCCAAGTAATTGTGAAGGACCTCCTCAAGCATATGTTGATCCTGAATCACTAAAAGAATCTAATTCTAAATATAATGATACTAAAGTAAAAATAAAGTAAAATAACAAGGAGTAGGAGAGTATTCCATGAGTCATGCACTTTGTATTGGAAAGTTACCTTTGTCTCCTTGGTCTTATGGAGAACCACAAATTACTGAAATCGCATTAGATACCAATAATATAGTTTTCAAACCAATTATTTTCACAAAATGGGAGCACCTTATGATGAAATAGAAGATCTCCTAAGTTGTCTATAAAAAGATGATGATACATAAAAAGAGCAAACTCAAAAAACCAGAGGTTAAGATACCAACTAAACAATATGGGAAAGGACTTAAAATAATGGAACATTATGGATATGATGGTCATATTCCTCTAGGCTTACAAAAGCAAGGCATCCTTGAGCCCATAAAACCTAATGGAAGATGTAGAGTTCCTAACTTAGGTTATGACATATAAAAATGTAAGACCTCAAGTACTAAGGGAAATTCGAATGAGGTAGGAGAGTCATCTAATTTGACACAGGTTGAAGAGGAAGGTACCATTGATGACCTTGATTATTTAATTGACATTTGTGATATGAGAACATATTTACCCTTGAACCTATTTACAACCTTGAGCCTAATCATGATCCTTTACCCCTTGTCCATCCTCAACTTATTAATTAGGATTAAGAAGGACCACTACAATTACCTTTTAGAATGACAAGGCTATAATAAATTATCTAAGAGCATGAAGTGACATACCCCTTGGGGAACATAGAGCTAGTTTCGCTATCAAAATTAATAGTGTAGCTTACTTTAGAGAGTGTGCCAAGCCTTTCAATTACAAAATTATAGACAATATAAATAGGTCTTGTAGTGAAAATCACTTTGTGGCACTATTAGACTGAAAAAAACTAAAAATAAAGGATGTATCTAAAGGTGGAAACATCTACGAGGCACCTTAAGGATGGAATTATTGACATACTTCCCCAACCATCTTATCATGAAAAATCATCCATGTTACTGGAGAAAATAATGACAAAAAATATTGGAACAAAAGACAAACCCAAAATTATACAACTAGTTGAATCATTAACATTTGAAGAAAGAGTGATATTTAAATCATTTTTCAAGGAAAGACAAGTTAATTTCACTTGGTCCTATGTAGATATGATAAAACTTGATCCTAATTTGGTTATGCAACACTTGTCTTTACCACCGGGGGCAAAACTCATCAAACAAAAATTGAGAAAAGTGCACCCACAAGTGGCACTATTAGTAAAGGTAGAATTACAAAAGTTGTTCGATGTTGGATTTATAAGTCTTATCAATTATTCAAAGTGGATCTCCAATATAGTACCAGTTTTAAAATGTAGTGCCCACCCATAGTTTATTTTTTCAGTTTTATATTGTCAAACTCTTTTAGGCCACTTCCATGTCTGCGTTAATTATTTCAACTTTATTATGCGATTTTGGATGTATGACATTACATGGTGATTTGATATTAGATAGTTATGGGATATCATATGTCTACAGTTAGATGATGTTAGTTACTTTGATGATGATTATTTATATGTTTAAAAATATTTTTTATATTTATGATTTTACTTACCCCATACTTGCATGTGTATGGCTATCTTGTATGTTTTACCTTTCTATTTGATGTGTTTGATATGGTTGAGGGATGAAGTTGTAGTTATCTTCTTCTGAGATCCATGAAATGTCATGATCCCTATCTTTGCTTGTTATATATATATATGCATGTACATTCTTATCTTTTATTTAGGTTTGTAGGTATCGGACATCGACTTCCTTGAATTGTCAAGATGAGCGTGCCCTATCAAAAAGTCTCAATGGTAAGAGAGGGGAGATAACATTCAAGTCTAAATCCCAACCTAAGCCATTTTATTATCTTGAAATAGTGGACAAGTTTCTTATATTTTACCTTTCCAAACTTTTCCAGGTGAGTGAGTTCTTAAGCCTTTCCCTTGAGCATGATTATTGTTTTATTAGGTTTAGTTGGTCTTTGGTTGGTTGGTGTGTTTTTTGTGAAATGATTAAATAATTTACTAAGATTAATTATGTGGTTTAAATAATTAAATCTTATTAAATATAGAAAACAAAATGTGAAGGTATTTAATTAATGAAAAATAATTAAATACAGTTATTAATAAAAAAAGACTTAATTAAAAGTCTAATGGTAGAACTTATAGATTTAATTAATTATTAAATTCAAATTTGAGGTAAATTGGATAAAACAATAATGAAGTGATTTAAAGTAATATTCTTTTAGTTAAAATTGATATGCAATTAGTTGCACATTCAATTTAAATAAATTAAATAAATAAAGTAATTCTTATTAGTTAAGTGAACTGATATAAGCAAGAATTACAAAAGTGCATGGAGTTATAAATTAGAAAATTGAATAAATCATGCAAATGAGAGATTGATAAAATAAAGTTTGTGGAGTTGAGTTTCGAGTTTGCATGGCTGAGTTCGAATTTTAGATCCCTTTTTCTTTATGAGGAGGAATTTGGTCATTATTCCACACACATATTTGTAGGTTTTGGATGAAGGATTGAATTGAAGAATTTTTGTGAAAGTTTGAGATTTTCATCATTTTTCGGGTCTTTTTCATGTTTCTTCAATTGGTGGTTTGAGGTAGGGTTTGAAAACCCTTGTAGATTAAATTCTTGTATTTTAGAAAGATTTTTTTCTCCGTGGTTGTTAGATCTAGGTGATATACACATTTTGTTAATTTTCTTATCATACTTGGAATTCTGGTAATAAGCTTATGAGATTTTGTGCTTGGCATGTTAGGAATTTCCATAATTAAATCTCGCGTTAAATGAACTAGGTTTTGATAGAATTTGAGGTAGAAAATCTTAGGATTTGTATCAAATCAAATTTTTTAGATCTAGGTGATATACACTTTTTGTTGATTTTCTTATCATACTTAGAATTCTGGTATTAAGCTTCTGAGATTTTGTGCTTGGCATGTTAGGAATTTCCATAATTAAATCTCGCATTAAATCAACTAGGTTTTGATAGAATTTGAGGTAGAAAATCTTAGGATTTGTATCAAATCAAATTTTCAAGTAATTATGCTTTCTAGTATTAGTCATTTATTTAATTCCTCACTTCATGAAAAATAAATGTGTATGTATATATATGTATATATGTATGCATGCATGTATGTATGTATGTATGTATGTAAATATATACATGAAATATATATATATATATATATATATATATATATATATATATATATATATATATATATATATATATATATATATATATATATATATATATGTATGTATGTATGTATGTATGTATGTATGTATGTATGTATGTATGTATGTATGTATATACATGTATATATATGTATATATATATGTATATACATGTATATGTATATATATATATATACATATATATATGTATATATATGTATATACATGTATATGTATATATGTATATATATACATATATATATGTATATATATATGTATATATATGTATGTATATATGTATATATATGTATGTATATATGTATAAATATGTATGTATATATGTGTATATATATGTATATATATGTGTATATATATGTATATATATGTGTATATATATGTATATATATGTGTATATATATGTATATATATGTATATATGTATATATATATATATATATGTATATATATGTATATATGTATATATATATGTATATATATATATGTATGTATATATATATGTATATGTATATATATGTATGTATATATATATGTATATGTATATGTATATGTATATAAATATAAATATGTATAATTGAATGTTTTATTCATGCTATTGTTTTCCTTTATAAAAAATAAAAATAAAAATGATGTTGTTTATCAGAAATTTTCTGATAATTTATATATATATATATATATATATATATATATATATATATATATATATATATATAATAAATTAACATTAGTAAATATTGACTATATATATAATGTAATACTTCTTTTTGAGTACTTTATAATTAGGATTATTTGGCATCCAAATAGGAAGTATATTAGTTGATATTTCTTGTATTTGATAATGTAGGAAAATGAGTTAATTATTAATTAATATATTTTATTGATTAATAATTAAGGGAATTGTAAGAAAAATATAAAAAATGAAAAGAGCTGAAGGAAAAAATCCAAGAGAGTGAGCAAAAGGAAGTATTTTACCATAAACTCAAAGAATGGGAGATTGCTTCAAGATCAAACACCAAAACATCAAGATGCTCCAAGATCAACACAATGAAGAAAAGATTTTGAAAGGGGAAAACAAAGAAAACCCCTTGTGAATATAATATGAATGAAGCAAAAAGCCTAGAGAAGGAAAGAGAATGTGAGCAAGAAGCTCATTACAACAATGTGAGAAGAAGTGAGAAAATTCCTTATGAAGTGTGTGAGAAGCATCTCTTAAATAGAGATGAGTGATGGAGTTAGAATGTGACTCTCATATTCTATGAATGCCACATTCACATTAAGTGTGTGCCTAGTGTGAGAATCCTCTTAAGGAAGAAAAGCTAATTTCCTTAATAAAGGAAATAAAAGAAATGAGTTGTCCTCCCACTTGGTCTAGAGGACAAAAATACAATTAGGATATCTTGGCTTATCCATATTTAAATAAAACACCAAGGAAAGATTATAAATTCTAACATCCAGGCCTTTAATCTTTACTTGGAGAAATTAGAGCAATAGGTATCAAACCCAAATGTTTACAATGATTTTGATATTTCTCTTGAGAAAGAATCTTTTGTAAGATATCAAAAGTTGGATCATTTCTCTTGTAATAGATGAGGGACTCTTGCATCTCTTCAACTTGTTCCTTTATGAAGTGGTTATGGAGTGATATGTGCTTAGATCTTGAATGGTACATAGGACTCTTTTCTAAGGAAGTAGCATTTTGATTATTACAATACAAAGGTGTAGGTTCTTTTTGAGGAGGGCCCACATCTTAAAGTAATCTTTGATTCCTAAGAGATTCTATAGATACATGTGTACATTCTTCATATTCAATATAACATAGTGACAAAGATTGATCATATTTTCTTGTCCAAGAAATAGCACATGAATCTGTAGTAAGGCAATAACTACTAGTAGATCTCTCATCATTGGGACCTCTTCCTAGATCTAAATCAATAAAACCTTGTAAAGTAAAATTAGATTGTGAATCATAAAATAAACCAGTCACATAATCAATGATACAATCATCAGTGTCATAAAATATATTTGTAATGGATTCATCATTATATGAAAAATCAAGAGGAGTAGAGCTATTATAATCATCATCATTATCATCATTACTGTTAGCATTAGAATAGTCATGATTATTGTCCTCCACAACAACCATAAGATTAGCACTATATTCAAAATCTTGAACTTTGGAAAAATCATGAAGTTCATCTTGAAAAATACACACCTCTACTAGGAGATTCAAAAGGAGGCAAAGTAACATTAAGAAAGGTAGAAATAATTTCATCTTCTTGCTCTAAAACATCAACAAAAGGAGAGAAAATGTTATCCCTTTGTATTAAGTTTGTTTTATTAGGAAGATAGTAATCTAGAGGGTTATCCCAAGAATAGTCATCATCATATGATTCATCCCAAATAGGAGAATTATGCAAAAGAAGATTATTATCATAGTGAGGATTAAACATCCCATAACAAGCAACAAAAGCTTGATGAGAGTTATGAGTTTGATTATTAGGAATAAAAGGCTTCTCATGATTTTGTTTCTTAAAACAAGTGTTAGACACATGACCAACTTTCTCACAATAAGTACAATGGGGTCCATTATTAGGATGATTATGATTATTATGAAAACTATTATTATAACTATTGTGATGTCAAGAATTATTATTATAATGTTGAGAATTATGATGATTAGAATGGCCATTATTATGTGATCTATAATTATTATTAAAATTATGATTATTGTTATGTGATCTACACATGAAAGCATGATCATTAGTTTTAAGTGTGGTAAATTGAATTAACTTAGCTTCTTCTTGACATAATAGAGTTTGAAAGATAGCATAATTTAATTGAGATGCTAAGGTAGGAATAACTAAATGAGAATGAATATTAGTAATAAATTGTTGGAAATGTCTAGGAAGGAATTTTTTCAAAACAATATGAATTAAACGAATATCAGTTAAATTTACTCCTAAACTAGTTAATTGACTTCGAATAGAATCAAATTTAAGTAAAAATTCATCCATATATTTGAAATCAATATACTTGAGATCCTCCAATTGATCTTGGAGTTGAATTTTTCTAGATTCATTTGCACTTTCGAAGGTGTTTTTCATAATTATCTAGGTTGCATGTGCTTGAGTACAATGAGAAATTAAAACATATAATTTCAAACTTAATGAAATGTCGATTAGGCCTATATCCTCATTATTTTTAGTATTCCAATCATCAATATCGGTCTGAGGAGCCCCGGGAGTAGAAGCTGCACTAGTAGCAATATCAAGAATATGTTTGAAATGAAAAATAAATGTAATATGCGTCTTCCAATCATGATAATTAGAACTTGTCAATTTGATTTTTGGAATTAATGTCGACATAGTGGTTCAAAATAAACTAGAATACAAGAAATTATATGTAAAAAGGAATAAAAAAATGGAATTTAACATAAATATCACTGGCTAATATGCAAGAAAATTAAAAATTAAAAATTATTTAATTTTTTGTTTAAAAGAGAGAAAACAAATTATTGCAACGAATTAGCAAAATGGCAAATGGAATATGTTTATATTGATAAAATAAATATGGGGTTAAAACAATTTTAAAAAATATGAAGTGGAAATTTTGTTTTAATGTTTAAACTTTTTATGTTAAACAAATTTGAAATAAATTTTGATAAAATACATAAATAAGCTCAGGAATCTAATGATTAAATAAACTCAGGAATGTAATGATAAAATAAGTAAATAGGCTCAGGAATCTAATGATTAAATAAACTTAGGAATCTAATGATAAAATAAATAAATAAGATTAGGAATCTAATGATAAAATAAACGACTAATATTAGAGCTGCAATAAGACAAGAAAAGAATGATGAAATAAAGTAATGATGAAAACTGATATAAAACTAGAAGAATGTTATGGTGAAAAATCTATAACAATAATTACGTTAGAAAGAAAAAAGAAAATGCAGGGAATAAATTGTCATGGAAAATATAGTCCTGGTGCAAGGGGCATATATCCCAATTGAACCATTGGATCAAGCTAAGATTTAGATATGTTGTTAAGTGTGAAGTTTTAAAGGTTATGACTGGAGCGATCATCTTAATGCTTTTGGATTCAAAAGTTATGAGTGACTGAGTGCAGTACTTTCATAATAGAGATTTATGAAAGAAATGTTATGAAACTTGCATGCACAATATTATAAAACTAGAGATATATGAATTAATAATGGAGGTGTAAATTAGAATAGAGATATGTCTGCAAAACAAATAAAATAAACCTGCATGTACAAAGATATTCTAAAAAATATCTAACATTAAAATAACACAATAAGAGATTGGAGATACGCCGTCCAAAAAAATGAAATAGCTTGCATGCAAAGGGATTAGAAAACCCAAAATATAGATTGTTTTGAATCCTGCAATAATGTTAGAACATTCAAGTATGAAATCCCTTGCGGTTTTCCGAGAGAGGGTGTAGTTAGATCTTGAAAAAAAACTTGAAATGAAGATTATTAACCTTAGATCTTGTGGCAAGCCATCCAGAACTAGTTAAACAAAAAATAGAAACCAAATTTGGCGGTGAACCATTTAAACCCCCCCAAAAAATTATAAATCCTTCTAAAGAGAGTTAGAAAATAATGTGAGATCTGAAAAACTTGTAAAAAAAGTTAATCAGATGAGATATCCTTCGAATGAAACCTTCATGCAAACACTCAAACAAGAATTAGCTCGCTCTGATACCATGTAAGAAAATTATAAAAAATGAAAAGAGTTGAAGGAAAGAATCCAAGAGAGTGAGTAAAAAGAAGTATTTTACCATAAACTCAAAGAATGAGAGATTTCTTCAAGATCAAACACCAAAACATCAAGATGCTCCAAAATTAACACAATGAGATAAAGATTTTGAAAGGGGAAAACAAAGAAAACCCCTTGTGAATATAATATGAATGAGGCAAAAATCCTAGAGAAGGAGAGAGAATGTGAGAAAGAAGCTCATTACAATGAAGAAGTGAGAAAATTCCTTATGAAGTGTGTGAGAAGCATCTCTTAAATAGAGATGAGTGATGGAGTTAGAATGTAACTCCCATATTCTATGAATGCCACATTCACATTAAGTGTGTGCCAAGTGTGAGAATCCTCTTAAGGAGGAAAAACTAATTTCCTTAACAAATTAAAAAAAAAAAAAGTTGTCCTTCCACTTGGACTAGAGGACAAAATAAAATTAGGATACCTTGGATTATCCATATTTAAATAAAACACCAGGGAAAGATTATAAATTCTAACAGGAATTTGTTTCATTTTCTAAATTGAGAATTTTTATTAAATTATATTATTTTTAGTAATTATTAAATTTGGGATCAATTTATTTTAAATAACATTATAAATTAATTCCCTTACTATTGGAATTTAATTTGAGAATGTAATTATAGTTTTGTTTTACAAATTAATTTATTATTATTAAATTCTTATAAATGTTTTTCCTTCTGCATTTATGGGTTAGGAGGGAATATTTTTATGTCATCCTTTTAGGATTGTTACTAGAGGCGAGGTTAGGGTTAATGTGTTATGTTTGTTTGCCTTGCATAATTTTGTGACACTCAATTTTTTTATAACCCAACCTTATGAGTTTTGATTTTATCACGATGGAAGTTGTTTATGTATGTTCATGTGATACTTTAGAACTAAGTTTTGATGTTATGATTCATGATGATCTATGAGATATGTTTTGAGATTTATGAACTTAGGGTAGGTTATCAAGGTGTTAAAGGGGAAGTGGCTTACTTTGGAGGTGTCAGAGCTCAAAAGTGGTTTCCTATATATCCTTAGTAGGTTACTTAAATGAGTGATAATATAATACATTAAATGGGGTTTTAAAATGAATTAATAAGATAATAGATTCCTCACCCATACCTTGAGTGCTAGTATAGGCTAAGGATGGGAGAAGGAGAAGATTATTTCTCATATAGTAGTAGCAGTGAGTTCTAGCATGATTGGTTATCCTTGTCTACATGAGAGGATTTTAGGTTCCACATATGATCACACTTGTGAGTCAGAGTCTAGTGAGATCGTCCCAAGGGGTTGACATATGTGATTACACTTCCTTGATTTCATCTTAGGTTTCCTATTTGTGTTGGTTTCCTTTGGATTAGTATGTGTACCTTTGAGTTATTGAGTTGTACCTTTGAGATAGGAACTTATAGGACCCTTTCTTAGAATTACCTGATGATTGATTTTGGTATTGTTATCCAAGTGGGTTCTGATGTTATCTCCTCAACATGGTGGGATTGAAACTATAGGTTTCCATGAGGTCGGGAGGTAGTGATTATTTTACCATTTGAGACTCTGATGTTCCTGTATCAGTGTTGGATGATCCTTGTTGCGGTTGCTTCTTATCCTATCTTCCTTAGATATTTGTACCTGTTCTTTCTTTATTTTTACTTTGTACTCAATTGTATTTACATACTGTGTGACTTGTGTAGTGGATGTGGGTTATCATGTATACTTTATAGTTCAGATGTATTTGTTTATTTTGAGATGTACTATGTAGAAGACTTAGATGATTATTGTACTTAATAGATTAAATTTTATTTACATAATTCTACATCAAGGAACCCTTGAGATTTGTAATTTGTAATTGGGAATGTGTATATGAGTATATATGGACTTTATGTTTTACTTCTACTTTGTTATTCAATATTGTTTGTAAACTCTTAAGAAAAAAAAATTGTTCTATAAACTTAGTGACATATTTTAAGTTAACATATCTTGGGTTACCTGGCGAGGCATTACACAAAACCTTATGGGAGTGTTTGTGTCTATACATATTTCAAAGACCTTAACAAAAAAATTCCTAAAGATGAATTCTCACTTCCAAAAACTGGCATAATAGTAGATTTAACAACAAGACATGCAATGCTTTCACATATGGATGGTTTCCCAGGTTATAGCCAGATCAAAATTTCTCCAAAAGATCAAGTTAAGACAACATTCACTTGTCCTTGAGGATCTTTTTTTGGAATGTCATGCCCTTTGGGTTGAGAAATACTAGAGACACCTACCAACGAGCTATGACTACTATTTTTTCATGAAACATTGCACACCTACCTAGATGATTATGTAGATGGTTTTCTAGGAAAATATTACAAAAGAGCTAGATATTTTGAAATATTGCATAAAATATTCATAGGATTGGAAAAATACAAAGTATGCCTAAATCCAAAAAAATGTGACTTTGGAGTAACGGTTGAGAAGATCCTTATAAGATACTTTATTTTTGCTAAAGGAACTAAAACTAATCTTGCTAAAGTTAAAGTCATACTAAAAATTCCACAACTAGAGAACATTAGCAAGCTGAGATCGTTGTAAGGGAAACTATAATCTATTCATCACTTTATGACACAACTAGTAGATAAATACCACCCCTTTCAACATTTGTTACATAAAAATATTCTATTTGTATGGGACGACAAGTATGAACATTCTTTTGAATATATCAAGGAGTACGTGATGTCATTATTAGTTTTAGTGCCTCCTATTGATGACGAGCCCTGACTCCTTTACATATTAGCAATTGGCACAACACTGGGGGCACTTTTAGCACAACATGACATAGATTGAAAAGAGTGGGCTATCTATTATATCAATCGTACTCTAGTGGACTATGAATTGAACTATGCACCTATTGAAAAAGCTTGCCTTTCCATAGTTTTTGCTTCACAAAAGTTGCACGATCACATGCTCACACACTAAATAAAGATTATTGCAAAAATTGATCCCCTCAAATACATTTTGTAGAAAACAAAACTCATAGGGAGGTTATCTAAATGGGTTATGATCCTAAGTGAAGTTGACATTGAATATATGGAAAGAAATGAAATAAAAGGACAAGTTATAGTGGATCAATATGTAGATGCTCCTATAGAAAATGATCATCTACTCATTATGGAATTACCTAATGAATCAATATTCAATGTAGAATCTACACATCTTTGGACCTTATATTTGATGGCTCTTACACACATAGTGGGTTAGGTTTCAACATCCTCTTTGTCACACTACAAGGAGATTGCATACCAAAAGATAACGAGATCCATTTTTAGTGTACCAATAATATTGCAAAATATGAAACATTGATTATCAGACTTCATATGGTTGTGCAATGGAAAATCATTTAGTTATGTATTTTTGGCGACTCTCAGATTGTGACCAAATAGGTTAACATTGATTATAAAATAAAAGATGAAAAATTGATGTCATATAAGATAATGACAGACAACTTTAAAGCTTATTTCATATCAATATCTATTGAAAAAAATCATAGGGATAATAATGTTGATCTTTAAGTCATGTTGCCTATTAGTGTCATACACTTAGTCATTTCTAAGGTAGAGTTGGTCAGTCATCACTGCGACCGAGCCATCTTACTAAGGTCAAGCAATGTATTTGACTTGTGTAAATATCATGTATGGACAGAGTAGTAGTTATTTTTGAGCAAGTCAATGGTCACTAAGCACCCCAGTAGTTACTGAGTAGTATGAATGCCAAGTTGGAAAGAACAGTTAGTGCCAAGTGACAACATATGGATAACAGTTTTGACCGAGCACCAGAGAGTTCATATGTTGAGTAAGCTAGTTTTGGTATATATTTTTGGAATGGCACAAACACTTAGGCAAACCATTTTGTCTGACTTCTATGAATGATTTAATGATTTTTGAGACATTTAAGGAGTTCATTACGCATTTTGATTAAGATCATTAATCCCTATACAAGCAATGTAACCAAATAGAAAAAGGGAATGTATACGCGGTAAAAGTGATGAATCTAGATCGTTGATCTTAATCTAGAAGGTTCATCAGTTATCTATTTAAGGTGACATCAAACCCTAATATCTAGTATCATGTGTAGGTGGAAGAGGTTGTATTTTGGATGTCAAAAGCATAGATCGGGCATAGCGACCAAGCAAAGTAGTGAAGCAAAAAATAGAGTTATATCAGATTTGAGATCAGATCATAGTTAGAAAGAGGAGATATGTTATCAGCATTTGAAGTGCAAAATGAAGGATCGGGTATGGATACATTCTAGCAAGTGAATCAGGGTAAATCTCTTAACAAAGTAGTCCTAACAGACCTTTGTAAATCTCCTAACATAGTGCTTACTCCATTGTAAGTTTATATTCTTTAATCAAGGTAGACTGAATAATTCTATAAGCTCTTAGTAGGGCAGACCCCTCATAGGGTAGATCACCATAAGTGATCAAACTTTGTAGCCTTAACATGCACACTTTATTACTGTAGTAGTGAAGATTTGTGGGTGTCATCCCCACCCCAGTTTTACCTTCAAGGGTTTCTAGGTTACCAAATCTTTTGTGTTATGTGTTGATCATTTAATTTCATGTCCATGGATGTGATTAGTAGTTAGCTCTATTACAACATTGCAATTAATGTTTATGTGATTCATGATATAATCTATTTGTCTCAAAAGAGTAAATTTTTTTTATAGATTCTGATTCACCCCCCCTCTCAGTATCTTTCTTTCCCAATAGACTTCCAACAATTGGTATCAGAGCTTTGTTCTCTTAGAAGAAGTATAACCACTTGAGAGTTAAGATCTTGGAGATGGAGGCTTATAAGTTGGGAAAGATCATAGAGAATTAGAAGATTGGCATTCAACTTGCACTGCATCAGCTTGAGACAACAAGAGAGGAATTGAAGAAATCATTAAAGAGAAGGAAAGAATTGGCAATCCAGTAGAATGGAACTCAATATCAAGAAGAAGACACTAAAGTTATATTTAATAATCTAAATTCCAGTGAAATTGATACAACAATAGTAGATCTATTGGCAAGAAACAACTCACAGAAAGAAGAAGTCAGAAGTTTAAAGAAAGAACAAGAAATTCAATCAGTAAGACTATGTGAAGTGATTGAATAGAAAAAGAAAGATGAGGAAGACAAGATAATGGCAAAAGAAGATAAGAGACAAATGGCTACTAGACTTGATGAAAGGATATTTGATGTGTAGAAGCTCACAAATAATCAGTTGGATATGGTAATCAACTATTAATTGCAAATCAAGAGTTAAACAGGAAAGACATGGAAATTAAAAATATGAGATCAGAGAATAATCAATTGAAAAATGAGTTATGATCTGAAAGAGAACTCATTCAGAGGATGAAAAAACCTAATGAAGTTGTAAGATTTTTTGAGGAATTGATGAGATCACCAAGAAGATCCGAGTACCTATCATCTACTGAAGAAGGAGAATCATAAAAGAGTGGAGAATAGAGGAATTCAAAGCCAAAGAACAAAAAACCTACATGTTATCATTGTGGGAAACCAAGACACACAACAAAAATTTGTAGAAGCAAGAATGGTAAGTCCAATCCTAAGCCTAAATTCAATGGATATTTCTTTAACTGTAATAAGCATGGACATCTGGCACATGAATGCAGGTCAAAGAATAACAATATACCTGTTGCACCTAAATTTGAAGGACATTGTTACAATTGTCAGAAGTATGGTCATAGAGCACAAGATTACATATCCAATGGAAAATCTAAGTGGACATCCAAGAAGCAAGGCAATGCACCTAGGAAAGGTAACAAAATCAATTGGTATTACAATACATGGTACAGTTGTCATTATTATGGAGAATATGGTCATATTCCAAAAAATTGTATAAGGACACACTTTAGAGGTAAATCCAAGAGTTGGATGAATGGAAGTTTGGTTTGTTATAGTTGTCATAAGATTGGTCATTTAAGAAAAGACTACAAAGAGCACCATAACCTAGAAATGAACAAAACAAAGATGAACAGACTATTGATCAGGTAAAGAGCCAGATGAATCAGACATGGAGAAAGAAAGAAGAAGCAAGCAGTAGTGGAGCCAGTGAAGCTGAGATCACCCAATCCAATGGATCAGGTGATCGCACTACTTCTAACTAAGCAAAGAAGGTATGTAAGGAATTATATTTCAAATGCTATATCTAATACTAGTTCCTAGCATAAGATGTGTTAAAATCCATATTTGCATGAGTCAAAATATACTAGGACATATTTGAGGCAAGTACCTAGAAAAGAGTTCATATGCACAATTGGTGTCGAGCATCAATGTTGATGTCTGTGGTGATCTAGTTTCATAGCATGCACCGAGCTCCCATAATGACTGAGTTGATATATTGAATGAGTTAAGTGTGGAAGTATCAATAATGACCAAGTCATGGTTTTGACCAAGTGATGGAATAAGGGAATGTGTTAATCGAGCTATTATGCAAGGACCGAGACAATTGTATTACACTCACTAGTGTATGAAGCATTTATTGAAGACCTAATTCAACTGTTTGAATCTATATAATGAATTTTATCATTTATTTTCATTTCACCAAGAGATTAGAAAATTTGCAGAGTGATTCAAAGGCGATTAAAAGAGTGATTTGTGTGAAATCTGTGAAGATTCAACTGCATGTCATTGGTAAGTATCATGAAGTGTTGAAAAGGTCTATTGCTACCGAGTTACTTAGAATTCATATTTCAAACCCAAACTTGAAGAAATGGCATCAAGTTCTTTTGTTGACATGAAAAAGCAAGGCAAGGAGGTAAGGAATATTCAACTGGTTAGGAGTGATGCTTGTCTACCTCTGAATTTTTGAGCAATACCATAAAGTGCGGTGAAGGGAGATCTCATGGGTGCCCTATCATCGACCCCACCAAAATAATTTCTAATGATCCATGATGTAAGGACATGTTATATGTGAAAAGTGAGTGAGATTGGAAACTATGGGCTAAAAGAGGCATATAAAAAATTGTGCAAAAATGGAGAGTTGAAGGCTGAGCACAAACATATTGTTGTCAAAGGGTTAGTTCGTGCCCTAGAATTCCCTCACAATTTTAAGATTGAATGGATCAATATTGCTCTAAGCTAAGTTCATGACATGAATTTGTGGTTAGAGAATGGGCTGGTAAAAATAACCAAGGAAATCATTCACCAAGTTACTAGATACCCTATTCTCGACGGAAAGATGACTATGTGATGTCAGAGTAAGGAAGTGATTCAGGAAAACATAATGGCAGTATGGAACAAATGAGGTATGATAATTTCTACCATCACAGATTCTGAAATCGACTTTGCAATGAGGGTAATAGCACATAAATTTTACCAGTCAAGAAGGATGGATAGTGTCCCCTATATTGTAGTTGATTAGGCATGGAAGATAATCAAGAAGGATCATACATGTGATATTGTTGAGCTGCAATTAACTCAATTGGCAGAGAACTTATCATCAATCAGGAAGGTAAAAAACTCAATGTGTAAGTTCAAATCCCTGATGGTCTATATATTTTTCTATCTTCAAATTACTTTTCCTACCATTGGAGATGTTGTCTGGAGTCAAGGCCGACCAATGACACTATAGATAAGTGATTTCATTCAGAAATTAGGAGAAAATTTTGATAACGTAATGGACAGTTACTTTGTTGAATTCAAGAAGATGAGGAAGAGGAGTAGAATCCATGTATCTTTAGTTGAGAAATTTTATGATGATGTGTGTTTCCTTGATGACACTGATTTTACCTATGTACAAGTTTTTATACCGAGGGTAACATGGTTGAGGCCATTTCCCTATGAGGTAAATATTGATGAAAAATCTGTAGCAATTACAACATTACTAGCAGAGGAAGTTGATAAAAATGCTGAGATATTTGGGAAGTATGAAGAAGCCAAAGCAAAGATTACTATTGGCTTGAAGACTGCAACCTTGGAAAGGAAAAGAAAGAAGATAGTGAAGAATCTTGAGAAGATGTTAGGCCAAGAAGAAGAAGAGGATGTACCATTAGAAATCACACAAGGTCATGGTGAGGACCTATCTAGTGATTCAAAAGAAAGTGAGGATGAGGAAGTAGATGCTTGAAAGAAGGGTAAGGAAATAGTAGTTGACCAGCCCACTATAAAGGGGAGCTTAAAGAAAAATCCTACTCCTCTTGCTAAAAAAAGACCAAGAATAAGGGCATCTACAACTACAACATTATCTAAGCCACAAAGAGAAACTCTGATGAAGAAAAGTGAAGGGGAAAGCTCTAGAAAAAGAAAGCTAGTACAAGCTAAGACTGAGTTGAGCCATCCTAGGAAGAAGCCGAGAAGAAAATTGGCATTGCAAAAGGATGATGAAGATGAGGAGAAGATAGACACGGATGATTTCATCCAATTTAAAGTGGCCATGCATAAGCATCCAGCTAATGTGGATGAAATTTTCCAAAATATCAAAAGTATTACAGGTTTGGCTAGATTTAAATTTATTAAATTTGAAAAGTTGAGTAATAATGATAAGGTTAAGATAGTGGATGCCATGATAGAAATTTTGGGAACCTTCAATATGACACCATTGCAAATTGGAAATCTTATACTTGATGAGCTATTCAGTAGAATTGATGAGAGATTACAGTATTCCATTATGATTGAAAGGAAGATAAGAGAAGGTACTCTAGCCTAGTTGATGCCTGAGTTGACTAAAAAACAAAGAACCAAATTCATGGAACTGTATAGGAACAGATTTGTCCCTAAAATCGTAGCATATTCTATATTGAAGAAGAATGTTGAAAAGGTTGTTCAACAAAGTATATTGATCTGGAGGACAATTTTTGGGCTGATAACTGCCAAGGATGAAAACAAGGATGAAGGCACATCTAGAAAAATAGAGCTTGATAATATTGAAGACATTGATGAGCCAAAAAACCTTGAGGAGGAAATAAGGAAGAATATAGAGGAGAGTGAGAAACAAGACGTTGTCACCATTGAAGATGTACTTGAGGAAACACAACTAAGTGTGAATTCCTTAACTAAGGAAGACATTAAGAGTACAATACTTACAGAGGAAACCTAAGATAAACCTTTACCATGCACCAATCTGATTTTGATCCAAGTTCATGATTATCCAAAGGAAGAGGGTGCACCAACTATCATAGTTGAGGTGAAGGATACACAAGGTGTAAGTGTCGAGGAATAGGGTAAGCCAACAATAACTATTCTACATTCACCTTCCGAGACCAACCTTGAAATAAATGCAGAAGAAGGAGATGTAAGCATGACAACTCAAGAAAATAAGTTTGCAATCTATGTCTCAAGAGATCATGTTGAGGGAACAAAGGAGATTGTACCTACAGGAACCAAGGAGAGTCAAGAGCCAAAGGAACAAGAGGATATTCAAGCACTAGTACAACTATCAAGTGTAAAACCTCTTGCACTCACTAAAACTAAGAAAGATGATACACCTAAACAACACGTGATTACTACTTAGAAGGAGTCTATTTCAGTTGGTGGTGACAATAGTAAAGTGCAAGAAGAGAAGATACCGAGTATTGATGTAACATCATCATAGCTCACCTTGCCAAGTAGCAGCACATCATAAACAAAGAAGAAAAAGTTGCACAAGAAGAATGACAAGTCTCCTGGTACATAAGTGATATTAGATGAGGTTATAGTGATTCCAAAATGGGATACTGATAATCTGACATATGAGCAGATGCATATTTTGCAAGATTTACTGAAAAGAAAGAGCAAACAAGAGGAATTGAGAAGAGAACATCAACAAAAGAAGGTATTACATGAGATAAAAGATATTTTTGTTGATGCATTTGATTTACAAGATATTAATGAGAACACACCTATTTTAGATCAGTTGGTTCACATTTTTAAAAAGGTTAACAATGATGATATAGAGGCCAATGAGAAGTTGATGCAGTGGTCTGAAAGGAAGTTTGAGACCAAAGTTCTTGAGAAAGTTTCAATAGAGATTGTTGTAAAATAGGTTGAACTTTATAATCTTGTAAATTGTTAACCTACAATGGATTGAATATCTTGATGAAGATTCAGGAGGTCACCAAGTTGTTAAAGTAATATGTAAATGATTAAATTAGTCAATATGTTGTCATTGATGTCAACTAGCTTTGACTATACTTATCATGATAGTTACAAACATCTAAACATCTGTAGAAGGAAGAAATGGTGAAGAAATGAGATATCTACATAAGGACAATATGAATATGACAGATATGGATAAGGTATACATTGGGTAACTTATTGATGAGTCTATGGCATTATGTTGTTGACTTGAGCATGTTACATTGTTCTATTATGAAGATGAGATCAGAATTAAACAAGTTAATGTGATTGGTAATTGAAGATTTATGTATATAGCAAATCAGTCTTATGTATACTGAGTGACAGTAATAAATGAGTTAGTTATCACCAACGCAATTTGTATTAACCGAGTAGGATGAAAACATTAAATGTTTATAATAGCTTACTGAAATTGATGAGATGGAAGATGCTTATGATTTCGAGGTAAGAGATAGAGTTTGTTATAAGATCAACGACTGATAAAATTAAGAGATAATCAAAGGGAAGAGATTGAAATTTTTTATTGATACAACTACTGAGGAAGCTTTCAGAGGAAAAATGAACGATGGAGATTAAGAGGAAAAATCTAATGGATGAGATGAAAATGGTTTACACGTCTATTTAAGGTACATGAGATTCATTGTTGAATAGGCCGGATGAATTAAGACTACAAGAGAATTCATGTGAAGACATTTTTCATGCACCACTGGTCAAATTGGTTACATACAGAACCGAGATGGACTATAGGTATTACCGAGCATCAGAGAATTATACACCGAGTGAAGTAAGTTGGAGGATATAATGGAGTGAGTTGATTATTAATTAGAAGAGTTATATTGAGCTTAGTATAGATTTGAATATTTTCAAATTGAGTTGTATTTGAATTAGATCACTACTGTATTAGTTTAACCATTGTTACAACTAAATCTCATAACCGAGTGGACTTAATAGTCTTTTTGTATTTCAATAGGACATTCAAGGAATGTTAATTGTTTTATTTTTTACCTCATAGTGAATGCTGGTCAAGGGAGAACTGTTAGTGATAAATCCTCTAACAAGGTCACACCTTACAGTGTGTTTTGTAACCTTTAACAAGGTTGGCTCCTAACCGAGCTCACTTCAGAAGAGTGAAATATTTTGGGTTATCGGTCCCAGGTGGTTTTTCCCTTAGCAGGGTTTCCACCTCAAATCTTTATGTTATGTGTTATTTGTTGTGATTGGATTACTATCATACTTTACATATTTCATACTTGATTAATTTGTAAACATAATTTTGGAAATTACTGGTAATCAGTAAATGAATAGAAATATTATTGTTAATATCTTACCGAGTTGATTATTTTGTAGAAGTTTGAAAAAGTACATATGAGAGTTTGGGACTGTAGGATAACTGATTTAACTGATTTATCCCCCCTCTCAGTTATCTAACAATTAGTATCAGAGCTTGTGTGCTTGAAAAAGAAGTTTGAAGGACTTGAGTTAAAGATCACAAGATGTATAAGAGAGAGGTGCCAAAGCTGAACAAAGAAAACTTCTCGACATGGCAAAGTAGAATGAGCTTGCACATATATAGAATTGGAGAATTTGCTCTACAACTCCTAGACAATGGTTACATACAACCGACTGTTGGACCTTTAACAGTTGATCAGCTGAGAGACAGACATGAACACAATATGACAATGATAGAGATTGTTGTTGCCCTATCTGATACAGAATTTGAAGATGTCAAAACATGTACTATAGCAAAAGAAATGTGGGACAAGCTTGCACTAGTTCATGGAGGAGATGCAAATGTACTAAGGGCCAGAGCTGAAAGCCTTAGAGGTAGATTTGATGATATGAAGATGAAAGAAGGTGAAAAGATTACACAATATAGTAACTGAATCAAGGAGGTTATTAATGTTATCTGATGAGCAGGAGGTGTTATTGATGAAGACACTGTTGTGAGTAAAATTCTTAGAACCTTGCTGCCTATCTATGCTATTAGAATCTCTTCTATTCATGAAATGAGATCTGCACCAGGTAATATTTTTACACTTGATAGCCTAATTGGTAAATTGACTACTTTTGAGCTGAATAAATATGATAATAGTATTGTACCGAGTGTTGATTCTACATTTATGTCATCCTTGAAGATCGGTAAGTCTAGCAGTAAACATAACATAAGGAATGAAAGTGACAGTGACAGTGAAGATGGACTTGATGAGCTTGAAGCACTTATGGCTAGGAGACTTAAGAAAGGTAAAGGAAGGTATAAATGAAATTTACCTTTAGCGTGTTTTAACTATAAAGAAATTAGCCATATTGCAGCTAGATGTCCTAATGTGAAAGATGATGATAAAGATAATGACCGATCTGGTGAAATAAAGTCCGACAGAAGAGATAACCGAGAACACAAAGGAAATTGATAGTATGACAGAAGAAACAACTAAGACTACAAAGATAAAGGCAAGAAGGCTTGTTACCTAGTTGGAGATGATGATGTTGATACTGACACCGACACTGATGAAGACATTAAGGTGGTATTCGTAGCTATGAAAGAAGATTCAAAAGAAGAAGAAAGGTATGTTGAAACAACACTTATATCTAAAGTTAGCAAGAATGATACATGGATTATTGATAGTGGTTGTACACATCATATGAATGGTGATGAGGACAAATTTGAATATCTTGAACACTATAATGGAGGATCTGTTAAAATAGGAAATGATACACCTTGTCTAGTGAAAGGAAATGGATCTATCTTGTTGAACAATAAGATTAGATGTGAGAATGCATATTGGGTGAAAGGACTTAACTATAATCTATTGAATGTAGCACAATTGAATAACTCAAGTCACTGAGTTTCATTTGAAAGTAGAAAGGTGAAGATCTATGATGAAACCAAAAAGTTAGTCGGTAGCGGTGAACAATCCAAAGGTAATCTATTTTATCTTGATAATGCTAAAACTTCTTGTTTGTTGGCTAGAAATGAAGATGTGTGGTTGTGGCATAAGAGAATGTGTCATGTGAATTTTGATAACATGGTTAAGATCAGTAAGAAAAGAAGAGTTAGAGGTTTACCAAGTCTAACTAAACCTGACCATGTCATGTGTAATCAATGTGAGAAAGGGAAAATGACTAAATATAGTTTTAAGAGCAAAGACTATTCTTCTAAAGGTATTTTGGAGTTGGTGCATACTGACTTATGTGGTCCTATGAGAACTCAGCGTTATTATGGTGACAAATATTTTATTTTATTTTATTTTTTGATGACTACTCTAGGATGATGACAATTATGTTTTTGAAAGAGAAATCTGAAGCTTTGAAAATGTTTAAGTGGTATAAAGCTAAAGTGGAAAAGGAAATTGAAAAAGACTTAAAATGCTTAAGATATGATAGAGGAAGTGAGTTTATTTCTGATGAATTCACTAACTTTTGTAATGAGCGTGGAATTAAAAGACAGGTTTCTGTGTCGAGGACACCACAACAGAATGGTATTGCAAAAAGAAAGAATAGATCTATAGTTGACTATGCCAGAACACTGATGATTAAAAAGGACATCACACAAATGTACTGGAGAGAAGCTTTTAGCACTATTGTTTACACCTTAAACTAAGTTCAATTGAAGAAAGATACAAATAAGACACCTTATGAGTTATGGTTTGGCTACACACCTAATGTAAGTTATTTCAGAATTTTTGGAAGAAGATGTTACATTCTGAAAGATGATAGAAATACAAAATTTGATTCTAAAGGTGATGAAGGAATATTTCTAAGATATTCTACTAAGAGCAAAGCATACAAATGTTTGAACAAGGCTACTAACAAAATGATTGAAAGTGCTAATGTGAAAGTTGATGATTTTGTAGAGAAAATGATGAAGAAAGCATGAAGGAACCAGAAGACTATGGTAGATTTACATATATTGAGCATCCAGACTATCTACCCAAGCCATAGACTAGTCTACCGAGCGATAGGAAAATGCTACCGAGGGTCAGCAAATGCAAACCGAGAATCAAGAAGATGTTACAAAGGAAGAAATTGAGCCCGCACCGACTAATGAAAAAAGAAGATAGAAACTGTTGGCAAAATTTGTGAGAAGACACCATCCACAAAACTATATTATTGGAGACAAACAAGTTGGCATGATGAAACAAAGTAAGTTAAGACAGAACACATGTTTAGTTTATGAATTTGAGCCTAAAAATGTTAAAGATGCACTTGAGAATGAAGAATGGATTAAGGCCATCAATGAAGAAATTGAGCAAATAGAGAAAAAAAAACATGGACATTGGTACTGAGACCAAGTGATAAAAATGTGATTGGTACTAAATGGATATTTAGAAACAAGTTGAATGCTCGAATGGTGAAGTGACTAGAAACAAAGCAAGACTTGTATGTAAGGGATATGCACAAGAAGAAGGAATTGACTATGGTGAAACTTTTGCACTAGTAGCAAGAGTTGAAGGAGTCGGAATATTACTTGCATATGCTTCTTATAAAGGATTTAAGGTTTATTAAATGGATGTTAAATCTACATTTTTTAATGGAATTCTTGAGGAAGAAGTCTACATCAAACAACTTGAAGGTTTTGTTGATCAGAATAAGAAGAACATGGTATGTAAATTACACAAAGCACTGTATGGACTGAAACAAGCACTGAGAGCATGGTATGAAAGATTGCATGCTTATCTTATTAGTATTATCTTTGTGAGAACAAGTGACAACAATAATTTATATTTGAAAGATGGAACTGATGATAATATACTTATTGCTGAAATTTTTGTTGATGATATAATATTTGGAGGACATGATAATCTTTGAAAATATTTTGCTGTTCAAATGAGAAAAGAGTTTGAAATGTCAATGTTTGGAGAGATTAAATTATTTCTTGGATTGCAAATACTACAACAAAATGAAGGCATATTCATCACACAATCAAAATACATCAAGGAAGTATTGATGACATTTGGAATGGAAGATTCAAAACCAGTTGGAACACCTATGGTTACTAGATGCAAACTAACAAAAGATGATGAATCAACCGAGGTAAATCAGACACTATATAGATCAATGATTGGTAAATTGATGTATGTTGTACACAGTAGGCCTGATATAGCACATGCAGTTGGGATTGTAGCAATATTTTCTTCTAATCCTAAGGAATCACATATAACTGTTGTTAAAATAATTTTGAGATATCTGAAGAACACCAAACATTATGGGTTATGGTACAAGAAGGAATGCAATTTTGAACTATAGGTTTACACTGATGCAGATTAGGCTGGAAATATAGATGACCGGAAGAGTACTATCGGTGGAGCATTCTTTTTGGGAAAAAGACTTGTAACATGGATAAATAAGAAACAAGCATTTATTTCTTAGTCTACTGTTGAAGCAGAGTATGTTGTTGCTACTGCTAATTGTTCAAATATTACATGGATAAAATAATTATTGAAAGGAATGAATGAGGAGATCACTGATCTAGTGATTATATATTGTGATAACACAAGTGCCATAAATATTTTAAAGAATCTGGTGATGCATGCAAAGACAAAGCACATATAATTAAGTTTCACTATTTTAGGGATCAAGTACAAGAAAAGCAAATGAAACTGGAATTTGTGAAGTCTAAAGAACAACTTGCAGATATATTTACTAAACCCTTACCAAAGGATACTTTCGAGTACTTGAGGACTAGACTAGGGGTCCATCCCCTGTCTATCGATCACTAAGGTGATCAAGAGGTTGCATCAACCTGTACTTTATTAAAAAATAAAAAATGTTGATGCATGTAGCTCACACTTTAGGATTCCTAAGGTTGTGAAGGAAGTGAAGATTGTAGAAGTTGGAACATAGAATTGTATATCAGTACATGAAGGTACTTGATCTGGACCAAACAACAGAAATACTATTTGGCTACTGAAGAGTTTTTTATTTTCTTTTGGCATTGTTGTCAAAGGGAGAGAGATTTCTATGAAATGTCATTTTATGTGAGAATGATTTCAAGAATACGGGGAGAGATATATATGTTGGCAAGAGAACTAAAGAAGATCAAATCTGCGGGGAGAGTCTGCATGAAATGATGTTGTAGTGATTAAACATATTAAATATCAAGCTAGGGAGAGCTTACCGAGCTACAACATTTATCTATATAGTTGTAGAAAAAATGTTTGGTATTCTATGGCATATTTCATATTGTGTTTCCATCAATGCCAAAGGGAGAGATTGTTAATCTACAACTGATTGAACATCTTGATGAAGATTCAGGAGGTCACCGAGCTATTAAAGTAATATGTAAGATGATTAAATCAGTCAATATGTTGTCATTGATGTCAACTAGTTTTGACTATACTTATCATGATAGTACCAAACATCTGAACATCTGTAGAAGGAAGAAATGGTGAAGAAATGAGATATCTACATAAGGACAAGATGAATATGACAAATATGGATAAGGTATACATTGGGTAAATTATTGATGAGTATATGGCATTATGTTGTTGACATGAGCATTTTACATTATTCTATTTTGAAGATGAGATCAAAATTGAAAAAGTTAATGTGGTTGGTAATTGAAGATTTTTGTATACATTGAATCAGTCTTGTGTATACCGAGTGATAGTAATAATCAAGTTATTATCACTGATGCATTCTATATTAACTGAGTAGGATGAAAAAATTAAATGTTTATAACAACCAACTGAAATTGATGAGCTGGCAGATGCTTATGATTTCAAGGTAAGAGATAGAGTTTGTTATAAGATCAATGACTGACAAAATTCAGAGATAATCAAAGGGAAGAGATTGAAACATGGGAAGCTTGAAGAGGCAAAATGAACGATGGAATTAAGAGGCAAAATCTAATGGATTAGATGAAAATAGTTTACACATCTATTTAAGAGACATGCGATTCATTATTGAATAAGCTAGATGAAATGAGACTGCATGAGAATTCGTGTGAAGACATTTTTCATGCACCACTGATCTCTTAACCGAGTGGACTTAAAAGTCTTTTTATATTTCAATATGACATTCAAGGAATGTTAATTATTTTCTTGTTGACCCCATAGTGAATTCTGGTCGAGGGAGAACTGTTAGTGATAAATCCTCTAACAAGGTCACACATTACAGTGTGTTTTGTAAACTTTAACAGGGTTGGATCCTAACCAAGCTCACTTTAGAAGAGTGAAATATTTTGGGGTACCGGTCCCAGGTGGTTTTTCCCTTAGCAGGGTTTCCATATTAAATCTTTGCGTTATGTGTTAATTATTGTGATTGGATTACTATCATACTTTACATATTTCATAGTTGATCAATCAGTAAAAATAGTTTTGGAAATTACTGGTAATCGGTAAATGAACATAAAGATTGTTGTTAATATCTACTAAATTGATTATTTTGTAGAAGAAGTTTGAAAAAGTACATCTGAGAGTTTGGGACTATAGGATAACTGATTTAACTAATTCACCCCCACTCTTAGTTATCTAATAGTAAATAACTTAGATGAAGTTGTAAAAAATGTTCATTATTTGTACAAACAACTTCTTGATGTAGAATTATTTACAAAGGAGAACCAATAGCTTGTTGGGAAGCTTCAGTTAGACCTAAAGTCAACAAGACATTCATTGAGCATGGATGCAAGTTCAAGCTCCATTCATTTTACCAAGTTGACTCATGCCTAAGGGAGATTAGTTGAGCTAATAGCTAATGATGGTAAAATAAGGGCTAAATTGATCTCTATTCAAATAATTTTGATACCTCATTTGGAGTTCATGTAGACAGAATTGGCAACAACAAAGGAATTAGTACAGAGAGATCCTCATCTCTCAATTGCAAAAAGTTTGGTTGATCTAGCTGCTTAGGTAGAGATAAAACTTCAAGTTTTGGAATCTGTTAGATTCTGTTGGGATAATGCATTAGCAACAATTCTACAGATTCACAAACCATTTTTGGATAAGTACTATCTGACCCTAACACTCCAGCAACTAAAAGTGATAAAAAGAAGGGGAAATAGATGAAGATAAAGGGGGAAATGTCATAGGATATACAATGTCATGATCAGAAAGGTATGACACAATATTTGTTAGTTTTGAATGTAATGTATACTCATTTTTTTAGTCACGAGTATGTCATAAGTCATGTATATATGATGTATATATTGAATTCTTTATGAAGACCAAGTCATAGTCTAAGGGGGAGTAATATTTTTTTTGTAATGATAAGTCATGACATGACAAAGTGTTTTTGCCACTAATGTCAAAGGGGGAGATTGTTGATCTCCAAGTCATGTTGCCTATTAGTGTCATACACTTAGTCATTTCTAAGGAAGAGTTGGTCGGTCATCACTGCGATCGAGCCATCTTACTAAGGTCGAGAAATGTATTTGACTTATGTAAATATCATGTATGGACTGAGCAGTAGTTACTACCGAGAAAGTTAGTGGTTGTTGAGCACCCCAATAGTTACTGAGCAGTATGAATGTCGAGTTGGAAATAATAGTTAGTGTCGAGTGACAATATATGGATAAAAGTTTTGACTGAGCACTAGAGAGTTCATATGCCGAGTAAGCCAGTTTTGGTATATGTGTTTGGAATGGCACAAACACTTAGGTAAACCATTTTGGCTAACTTATATGAATGATTTAATGATCATTGAAACATTCAAGGAGTTAATTACGTGTTTTGATTGAGATCATTAATCCCTATGCAAGCAATGTAACCAATCAAAAAAAGGGAATGTATAAGAGAAAAAAGTGATGAATCTAGATCATTGATCTTGATCTAGAAGGTTCATCAGTTATCTATTTAAGGTGACATCAAACCCTAATATCTAGTATCATGTGTAGGTGAAAGAGGTTATGTTTTGGATGTTAGAAACATAGACTAGGCAGAGTGACCAAGTAGAGCAGTGAAGGATAGAACATAATTATATCAGATTTGAGATTGAAGATCAGAGTTGGAAAGAGGAGATTTGTTATCAGCATTTGAAATGCAAACTAAAGGATCAGGTACCGATACATTCTAGCAAGTGAATCATGGTAAATCTCTTAACATAGTGGTCCTAACAGACCTTTGTAAATCTCTTAACAGAGTTCACTCCATTGTAAGTTTAAATATTTTAATCAAGGTAAAATGAATAATTTTGTAAGCTCTTTGTGGGGTAGACCCCTAACAGGATAGATCACCAAAATTGATCAAACTTTGTAGCCTTAATAGGCACACTTTATTATTGTAATAGTGAAGATTTGTGGGTGTCATCCCCACCCTAGTTTTACCTTCAAGGGTTTCTGCGTTACCAAATATTTTGTGTTATGTGTTGATCATTTACTTTCATGTTCATGGATGTGATTAACAATTATATCAATTACAACATTGCAGTTAATGTTTATGTGATTCATGATATAATCTATTTGTCTCAAAAGAGTAAAAGATTTTATAGATTCTGATTCACCCCCCCTCTCAGTGTCTTGCTTTCCCAATAGACTTCCAAAAAATAATAGAGTAGTTGATGTCATGGCCACTATAGCATCACTTGTAGAAATACCAAATAACACTTCATACTATGAGTTCTTGGTGGAGCCACTCTTGGAACCTACCTATAAATTTCACCAATTCGAGATTATATGCCTTATCATTGGTCCTAATTCCTAGGTATGGATAATCTATGCTTATTTATGTGACAACATTTTACCATTTAATCTTTCCAATAACTCCCATAAAAGCTTTATACACCAAGCTTCCTACTATGCCATTGTTGCTGACACCTTATATAATCAAGGTATTGATAGTACCTTACTTAGATGTCTTGAGCATGATGAGGCCAACCCTTCTTTACGAGAAGTACATGAGGGTATATGTAAGGTAAATTCTAGTGGTCCTACCTTATCTAAGAAACTTTTGTGTATGAGTTACTATTGGCCTGCCATGGAAAAATATACCTAGATTAGTTTTGTTAAGAAATGCAAGTAATGCTAGATACATGAAGAATTGATACATCTACCCAAGAATTATAGCCAGTTACTATTCCTTGGCCTTTTTGTTAGTAGGGAATCGACCTTGTAGGAAAAATTCATCTATTTTCTTCTAATGACCATAAATTCATTATCACTGCAACATAATATTTTACAAAATGGATTGAAGTTGTTCTACTAAAAAATGTCACTAGAAAAAAAATTGCTACATTTATCCTCAACTATATCTTTTTTCGGTATAGTGTTCCCTTTTCTATCATCACAAATAACAGTCATCCCTTAAAAAATTAGGATGTCTATGAGCTCTCTAAATTTTTTTAGATTTAACATTGATTTTCCACACCTTATTACCCTCAAGGTGATGGATAGGTTGAGGCATCCAATTAAAATATTTTACAAATTCTCAAAAAGATGGTTAATGAAGTTGGTTGTGACTGACATATCTTATAAACCTTTCCTTTAGAGATTATCACACAAGTATCTAAACTCCCATAGGAGGCACTTCATATGCCCTAGTTTATGGTTCTGAAGCTATCCTGCCTATTGGGGTTGAGCTACCATCTTTATGAGTTTCTTTGTGCAATTTGATCAATTGTGAGGAATATAGGATCTCCCGCTTCCATGAATTAGAACTTCTTGATGAACATAAGTAAACCACCTTTAAATCACCTCAAGGCATACCAATAGTGAACGTATATAAGTTATTATCATTGAGGTAAATCAAGAGAATTTAAAATTGGTGATATTGTCCTTGAGGAAATTTATAAGAATCAACAAGACAAAGAGAAAAAGGGCAAGTTTGAACTCAATTGGATTATTCTATTTATCATTACTACTGCTTATGGATCAGGAATAGGCCTGGAATTTGATGGTCGTATTGGTCATTTTTCCACTTTTGAGCTGTATATGACAGGCTAAAAATTTATTGGACCGTATAGATTGACATGTTAATTTTTTATAAAACTGTGAATATGACACTTAAATTTATTAACAAATCGTCAAAATTTATTATAGGTAATATAATATTTTATTTAATAAAATAAATATATATTAGTTTATATATCATATATGATATATATTTATGACAAATGTTTCTATTTGATTTGTTATATAATTTATTAATTTAGAGTATTTTAAAAATAAAATATATGAATTTTAGAAACTTTTTTTACCAAATTAAAATATTAGTATGCAATATATAAACTTAGAAACTTTCTTAATTAATTTGACATATATTACTAATTTATAATTTTTTTCTAATCTTATATTATTTTATCACAAATAAAATTTTCTATATAATTTATTATATATTATGTTTATTGATTTAGAATCTTCTCAAAATAAAACATATGAATTTAGAAACTTGTTGAGAACAATTGAGATTTTTGTGAATATTACTAATTTATACTAATATTATATTGACAAAATATTTAAATTTAAAATAATTATTAGACTATTCGTAAATTAGAAAAAAATTTGACAATCAATATATATATATCTTAAAACATAAAATGAAAGACATTAAACTGACTAAACCATCATAAAAAATTGATATGACAGATAGGGACGACCATCAAATTCTAGGCCTGATCAAGAATATACTAGTTGGCTACTCCTAAGGGTGAACCACTTGAAGATCCAATCAATAACATTCACCTTCGCGAGTTTTATACTTGATCATTTTGGGGAATTTCATTTAAAAAGTCCTAAAAAATAAATAAATAAAGAAAAAAAGTTGGTGGTGTAATTAAATATTCTTAATTACACTTAACTTAATCTTACTTAGGTTAATGCATTGCATAGTAGTTTGTGATTGAGACACCTAGGAGTTTTCACCTTAACTAAGCACATGGTGTAGGAGAAATTCCACTTTTGATGTGAGATCCACCTTTAGTGCTCTTATCACATTATCATCCTAATCACATTGCACATACTTCGTTGCATAATGGAGGATGATCCACATTTGGTGGACATGTGATTACACCTAGCATAGGTGATATCTTATCAGCTCCTTATCATTCTCTCTTATCATCTTTCCTATATAAGGAGGCCTATTATGTAATCATGGAAGGTGAATTCATTGGATCAATTCAATATCAATCATTGCATTCATATCATCTCTCTCATGATTTTCTTTAACCTCTAGATTCTTGGTTCAATCTTTGCTATTTGCAAATTCTTACATGGTATCAGAGCCATTTGAGAGTTTTAATTAGCCTATTTGGAGAGATCAAGTTACAAGCGTTGAAGGTCCAAATCTCAAATCTAAAGACCAGCATGTTGTGGAAGTGTCTTGGAGCAGATCTGGCCTCACCATTGCGTCCATGAGGTTGTTTCGGTTAAGATCGACTATAAAATTGCCCATATTCGGTGAAAGTCCAAATTGAGGCAAATGTTTTTGTAAATCGAGTCGTGCGACTTGATCTGCACCTTTGCGGTATGATTTTGTAAAAAAAATAATATTTTTTTCTACGTTAATCTCAAAAAAAATTTCTTGTAAAAATTTATTCAAGTTTGGTATGTTCCTTATGCATTAATTGTCAGTTCGTACACCATCGACATCATTGGTAACGTCAGCATCGTTACAAGGAATCGCAATCGAGCTTGAACGCAATCTCTAGCCTGAAGGCAAGTCCGCACCCGAGCTCGGCTCGACTTGGTTCTTTATATTTTATCTGGGCCTTTACATTGATAAAGGACTTTATCCCCCTTTCCACATCAGATGTGGGATAAAAAAGTCACGATCGAGTCGGAATAGAAATCAGATCACGATCTTAGATCGAACACCGACCCGGAATCTGATCAGTGATCACGCTGCAAACAAGAGCTCATTTTCTTTCAATTTGTGGCAATTCCTATATAAACTACACAATGACCCCCCACACCGCGCATGTGGGACTAAAGTCCCACATCGCCGCTCTCTATAGTGCCCGATCGTTGCTCCTCTGCGACCCCTCCGCCCAGGACTCGCCAGTCAAGTGACCACTCCTCCCAGCGTCGGACCTCCACGTGGCATCTTAATGACCCAACAAGAGACCGCCATGTGGAGCCACCACATTGTGCCATGTAGTGTAGATAAAGCCCGCCACTCAGCACGAAAGATAGCCAGGTCTGAGGGCACTCACCACATCAGCAGGACACATGGCAGGAGGCCACCAATCCTCCATGTTAGCATACAAATCATCTGAACATCATTGATGTCATTGCCACATCAACACATTGCCCAGTCACCTAGGGTGACATCATCATTTGTACAACTGACATCAGTCATACGACAAGCCACATAACACCTAGTTAGCGCCATGTCAGTAGGGGCCACTTTTTTTTTTACTGATGTCATCAGTCTCTCGAGCCTAAATTTAATAGCCATCCAATCGTCAAAATAAGCCAAATTGGGTTTCAAGTGACGTCCATACGACCGTCAAATTTAATGCACTATTTTGCTGACATCATTAGGGTTTGAATTTTCTCAGC
Source organism: Chamaecyparis obtusa (assembly GCA_027943335.1). NCBI lineage: Eukaryota > Viridiplantae > Streptophyta > Pinopsida > Cupressales > Cupressaceae > Chamaecyparis > Chamaecyparis obtusa. The sequence goes on from BSBK01005887.1 coordinate 523,825, forward strand.
CTTCACCATTGGAGTTTTTCATTTTGCAGTCCATCTTTAGAGGGGCATATCTTGCTCATTTTTGCTCCTTTTTTTGAGCAATTTTTTTGATTTTGGGTAGAATTTCCTAAAGAATCTAGTGGTGGCATTATTTTTGTAATTTGGTATCCAGATTTATCAAAAATTGTAGATTTTGTTGATTGTTCCTGCCTATTCCTAATTTCTGCAACTTCTAGGGCTTCATTTGGGCACATACGGTAACATTTTGAGGTGATTTTTTTTTGAAAGTGCATGATTTTTCATCTACTTTCCATATCTGCAATTAGTTTTCAATTATTTGGGCTAGATATATCACTTTCATAAATAGGCCATTTTGGGGCTATAATTGCACTTGGCTAATCCTTAGATTTTAGTTTTTTGATTTGCATCAGTCATTTGAAGGAGTTATTAGTAGTTATCAATCATTATTTGGTTGCATTATGGATAATTCAAAGGTCAAAATCCTCAATACATATAACTACCATGAATGGAAAGAATCTTTAAGTGATCATTTGTTGAATATTGGATTACTTAAAATGACTCTTGGGCAAGATCAAGAACCACAAACAGGTGTTGCAGAAAGGTGAAAATGGTTTGATCAAAGGGATAAAGCACTTGGCTGTCTTAGATCATCCATCTCTCACAACTTGCACTTTCATATTGCATCTTGCACACATCATCATGATGCTTGGGTCATATTGGAAGGACTCTTTGGTAAACCTGATAGAATGAGAAAATTTAGATTAGAGAATGAACTCATAGGTCTAAATCCTAGTGATTTTGACAATATTCAAGACTCTTTCTCTAAGTTCAATTCTATTAGATTGGCGCTTTCTACTTGTGGCATTGTTAAAGGGGATGAACAATTGATCTTTTCTATTTTTTCCAAGCTAGGTACTGATTATTCTATCTTTATTTCTATATTCTATGCTACTATGGATGCTCTTGGTAGTGCACAAAAATTTCCACCTCTTGATGAATTTGTAGCTCAACTCACAAGGGAACAAGCAAAGTTGGCACACATGGGTCAATTGAAGCCTTCCACACATCAATCATTGATTGCAAGTGAGTCTACTTCAAAGGATTCTAATGGAAAATGAAAGAAACAACATAAGGATCCTAAGCCTCATGACAAAGGTAATTAATCTTCTTCACATAATACTATTGAATCCAAGTCCTCTTCAAGATAGGAATCATCTAGAAGAAAGAGGGATAAATGTGCATATTGTAAAAAGCTAGGACATGATGAGCATAAGTGTTTTCAAAACAAGATTGATGAGCTAACTCACATTATTTAGAAGCACAACATTAAGTTTCCCTCATCAGTGTCTTCTCCTTCTTCTACACATTTGGTAGATTCTACATCTCCATCACCATCCAAAGATAAAGGTAAAGGACAATCACATTTGGCTTCCACACATCCTAAGTAAGGTAAATGGCTTCTTGATTCAGGTGCATCACATCATATGACATCTTCTATAGATATGTTTTCTTCTATTGAGACTTGTAATTCTCCTAATATTTTGATGGGTAACAACACATTCATGAGAGTTTGTGGGAAAGGTTCTATTCCTATGGGAGAAGGGACATTTAATGATGTTCTTTGTGTACCATCCTTGACCATTAATCTCCTTTCTATTTACCAAATTACACATGGGGCACAAGGTAAAATTGTTGAGTTCACTCCTAATTTTGTCTACATTAGGGACATGGAGACTAGAGATGTCATAGCTATGGGAGTTGTTGATTATACATCACGCTTGTATTCTTTTTCACATTTTGTTGTTGATGATGATGATATTCATGATGTACACATCCCTTTGCCAAGGGATATTTTGTATACGAGGAGAACTTTGGGCACTTGAATCATTTTGTTGTTGAGACGAGTTTTGAGCTTCCTACTCCTCCACCTCTTGCTTCTTCAGACACGGGCTCTACTATTCAACAGGATGATCATAGTGTTTTAGATCTTGCAGAATGTGATGACTACCTGGATGCCTCTTCAACATTTGTTGATTCTCATTATGTAGATTTGAAAGACATATATGAGGGAGTTTCTCTTTCCTTTGATGATATCATCATAGTTGGGGATACTTCACCTTCTTTGGAGACTGGAACTCTTGATTCTTCTCCTTCTTCACTTGATTTGTCACATGAGGTGATAGATTCTTTGAGATTGGATAGACCTATTTAGTCTTCAAATATTCATGCATGGAGTCCTTCATGTTCTTCCTCCTTCCATTTGCACATGGATTGGCTTCTCCATCACTTTATGTATCTATTTCTTCCTAAGGGGAGACATATTTCTTGTAAGCATTGGCTTATCTATTGTTTGCAGGTGATAGATTCTTTGAGATTGGATAGACCTATTTAGTCTTCAAATATTCATGCATGGAGACCTTCATGTTCTTCCTCCTTCCATTTGCACATGGATTGGCTTCTCCATCACTTTATGTATCTATTTCTTCCTAAGGGGAGACATATTTCTTGTAAGCATTGGCTTATCTATTGTTTGCAGGTGATAGATTCTTTGAGATTGGATAGACCTATTTAGTCTTCAAATATTCATGCATGGAGACCTTCATGTTCTTCCTCCTTCCATTTGCACATGGATTGGCTTCTCCATCACTTTATGTATCTATTTCTTCCTAAGGGGAGACATATTTCTTGTAAGCATTGGCTTATCTATTGTTTGCAGGTACTCTTCATCAACATGGGAGCTTCTACATTATGGGGGGGGGGTATCATGTCTCCAACTATCCTTCTTATGGAGGGATAATTCTTTGTATATACATGATGTATGTAGTTCTTGGGGGGTCTTGAGCACTCCATCCATCCATGCATCTTGTTTTCTTCTCTCTTTTTAGGGGAGGGTTTTTCTCATGAGGTTTTCCCTCTTTCTCCACTTTATGAGAGTTATGCATTTCATGTATTGCATATTGTACATGGGTACCTAACATGGCCTAGTAGCCGGGACCCATCTTACATTGTGATTTTAAGTGCATTCCCCTAAGTTGCACTTAAGGGGGGGTGTTGGTGTAATTAAATATTCTTAATTACACTTAACTTAATCTTACTTAGGTTAATGCATTGCATAGTAGTTTGTGATTGAGACACCTAGGAGTTTGCACCTCAATTAAGCACATGGTGTAGGAGAAATTCCACTTTTGATGTGAGATCCACCTTTAGTGATCTTATCACATTATCATCCTAATCCCATTGCACATACTTCATTGAATAATGGAGGATGATCCACATTTGGTGGACATGTGATTACACCTAGCATAGGTGATAGCTTATCAAATCCTTATCATTCTCTCTTATTGCCTTTCCTATATAAGGAGGCCTATTATGTAATCATGGAAGGTGAATTCATTGGATCAATTCAATATTAATCATTGCATTCATATCATCTCTCTTGTGCTTTTCTTTAACCTCTAGATCCTTGGTTCAATCTTTGCTATTTGAAAATTCTTACAAAATCAAAAACAAATTTTTTTTAAATCTTTGGTGAAAACCACTTTGGTGGTGCTTTGGATAAGTACCATGGTGAAAATTGGGCAACTAATGCCATGAGTAATAACTTTTCTCCTCTTTTCTTTAGATTATGTGTGATCTTCCATCTCACATCCATTTCCCATTCACATCACAATAACCTTTCCACACTCACTATGGCTTGTGGATTGTTTCACTTTGCTTGCCTATGCACATTTTTCTCCTTGTATAATAAGTCGGTCCCATTCTTCACTCAGGCAATCTCCTCAACTTTAGCAATGGGTTGAGATATTTGGAATCTCCTGATTGGAGGAACTATCACTTTTGGTCCGTCTTCTCACTCACAAACCATACTAAATTTTCACTTGCACCATCAACCGTATAAGTTCACCTTCCTCCTCAATAAAGATATTTAGATCACAGATGGATCACACTTTAGACAAACATGCAACTTTAGACTTCAACAAAATCATGATAGGAAAAGAATAAGATTGAGAAAACATAACAACATATTAACATATCAAATCAAACATATCAATTTTGACAAGGATCATTTCTCCATGACACATAATGTCTACTTGTTTGATTTAGGTCTTCTGATTATTTTTTAATTTATCTTTGGTTACATGTATTTTATCTTTTCCAAGATGTCTCTAACTAGAGATTTTATCTCAAGGATTTGTTTGACTAGAAGGACAAGGATGGGGAATGTTCACTTATATTTGTTGCTTGTGGATTATTCCTTAGTAATATGATGACTTGTATTAGGACATGATTGCCTAAGATCATCGAGGATGTATGAGTCTCATGTGAATTGGGGCATTCCTTAATTTTCTAATGTGTCTTCCTCCACACAACATGTATGTCAATTCATTTTGATCTTTTACCCATCCATACGAGTTCATCATGTTTCCATAATAAGTTCAATGGTGATATAGGCACTTAAAAACACAAGAAATCTCACCACCTTTGTATCCTTTTCATCTCATCATATTAATTTCCTTTAGTCCATTTCATTTATTACTTTCATATTCCTTGTTCATTGGCTATTTCTTTCATAATCTTCCCATCATTCTCATTTTTTATCTTCCTTAGCTTGGAGATGAATAGCTTTCTTTATCCAACTGATACATGCCTCTTGATTTCAATTTCAAATAAATCAAATTTCTTCTTAGCATGCAATCTCCTTACTCCTTGATCAATAAATCATTGTACCAAATTATTTTGTGTTAGAATCAATCTCAATAATCTTAATCAACTTATAAACTTGGCTATACTGATCATTTCCATCAAATGTCCATATTTTCTTAATCACTTGTGCAATATCAATCATGCAATATTTTTCCTATGATCTATCAAGAGATCAATCATATTATAATTTGTCTGATCAATCTCTCAAGGGGGCATATCATATTTATTATCATCCTTACCACCTAGGATTGATGTAGAGTATCCAACACAATTCCCAAATCCCTAAGGGTACTATTGACCCAAACTCAATTCAAGATCCTAAATCAGATAAATGAGACAACTAACAAGATTACTTGCTCTTTTCAACTCGACAAATTATTACTAGGGATTACACTTGATCCCAAGGTTCAACTCACAACACCTTTTCATTCTTGACCAAAGGGTTACAGAAAAACCTTGCACTTATTTATTCACCAAGGAAAAAAAGACCTCGTCCATTATCCAAAATTGATCATAACTCATGATCAACTACCATGCTTTACAAGCACCCAACTTACTACCATAATGGAGACTTATCACTTCAAGAACAATCATTAACCTTTACTTGAACCAAAAGTTTACAAATGTCCTTTAACATAACTTATTTTGCACCTTGACAATATTAGAAGCCAAAGATACTTTCCACTATCTAAATAGATAAAAAAAAATTAGACCTAAGGTTATTAGGCTTCCACCTTCCAATGACTGATCACAATTTTCACAACACAAATTCATTAACTATCTTTTCAACCATTAAACAAATCTCCTATGACCTTGACTTGTGTGAGAGCTATAAAAAAGATTCTACATCATCTTCAATGATCCAACTCACCATAGGGTTCTAACATCAATAAATGAAATCAAATTGTCACTTCTCAAATTGCCATACAAAGACACAAAGCATATAAATTTCATCATGTTATTGGACTACCAGTCACTAAAATAGCCATAACTTTCTCAAATTAGAATGAAAACTTGCCAAATTTGAAGTATTGGAAAGTAAACTCAATACTTTTCCCAACCATATGATATTTGTACCATAATTATTCTATACAAAAGAGTACAAAGCCCTGCAACACATGAGAATTAGAGTTTTACCAGTCTTGAGACATTGTTACAGTCACCTAGGGCATCATATTTCAATATGTAAACCTCCATCATTTTACCCGCAGACTTGAATTATTAAAATATAGATAGAAACACTTCATCTCACCAAATAATAGAATTATCCACCATACAAAATCAAAGATACATATATTCAAATGCTCATTATTTACCCTAGGGTGTCACATACCCATTTTTAGAAAAAAAACACCATATCTTCCTTCATAATCAATGAAATTGCTTCAAATTGAATCCATTGGAAATTAAACCCATAGTACTATCAAATCCAACCATTTTCCCATTAAAATCAATCCATTTAAGCACAAAATAAATGACTATTATAGAAAAAAAATAGTTAAAAATCTAGAACAACCCTCTTTTCCATTCATTGATCTTCCTTAACAGTACATACATTATCTTATTCCCAATGGAGAAACCTTAAATAGAATCATATAGACTTGGATGGTTGTTTAAAACTGATCCAAACTTCCAAACTACCATCTACCCACCTTTTGACAACTTTTTGCAATTTTGCAATAATGGAATTTTACAACTTTTGGTGCAACTTTTGCACTTTTGAACCAACCTTCAAAACACTTTGTAAGGATCCTTAAAGACTATAAAGAATGACTTTCAAACATCAATTACACTATTTTACCACATTTTGGACATTGTTTCCAACCCTTGACCATGGTTGACCAACTCAGGGCCTAATTGGTCTAGTGGTTACAAGATGGCTCAATGACCCTTACAAACTTGGATTCAAATATCCTTATTTAGCCTAAAAAATAATAGAATGGAATCATATTGGCTTTATTACATTTGTTTGACCAAAATGGTCATGGTAGTTTCAGAGTGTTACTTGATGCTTCTACATCAGAGATATCCATGGGGCATATATCAGTCAATCAATTTTTTATTTGAGACAACGTGACATGCTACATTGTCTCAAAGAGAGGCAAAATGTAGATGCAAAAATGTCCTTATTATTAATCATATTTCTTATATTAATTGAATGGATATTATTGTCTATTAATTGATTCATTAATATTTCCATCTATTAGTTCATTTAATCTTCCTAATCTACCTAAATCGTTAATGTCTCTTTGCATAAACTCATAAACATTCTCCACTTCCTAAACTCATCTTACTTATATCCTTCTAACTCCATCATTTGCATTCACTTGGAAAATGTGGGATAAATTGTTATCTCCAACTACCTCTAACTACCTTATTTAATCCCACATCTCTCTCTCTCTCTCTCTCTCTCTCTCTCTCTGTGTGTGTGTGTGTGTGTGTGTGTGTGTGTGTGACAATTTAATATCTTCGTGCAATTGTATGATTTCTCATATTTTTGAATCATTCTTGCATAAAACAACCAAATCTTTGTTCTCCATTAGCCATCTTGTGTAATATGTTTGAAATTCTAAGAGCACCAAAATGCTAATTACAAGATTCATGGTAGATAGGAGAGAAATGGATTGAGATTTCTATTGAATGTGTGTGTTTTGTTTAGTCTTAGTTAGTATATTTTTTGCATTTGTATTCATTAGGAACAACTTCATTGGTGTGATGTTGAATGCATTTTTAATCTTGTGTTTATGGTTGGACATTTATGGATTCAATTGTTTAGTATTCAATTTTCAACATTGCACACTTAGTTTCCTTCTTAGGCACAATTTGTTTTAGGAAACATCTATGCTCTTTAGGGTCTTTGACATTAATTGATCAAGTGACCAAACCTTTTATAATTTTGATAGAAAGGACTTGAGTTTTCATAAGCAATGGATGGGTCTTCTTCATAAACTTGGATTGTTGGATTATTTGTGAAGGTAAGACTTTGTCCATTTCAACATTAAAACAAAATTTGACAAATACCAAATTAGTCTTTTCCTTCATCACTTTATCAATAGTTAGAAATTGCCCAAAAGAATTGGCTATACTTTCTATAATCCTATAGTCCCACTTTCATGTAACAAACTAGATATTCTCACCCAAGTGGTCAATAACACATAGATCAACTATTGGATCAAACACATGTTTCCCCTTATGAGGGAAATATTATTTTGGTTATTTTGATCAAAGAACCAATGTTCGTCAACTAAAACCCTAATCATATCTTCTTGAGTAGAAAATAATATAATTAAACCTTCCACCACAACACTAACAAAAACACCCCCTTTCAACTTCTTACTTGATTAGTATTACAAACTAGATTTACATTGCATTGATATGAGGAAAATTCACCCACTAGGGTGTTCTCCATGGTTGAAACAACTTCATCCATTAGTGGATCAGAATGACTTATAACAATAACTTCTTCTATTTGCAATATGTTTGGTAAATATGCCCATCCTTCCTTTGAAGGTCCTAACTTTTTGATAAACTCAACTCAATTTTTTTGGCCCATCTCACCATTAGATCCCTTTGGCTAGAGGATTGTACTATTGCATGAGAAAATCTAAACCCCTCGAAAACCCCAAGAATCTTACCTAAACTTTATAATTCAAAAAATCAAACTAACTTCAAACCAAAACAACTAACCTAAAGATGTTGACATATAATAACAATTAATTTTTATAATAACTAATAATAAGTAATAGCCTAAGAGATGTACAACTCATCAAGTAAAAAGACATCTACATTACCACCAAAACCACCCTACAAAATCTATAAACACGATTTGATTAATCCTTTCAACCTGGTCTTTTGTAAATATACTCATATAAGTGCTCATCACCTCGGCGCAAAATAACAAGTATTGGAAAATTAGTTTTTAGAAAACCAAATTTCCCGACAATTTTGTGAATTAAAATTTTCACATCGATAGCTAAGGCCTTAAAACGGTGAGTAAGGTGGGGGTGTGGATAGGAGGATTCGAGCAAGATGGATACAATAATCATGGCAGTTACCACACGTCCACCCTTTACCTCCAGACATTGTTTTTCAACACCCACATCAAAGGTGAGTTTACTACATTTTCTGTACAAAATCCAAATCAATTACTACAAAATCATGCATCAATATTTAAATTTCAGGCATTGTTTTTCTGATATTCAATAGCCTTTGTTTTTTATTATTTTGACAAGAGTCTGCTGTATGCGATACGGCTGTGAACTGTTTCAGCTGATCCTCAAGCTGTCAAACCCTTCAGCTTTGTTTTACATTTAGTTCACTATCACGTTTGCTGATATATAGAGTCTATCCCACTGATTTGGATGCCACGTCCCCACATTAAGAGGATTTATTATGACATAGAGTCTATCCTACTGACACATAGAGTCTATCCTACTGATTTGGATGCCACGTCCCCACATTAAGAGGATTTATTATGACATATATCTTACCGTTCAAATCTACGCCCTTAATTTTTCTCCTCGTTATCAAGCTTGGTAGTATCCCAGCATTGCCAATCCACCTCTACACTAGTATATGTGTGGTTTTGAACGTGTATATGGATATTTATATGATAGTTACTAGGAGACGTGGTGTCCGGGTACAACGATATAGGATATGGGAGTGTGGAACAAGAGTATTCTATCATATAATCTGCGCATGAAAAAAGAATTTTGCAGTGCCCTGACTTTTCTAAGAATGTCTGATAATGGGTCAAAAATTACTTAAAAGTAGCCTCCTTACCCTTTCTTATCAACATTCTCTACAGCCGGAGGATCATTGATTCTAAATATTAAGAGAGTTTTCAGACTTTATTTGTGCAACTTTTTCACATTTTGATACAGATAGCTCCCACCATCTACGATGTGAAACTGGTAGATGGGTGGTCCCTAAAGAGAGGTGGGAAGAGAGAATTTGTGCTTTCTGCAGCAAGGCAGTGGTGGAAACAGAATGACATTTTATTAAGGAATGTGGGGCGTATGAGGATATTCGCAGCGAGTACAGGGAGTGCCTGCAGGTGAGCAGCATGAAGGAACTTTTCGAAGAAGCAAGATTACACAAGACGGCTAGCTTCCTAATCCGGATCCACAACAAAAGGAACAGTTTGGAGAAATTGCAGCAGGATGCCTAACTTGTTTTTGGTCCCTTAGACCGGTGGTCTCGTGGACGTCATTAAAACCTTTCATTTCATTTCATTTCATTAGCTTTATTAGCTTTGGTGAAGGGTTTTTCTTGTACATGGACATTTGTAATGTTTGTATTGCGTTGCATTGTCTTTTGTGACATGTTTAGTCATCACCTGTTTTGGATTAGATCCCTTGGTAGCTTGAAGCTTCTTTTGTTGCTTGTTAGCATCACCTTATTTCAAAGTTGGATTTTTTTTCTGGCTTGTTCCTGGTGTTGATACAAGATGCACTTCCAATTCTATCTTCCAATTCTATTGACGTTTTTTGGTCACTTGTGGATCATTTTTTCTTCACTGTTCAAAGTCTCCTAACTATGAAAAAGACAAATGGATTTCTCTAAAAACTGGATCATCCATGTTCATGTGAGGATCTTTTACATGTAAATTATGATAAGTGTTTCCCTAAATGGCAACCGGGTTTATAGTAAGGGTGAACCACTTCAAAATGACCCAACCTACGCATGTCAAAATAAAATATCCCAAATGAGATCAAAGCCAATAGGGTGGCAGCATATATTCGTGGCTCACTTTAGGATGACAGATACAGTGTCATGAGGTGTATTGATACTTAGATCTATGAGTATCGATTTTATTTTTACATCATATACACGAGTCTATGCTGCTTTACATGGGAATTTTTAATCTTTTTAGAAGTTCGTATTAGCTTTATTCTGATATGTGAGCCACATTATCATTTTTCCACCCAATAACAAGGCTAATGATGGTCATCTCCTGTCCAATTTGATGTCAAATATATGCCCATCACTCGACCACTCAAATACCTTAACCAACTATATATGCTAAATGAATATCTTTTTCCATGCAGGCCAATCCAAATCATATTGGTTGCATAACAGGAATGTTCTATTTTCAAACCATGGTAAGCAGATTCTGAACTCAGAAATTAATCCTTACTTGTAAAGTAGCTTAAAATGAAAACTCCAATGAAACAGCACATTTGAGTACACTAATCTACAAACACATACTGCTAAAATAATGAATAGAAAATCCTCACAAATATGAACTTTTAAACCTGCATATAACAAAATGAAACAATATGCTTTTACTTTCAAAACCAAGAAAACAGAGGAGATCTACAATGAGCTAAAGATAGGAAAAGCAAAAGAAAAAGCTCAAGTGTGCCCTGCTAAAGGAGAGCAACTGCCAAGTAACAGTAAGAGAAAACTAACATTTCCTCCTTCAGCACACTCAAAATTTAAATCCCAATTCTTCATAACTCCCTCATTGTAATCGAGTTTCTTTTGTGAAAAGAGATCCTAATAAGTAGTGGGGGTCTAGGAGAGAAGACCCCTGTGGAGTTAAGGGGCAACCCCCCCCCCACCCTTCATGGGGGTATGGGGGCAATGCATCCAATAGGTTTCAGGGGTAGCGCCCCTCATGGGGCACTAGGGGCAACGCCATTTGAAACTACACAAACCTTCATGGTGCATACCGTTTTCACAATTTTATCACTTAAGGGCAAAACTAGGTATTTGCCATTTGGTGCTTTTTTGTTCATAAAAATGATTTTTTTTTGTTTTTTCTTCGGTGGCCCACGGGTCCCTTAGGTTACCCTAGGTTTGCCCAAGGTCCCATCTAGGCACTCCCAACACCATTTGAAAACACACAAACCTTCATGGTGCATGCCATTTTCACAATTTTATCACTTAAACGGTAAAGTTAGGTATTCGGCATTTTTTAGCTTATAATTTTTTTTTTTCCCTTTGGGTGGCCCTTGGATCTCCTAGGTTCGCCTAGGTTAGCCCAGGGCCGCATTTAGGCCCTAAATGGGGCATTGGGCAAACCTAGGTTGTTCCCATCATAAGACTAGTACCCAGATCAATTCAATACAAAACTAGGACTTTGGTGGCATACATGACAACATAGTATATTGTTTCTAATGTAATGAAAATGAAATTTAACAGATTTCTGCAATCCATTTGAATTCAATTTAGTAGCTTTTGGCTTTGATTGTGTATGTGTTTTTAGCATCAACATTTCGGATCACACTCTATGGTCCATCATCGAGATGTGAGAGAGTGTAAGATATGTAATGAAAATCTCTTCTAATAGCTTCTAATTTTGTATTTTATATATGTGTGTTTTGTGTGAGTGTTGCTTCTAGCTGTATCCATATTTGATATTTGATATTGTATTTGTATCCATATCCATATGCGTCCAGACAACTTTAGTAATTATATTTTTTAGTTGGTAGTTTTCCTTATTAAGAATCTAATTGAAGACTGGTTGAGTTAGGATTTAGGATTAGTGGATTATATTTCATAAGAAGGCTTGTATTGCATGCAAGCAGACTATTCTTAGTTTAGGAGTTGTAGTTAGCTTTTATTTTGGTTTCCATGCAATGCTTTGTATATATTATCAATAAGCGCTATTGTTATTGTTGTTGAAGTGTTTTGTCTTATATGATATTGTGTTTTACAAGTTGAATGTGAAATGACATTTATTGAAAGCTTTGTATTCTAGTAGGTGTTAGGATGGTGGTTGTGGTTTTGAATGTGACTACTTGTTTAGCTTTGTATTGCAACTTGCAGAAAAGTGGGGCTTTTACTTTATATGCAATTTCCTTTTTCTGATTTACAGAGTTGTCTGTTTTGCTAAACCAAATAGTATCTTTATGTGTTCTTGAACTACTTAGTCTTTGCCTTTAGTTGAGTGTTCTAAGCTTGATAGTTGTAGGGTTTACTTTTAATCAAAAATCATAAAAACCTTTTTTCTTGGAGTTGAAGTGTGTGAAGCCTTTTGCCACAGGTGAATCCAAAAAGACCCACCTTTAGTATTGCTCATTATGCATGGACCATCCTAGAAAACACACTCATCTAAATTATAAGTAGCAAGCACATGCTGTGCAGCATAGGTTTTTAGGTTCTATTTTTCATTACAAGGAGCATTCCCTTCTAATTCAAAGAAGTTCTACTGCACATCAGTTCCATTTTGTACCATACTAAAAATTGAAAATTAAATTGCTTACACACCACTTGACCATAAAGGCTAGACTATGCTTGAAGCATCCGTTTTCTCATTCTTCAATTTACCCTGACTTTTCTTGGGATTCATTACATCATTCTGACAAAAAAACATTAACACTATGGAAATGACACTAATTTTGCATTACTGTGTAGAATGATTACATCAGTTGCTATCCCGATGCCGCAGCCACGAAAACCCCATTTCTGCTTCAATGGATCTAATCACTTGGCAGAACTTTCGTACACGAGGAAATTCATTGAGGTGGTTCAACTTTCTGTCATCCCTCAACTCTGAACATGGTTACATGTTACAGCAGCAAATGTTGCATTGATATAAACCTAATAATGAAGTCTTTATTGTCACATGACATCATAAGGTATATATTAACTTTTGACACTTTGCTAGAGCTCGAAGAACTCAGTAGCAAATCTTCTAATCCTATATGAATAATGAAGCTGTATCCTAGGACTGTTGCATTTAGCACATATCAAATCCCCATCTAGGAATACTATCATTTTCTTAAATTAGACAGCCTTAGTTTCACCATATGGTCAATCAACTGAGCAAATGTATCATTCAGAGAATGATAATTTATAATTTAGGCTCTAAACTGATAGAGTAAGCTAGTAGATTATATATAAATATGAGAAAAGAGGATTGTTACATACTTAAGAGGGTGCAAAGGTCCAATTGATTTCTTGATAAAGTTAGAATGCTCGATGGAGATTGCAAATGTCAGAAAAAAACACAAACACTATCTACTAGTTCCAAAACAGAATCTAGCTTGCTTGATGAGGGTTGCTACTATCAGCAAAACTGGAAAGGTTTTATATGAAGGGTTTTTAATAAAAGATTGGATGAGAATACTGTCTTGATAAAGAAGCATTACATCTTGAACTATCTAATGGTGTGACAGGATCACACTGTAAAATGTAAGGATGAACATGCCTAACAAGGATCAATGATAAGTGAATGTTAATTAGGGATTCCTATATGTAATGTTCCTAAAACTTTATGACAATGAACTGGCATTGTTTCATTCACTATCCCCATATTTGCACAGGCATACTGAGAAAGTCTTCGGAAATGAATTAGCAGACTGAGTTTGAAGAGCTCAAAAATCCTGACAAATGTTTTGCAAATCCATTGAATTCCATCTATATTATAGGTTACCTTTCCTCCTTAATGTGCAAGAGGGTTATGTATGCATTATAAACTTTTTTATGCTCTTACAGGTAGCAGTCTACAAAGTGAAATCGGATTACCTTGTCAATGTTCGATGCACCTACAAGAAACATTTCTCTTCACATGTCTATAGCACATGGGAAAACTTTCCATTAAGGTCAGGGTTATCATTTATGTCTTCTTTCTTTGATATTTGGGAATTTACGAAATTTTGATATGCATTAATGCTTCCACTTTGCATTTGATAATTTAGGATACAAAAGGTGAATTTTTTTAATCGTATATTTTCTGCCATATGTTTGTGACTTGCTAGTGACCTTTGATCTAGTTAGAAATTTTGAAGTAAAGGAAATGTAGATTTTCAATCACATCCTAATTTTTAAGTAATACTGATGAAAGCATTTGCCAAGGTGTTGTTTAGAATTCTTCCGGATTGTGTTAAAATCTTGTATCACCTATGTTTTTAATAAAAACTATTTAGTTTTCTGTTCATTAAGAATTTATAATGCCTCAAGAATTTGCTATTTGATATTAAATTAATATGGTTGAGTATGCAAGCTAGCCAGGAATTTGACAACAACATGTGAACCTTTTTATGTAAGATTAGAGATTCATACACAAGTATAACTTTACAAATCAGTACTAGTTTAGAGAGGACGGATGAAATTAGGAGCTCAGATGTTGAGGAGTTGAACCTAATGTCTAGAGCACTAAGTATTTAAACTTGAAAGCTTCTCATGAATATATAAATTGACCTTTCAAGCATCCTAAGAAATTAATTGATCGTATAGTTATTGTAATGCTCCCCCACTCAGAGTTAGGTGGATAGTTGGCATTAGTGACATGATGATTGACAACTATTCTTCCATTTTAGGGATTGTGATAGTGCGATGACTTGGGGATCCAGAGATTCACATAATAGATGGAGTGCTTCCTAGGTTGCTGCAGATTGATGACAATTATGTCGGTGGTGCAGTGGATTGGTGGAACTATATCTCGAAGATTGATATGGGATCCTGGTATACAGACTGGCATATAAGTGCAGATAACATTTGACGTTGGCAATATGGTGAGATACATTTATCTCCTCACTTTCAGCAAGGGAGGTGTTGATGTGAGTTTTATACCACAACATGCAGAATCGAAGACTTAATACTCCAAGATGAAATACTAAATTTCCAACTCTCTCTTGAGTAAGGATGCTCATATGATAAAAAATGTAAATGGACCGTGTGATTAAATGAGACAACCTCAAGGTTCCTTCTTGTTGTGGCCTTTCACTCAATTCTTTTGACATGATATGCTGGTTATCACAAAGGGACTTATGCTATTCATTCAATGGATATCAACTTGACTTTACCTTCTTCCAACCAAATGACTTGCAAAGGATAAGGGTTTAGAAAGCTAATCTAATCCTAGAATGTGAGAAACTGTGGATGTCTTTGTGACTCTACTAGACTTAGTTTAGCCATCGACATCAACCAAGCTAGTGCAATCTCCTAAGGTAAATTTAAGATGTTAAAACTATCATTCTTCCATTGACACCATCCATTGATGCATATCAATGTGCAAGCAATAGTCGAAGTAAAGCTCATGAATATGCCATTCGACCACGTAAGGTAAACTTACAATCAACAAGCAGCTAGTAGTTTGGTCTAAGCGAGTTCACCAAAGAAGCTATCAAAATAATTTTCCATTTAACTAAACACTACTTCTAATCAACACGAAATGAAATTCTAATCTAAGTGAGGAAATGTGGAAACTAGGCAATACTCCAAAATAATACAAACAATTCACCATGAAGACCAACAATGAAATAAGAACAATTTGGCAGTATCATAGCAACAATTTCAACAAGTCTCCTCTCCTACTCCACTCTATCTCTAATTCTAATGAGTTACAAATGAGAAGGTCTAAGATTGATTCAAGATCAAGGGCCAAGATTTATCCAACAATGCCCTAATAAAACTAATAGCTACAAACATTAAATGCTTGTCCAATTACATGATGGCACCACCTCGTGGGCCAATAAGAAAATTACAATGCTGTTGATAGCCAATGAGAAAATAGATTAAGTAGAGGCATATGTGGACTCCACATGTACACTTGGTATGGTCTGATTGTGTGTATATTTGATAGGTAAAAGGTTGTAGCCAAATATTTTTATTAATATTTAGTTGGAGTTCTTCTAATTGGTTAAAGATGACTGGGCGCCACATTAGCTTCCTCATCTTGTAGACTTGATCAAACTCTTGGTGATGAGAAAATATCTCTTGATACTCAACATTATCAAGCCTTCAATTGTGATGGCTCATATTCCCAAATTGCTTCATCTTCTCAAATTTTCCCCATCTAAAAATCTTCTCATTGTCATGATTTTGAGCTTGTGATGGTACTCCATGTACTTGAATCTTGAACTTGGATTTCGGAAGGAAATTCAAGTTGATGATAATTTCCTTTTACTTGTAGACTTATCCATTTTCTTGCATAACTTGTTTTTTGATCTCCATCTTCATAAGCTTGCATTTTCATCTTGTCCTCGATCTCAAACCATCTTCTTATTTGCCTTGTCCTCTTTGATGGATGGCTGGCCATTTGTATATTCTTGCTTGAAGTTTTGCCATGTTCTCCAAACATCTCCTTCCTCCATCACACCTAGCAAAACAAAAGAGGAATTGCATTAGGCTTGTGAAACAACTCTGGAACTTCTTATAAACTTAGCATTTCTCACCTTCAAATTCTAAAATCAACTAGTTGAAATCAACTTGAAAATTTCTATTCTTTTAACCCAATTTCAAACTATTTTAACATGTAGGTGCTAGAAAGTCCAAATTTGAAAGGGGGCAGCTTAATTTCAAGTTTGAGCTTAATTTCAAGTTTGAACTGCCACTCTACAAGCTGGCAGAAATCAGAGGCATGAAGTTCCAAGTGGGTCATGAAGTGGTTGGATTCCGACCTCTCCAAGTCCCAATTCACTCAACATTAATTCACTCTTTTTTGCCTTCTTCACTCAAATGAATTCATTCCTCCCTTTCTTCTAGGCATCTGTAGATCTGAAACTCCTTTTTAATCATCATTTTTCCTTTGAAATCTCAAGCTTCCTTCACAAACTCTCTTCTGATTTGAGGTCTGATTTTTTTTTGTTTTCATGAAAGAGGCAGATTTTTCATCATTTGGGATCTGATTTTCACAGCAAAAAAGTTGTAGTGGCACCCTAAAACAATCAGATTCATGGAAGCAGTCAGTGTGCTGTCAAAATTTCCTTAAGCTAGAAGAGCTGAAATTTGAGGTGTGAAGTCCCAATTTGGGACTTGGAGTGGTTGGTTTCCAACCTCTCCAAGTTCCAACCTCCAACAAAAATTACTTCCATTTGCAATTTGTACTTGTTTCTTTGCAGATGACTTCACTTCATTTGTTTTTCATTCTCACTTCAATTTCATCTCAAAACTCCCTTTCCTAATCAGATTGTAAATGGATTCACCTTAATTTTTCAAGACTTGGTCATGGATTTTTCCCAAATCAGACTTCACTTTAGGGGGAATAATTCTGATTTTCACCTTGGAATGTCTATTTCTCAATGCCAAAATGCTAAAGGGGCTGAAATTTACCTAAGGAAAGAGGTTTGGATTTTGGGGTCTGATGTTCCATGAATGGGAACATGAGAGGGTTGGAGTCCGACCTGCACATGTTCCAGGTGGAACATGGGATGGTTGGAATCTGACCTTCCCAAGTTAGCATGATGAGTCTTTCAAATGACCTCACACTTCCTTTTGTTTTGCTCTAATTTTCGCATCATATTTCTCTTTGTTGATGGATTAACTTTGATTATAATTCCGATCATGGCTAACTTTCAAGTCTGATTTTCATATTTCATTGAGAATCTGGCCCTTTTAGTTGCTCCAAATCTGATCATGTTTAGGAGAAGACTGATTTTCGACCTTAATCTCACCTATTTCCAATGCCCCTAAGCCCATGAAATGGTAATTTTGCTTTAATATGAGGGTGGGGACTTAGGCTATCATCTACGAATGGGAACATGAGAGGGTTGGAATCTGACCTGCTCATGTTCCAGCTGGTACAAGGGATGCCGGAATCTGACCTTCCCAAGTTCCCACCTTAATTGGTTTCTCATGATTGACTTTCTCCATCATCCCCAACTTGCAATTTATTTCAACTTGTATCCAACTCGATTCTCTTTCTTAGTAATCTTCTTTTTGGATCTTCCTTGATGATCAAATTGCAATGGTTTTCCCTTCTACTTGAAAGATTAATCAAAGCTTGAGGTCTGATTTGTTGATGTATGTAGCATCGGTCAAATAAATAAAACTGACTATATGATTATTATGAGAAATGATTTATTACATATACATATATATATTAATATATATAATAATTGATATTATTTTATATATTAATATGCATATATATATATAGTTGATCTATATTTATTCTTATAATAATTATATAGTTAATTAATAAATTAGATTAATGAATAGACATGTTCCATGAAGGGACATGTCTCTTCTTGTACTCGTCATGTATAAATACAAAGAGATCGATGCATTTGGAAAACACATACAATTAGATAGTGCTATTACATTTGCAATGATCCTAAAACCTTAACATGGTATAAGAGCCAAGTTGCAAATGTAAGAGAGTAGTTTGTTGATGGTGAATGTGTGTTTGTCTCAGAAAATACAGTCTCAGTACGAGGACCATATGTCACAAATGCACCGTTGGATTTTTCTGAATTTTGGATATGTTGGTGATAAACAAATTTGGAAGAATCTCACCGGAGCGATTGAAGAGAAAATGTCAGGTTCAAAAGTTATGACTGATTGTGTACGGGTCTATGCAAAAATTTGTAAAAGAGCGAGGCTCCTTCAAAAGCCTAACCACTTGAAGGGAGATCCGATCATATTGAAGGTTGTCATAGTGTATAGAACCTTTGGATATTCAAGACAAGTCATGTAAATAATTATGGTAATGTTCGAGAACGGCGACATCATTCTGTGAATTTGCATGATATTTTCTATATGGGCTCACCTTACAGAATGAAATACTTGAAATTTATAAAAGATAAGTATTTCATGTTTTATTAATGCACATAATTTTTGAGTTTGTAATTCATGCTATACTATTGGTTAGTAAAATCTTGTATGCTTCTATCATTGGTATTTTCGGTCGAGATAGTTTAGTGAGCTATTTGTAATCTCTCTCTGACATACCTTCAGGATAGAAGCACAAGCTAATTGCATTCAAAGGAGAAAGAACTTGATGCTTGCAAACGAATTGATGATTGAGACTAGATGCAAAGGGAGTTAGACATTTCAAAAGAGGTGAATAAGTTGATAAACTTGAGCTTTAGAGGGAGAAGATGGTTCAGTCAACTTGTGACAATCTTGATCATATTGATTGAGAGGGAGTTCACTATTGAAGGTGAAACATTTCTGAGGTAAACTTGATATAATTGATTATTATACTAATGAATCATGAATGTTTTTAATGGGACTACCCCCTGTGTAAATCATGAGGAAGTGACGACTTCCAAATGATTATCACTTGTATTTGCAAAAGTTATTGGAAGGTGACGATCTTACAATAACTTGACCTTCTATTGTGATAGACATCTTGTGATGGCTGAAACAGATCATAATAGATAGAACTTGTGGATAGAATCGTCGATAGAGGCAATCCACACTAAAGCTCGCGAGTTTGTGGATAGAATCGCCGATGGAGGCAATCCACATGAGAGCTTGTGGATAGAATCGCCGATGGAGGCAATCCATACGAGAGCTTGTGGATAGAATCCCCGATGGAGGCAATCCACCTGAGAGCTTGTGGATAGAATTGCCGATGGAGGCTATCCACGTTAGAGCTTGTGGATAGAATCGCCGATGGAGGCAATCCACCTGAGAGCTTGTGGATAGAATCGCCGACGGAGGCAATCCACATGAGAGATTGTGGATAGAATCGCTAATGGAGGCAATCCACCTAAGAGCTTGTGGATAGAATCGCCGATGGAGACAATCCACCTGAGATCTTGTGGATAGAATCGACGATGGAGGCAATCCACACGAGAGCTTGTGGATAGAATCGTCAATGGAGGCAATCCACATCTTGAGACTATGTTTCTATTGATTACATCATGATGATGATGCTTCTATTGCTTACATCTTAGGTTTGATACTATCAGGTGTCATAAGTGTTGACATTGGATTGATTTATCCTCCCTAGCTAAGAGGGAGTGTTGATATATGTAGCATCGGTCAGATAAATAAAACTGACTATATGATTATTATGAGAAATGATTTATTACATATACATATATATATTAATATATTTAATAATTGATATTATTTTATATATTAATATGCATATATATATATATATATCTATATAGTTGATCTATATTTATTCTTATAATAATTATATAGTTAATTAATAAATTAGATTAATGAATAGACATGTTCCATGAAGGGACATGTCTCTTCTTGTACTTGTCATGTATAAATACAAAGAGATCGATGCATTTGGAAAACACATACAATCAGATAGTGCTATTACATTTGCAATGATCCTAAAACCTTAACACAATCTGCATGTTTTATTGAAAGATTAATCCCCTCTTACTCACTCAAACCAGACTTAGGAAAAATTAGATTTGCACTTTAAATCTTTCATATTTCCAAGCCACAAAGTGATTCGAAACACAAAAGTGTCCAAAGTAGAAGGGCGACAATTTTGGGATGGAAGTCCCAGCTGGGACATGAGGTGGTTGGATTGAGGTGGTCGGAATCCGACCACCTCATGTCCGAGCTGGAACATGGGATGGTCAAATACGACCTCCCGAAGTTTCAATTCATCACTAAGGTCTAGACTTGAAGTTTGACCATTTCTTGGCAATTTCATTCTCATTTTTTCTTCATTTGTCATTCATCCAATTCTCCCAAAGCCTCACGTTTTCACTTCTCATAGTTGCATCGAGTTGATTTCTCCCTTTGTATTTATCTTGATTCATCTTTGTCTTGGTTTCAAATTGATTAAGCACTCTCAACGGGGCAAATATATATATATATATATATATATATATATATATATATATATATATATATATATATATATATATATATATATATATATAATATAACATTTAATATAAGTTACATTTTAAGTTATATTTTATATAATACTATCAGTTTGTCAAGATATTTTATATAATAATGTCAGTCTGTCAGGATGTTTGAGAGTGGTTTCAGATTCATAGGAGTTATAACAAAGATTTTAGATTTTGGGAGTTTCTAAAAAATTCTAGACTTAGCCAAATTTCAAGAATCAACACGCCTCCATCAGTGTTATCTCCCACAACTTTCCTTGACTTTCCAAGATAAGTTTGATATTGGAACAAGGATTTTCCAAGGATTCTAATTCAATTCATCACAAATCCCTTGACTCCAGTCCCACATCCTTGACTAGCATGGCCCAACTCTCACTCATACTTGACAAGATTGATTCCCTATCGAGCCAAAGTTGCTCAAACTCATCTCTTTGACTTGGAGAGTTGAAAATTGCCACTGAACTAAAACTACCTAGGACAACCACCCTACTACCAAGTGAAAAGAGGGGGTCCCCATTTGCAATGGGGCGATGGTGTGAAAACCTCACAACAGGAGGTAAAATTGTTTGGGATCCTGACATTGGCTTGATTGGTGCACTATTTTATTGGGATCATGATGAGTTGTTGCACAACTCTGGGCATAGTGATATTTATATCAGATTAGTGCAACATAAGCCACTCTTGCATCCAAGATCAATTTGGGATCCAGGTATTGATTGGGGTATTTGGACTCACAACAGAGCTAACACATGTAATTGCTTGTGGGCAAGCAATTTTGGGGAGGGCCGACTGTAATGTCCCCTTCTTAGCCATCCTCAATTAATCGGGGTTAGTCTACCACTAGGTCCTTGTAGACTAATAGGATGGATAGAGGATCTATGAATTGGTTGGTTCCCTCTTGCTTCAGACAACTTGTCAGAATGGAATGGGAGGTATCAATTACTACCTTGAAATATTTTGAGTTGCCAATTAAAACAATTTAAGCTTAAGTAATATTCTCTCAAAAAAGGGTGCTCTTATAATATGAGTGCAGTGAGAGAAAGAGATGCTTGGAGAGAGAATGAGGTGCTATGAGTTGGCACCTTTCTTGGAGAGAGAAAGAGGAGCTATAAGTTGGGTGCCCTTTAAGGAGAAAGAAAAAAAAGTGACTTTATAATTAAAAAAAAGAAAAGAAAAGTCACTTGGGGGCTACTCCACTTAAGTTGGAAATAATAAAAAAATAGAATCAAATCAGATTTAAGTGGAAAACCATAATTGGGGCATGGGATTTTGGAGTTTGATAAAAAGGCAACTTGAAGATCATTTTGACCATGTTATGTTTTGTTGATTATTTTCTCTTTGCCTCTTGAGAGGAGCTTAGCTAAGCCTGAGAGTTTGGAGCAGCTTGTGGAGATGGAAGCCTTCATAGGTCATCACATCTGCAGAAGTGAAAAATCTACCAAGGGTGTGTGAGCGAATCCTACTTCAGGGGTTTCATTTGAGCAACAAGGAAATCAGTTATTGGACTTTTTTTGCTGGTTATTTTTGAGTGAGCAGCTTTCTTGTCTAGCTGCAACCTTCTTGGCTTCATTTTGGAGTTGGAGAAGCTCTACTATTGCTGTTCAGTGCTGGTCCACAATAGTCGTTTCATTTTCAATGATCTGGAGCAGGGGTTTAATCAGTTTTAGTGGTTAAAGGCATAGTTACAAGAAGAAATCAGATTCAGATCAGATTGTACAACTCCCTTGACGCGGGTTGATTCTAGGCCAAGACGCCTAGGTTTTGGTGTCCCCAGTTACACTTCTTGAGCGACCAAAGCAGACTGCCCCATTGATAGGGTTTTTAAGTTGGAGAGGGCAATTTTGAAGGTGCTGCAAATAGTTTTTTAGTGTCCTAAGTGGCTGCTAGCTTGGTGTTTTAGACCTACATGACTGCTGTTTGGGAGCCCTTCATCAAGTTTCAGAAGATAATTTCTTGGTATGTCATTTATATGTTGTTTGCTCAAATATTTAGATTGAGAGGGTGTAACAACAACTGTTGCAGCCTGATATTTCATATCAGATATGAGCTATATTGTAATCAGACTCATATCAGTATCAAATAGAGTTATTTGAAGTTGGGTTATTATCTATTATTGTTGGCAAAGAGTGGTATATGTTTATTGTATGTTTGTTTATTCATTTGCATTGGAAAAACTCTCAAAAAATATCCTACAATCACACAAACTTCAGTACATTGGTCACAGATTAAAATACAGTGGGTTCTGTGTCATATGTTTGACAAATTTCCTAGAGAACAATTCTAAGGTTTTTTGGACAGAATAGGATGGCACATTTCAGTTATGCCAGCCTAGCAAAAGATAGCAGACTATTTCCATTCATGATCTCAATTCTCATTAGGCAATTTGCCTTTCATTATTGCATGACTAGACTCCTGAATTATGTGCCATTTATGGCATCTATTCCTTATTAAGTCTTCTGAGTAATTGGCTTTCTTGTAAGTGAATTCTTCCTCTGGTGCTTTTTTTACTTGAGTTGCATGGTATAATCTTCAGTGTGTTCTCATTGACTATCTTTTGACAGGAATCAAGAAGCAATCATAAAAGATGTTCTGCTTGTTTCTTTCAGGATACCATTTTTATCCAATGATAGATGTAATAGATTGACCATAAATTTTGCAGCCACATCAGATACAGGTAAATGTTGGATAGCATCTTTGGGATAAGATTATGATATACCTTAGTGTCTTGCAATATATTTAACTCTGCAAATTGAATAGTTTGTTTTTGGATGTTGTTAATATCAGAGGCTATACTATATTTATTTTTTCACTTTCAATTTATTGCTGCTTTCAGGTTTGGAAAAGTCAAAGCCTGAAGTTTTGGTGATAAATGATAGGGAGATAACAGTTGAATCTCATGAGGATGGAAAGATCCATGTGAGAACTTGTTTATTCAAAAAGGGATTTTGCTACACTGTGATTCTATTTGTTTAAGGTGTTATCCTTCTCAAAATATAAATATGAGAGACATTGTAGCCTGATTTATTTAAGTTGTAGTTCTGGTTATTTTGACAATCATGCAACATTGCTCTCCAATCTTTTAGAATGAAAGGAAATGATTTGGAGTGTGCATAGGTGATATTGTTGGTTGCCACTTTTAGACCCAGTCATCTCCTGTCCTTTTTCCAAGAGTTGAATTCTACTTTGATGCAACATAAAATACAATAGTAGTTGGTTTGCACAAGTACTGCTTGCTTTAGATTGATTTGATACACCTGAAAACATTTGTTGCAGGGATAGACCAGATAAGAAAATCTATCTATTGCTAGTTCATTTATGATGTATTGATGGCTTTGGCTCTTGAGTATAGGTAAGAGTGGTCGTCTCAGGTGAAGATACGGAGAGGACATTTGATGACATTCTCACAAATTTAGCTAAGGAGGTAAAACCTGTTCCAGGATTCAGAAGACAAAAAGGAGGTCAGCATAAATAGTTTTATATGCTATGCCAAATGAATGCATTCACAAATTATTCTGGTCTTATTTATGTTTGACAAACTATAAAAAACACTGCATATACTCTTGTTGTGGCTTTCACACAGGTAATTCAAAACTATTTTGACGTGTGATTATTCATCTTTTACTAGTGTCTTCTTTTTATGTTTTATGCTTCGGTTGAGGAAATGGAAGATGCTGTTATTTCATTTAATTGTTGTACCAAACATGGATATCTAACAGGGTGATTGGTTTTTCTTTACAATTTGACATGGGCAATCTGGGATTCTGGATGCTTCAGGAAAAACTGGCATGGTAAGTTCAATAAATTTCCTATTGTGTTTTTTAAGCAAATGTTTTCAGATAAGTGGCTAGAATTGATTTGATGTGTGAAATACAGGTCATATAGTGAAGATGATCACATCATTGTGATTTTTTTAAAATTAAATCCATAGCTGTTGTTGATGGTCCTTGAAAGAAGTATCTTTGATATATCTTTTGCATTACAAGTGGTCACTTTAATTTTAATTTCTTATTCTGGCTTTGATAAGTAGTGACTTTAATAACATTTAAATTGAGGATAATAAAATCTAAATGAGTTTGTTTTCAACAATGATATATTCCTTGGCTTTTAGAACATGTGTTTGCAAACATCTCAGTGAACAAATCCAAAAATTCAGCGACAAGAGTTCAACAACAAAACATGTGACAAATTGCACTTAAATACCGAAAATGTCACAAAAGCACCCATCTTAGGAAAGTATATAGGTGATCATGTATGCAAGAGATATGACAATTTTCTTAACTCCTGTAATTTGAAAATATTAACCTACTGGAATGATCCTTTGAGGAAACTATAGATCATAGAGCTGATGTTCTAAAAATGGATTAGCCACTAAAAGTTTTGTTTTTATATTTGTTAAAACCAAGATTTCTGAACAATTTCTATGGACATTAAAACAAATAACAGAGGATTGTGCTCCTTTGCTGGTCTCTTGAGCTCAAAATACTCTCATCATACTTTTGGTTTGCAAGATACGACTAACAATCTTCACATCATTGGACATATAAGATATAGTAAACCTCTTGACATCCACTATTTTCAGCATATAGACCTCTTGTAGTTAAGAATGTTAATGTTTTTGTAGCTATGGTTGGATTCCTTTAGGCCGACATAGATAACATAAAGGTATTGACAATATTATTGTGATATAATAATTATATTGGCAATATAATTATTATATTGTTATATTATAATTATATTGATTATATAATAATTATTATTATATTGATAATATAATAATTATATTTATTGAGATAATATAATTATTTATTAATTATATAAATTAATATATAATTAACTATAAGAGATAATTATTATAACTATATAATTATATAATATAATAATATAATATAATTAATAGGGCCACATGTGAAGAGTGGTGACCTTTGGTGTAGGGGCACCACTAATAAGTATATAGGAAGAGTGAAAACTTCCTCTCTTGGTACCTATTGTATACACACACAGAAAACAACATGGTATTAGAGCAAAGCCTGGGAGGAATAATCAGGCATAGAGGAAGGTCTGGGAATCCATCAAAGCAATTCAGAATGTTTTGCCGCTGTTCCATGTTGATGAAATATTGAAAGCCAGAGTTATAGCCGAAGTTATATGTGGGGCCGTGAATGAGTATTTTATCGAGTTACCTTTTATAATAATTCCTGACTATAATGGAGAGAAAATTTGTCGTGATTTCCATCTTAAGTCTGTCGTAGAAGAAATAAAGATTATTAATTGTGAAATTATTTTTGTGGCCATCTTTGGTGAAACGTCTTTGGAGCTTGATTAATTATTGGCGTAAGATTTAATGGTTGCAAAACAACCATTGGAAGTTTTTAAAAAAAATATATTTACGGATGCTTTTGTTCCCGTGTTTGAATAAATAATTGGCACCAACCTACTATATTATCACCCGTCTACTATCTTGCTACAATATTGGGGAGTTAATTTTAATGTTGATTATCGGGAATAAAGTATGAAAGGAAATATTTCAGGCTTTTCATTGGTCGAATCTTCTCACCATTAATACACATTTCTATCCGCATAGATCATATATTGTGGAGCGTGGGAGTTATTTGAATTTCTAATCATGTTGGAATCCTGCAGTGGTCTTCATACTAAAATAAACGCTGGAGATTTGGTTGGGGTTAAGGACACTAAATGCTTAGTTGTTACTGAGATCAAAATTATCAGGACTCTTCTGTTAAACTCTGCATATCAGGATGTTTTCCAAAGCAAAAGAGTGATTCAAAATTAAAGCCAGAAATGTGCAAACTAAAACAGCAATACATGGTTATAATGATACATGTCAAGCAATACATCAGAAGCAATAAGAAGTTTCAGAAAAATAATGAGAAAAATTATGTTTAGAACGGTGAATAAGACACGAACTCTGTTTTTTATCTGTTCGTATTCTCTTGACTTGATGCAAACAACTAAGAGCTATCATTTTTAATTTGTAGAAGAGATGATGCTTTGCTGGAAGATAAGATACGTTAGAAAGGTGTGGCGGTTTGTAGTTAGAAGTCGGTTGGAACTAATTACAACTTCCTAACCATCTACAAAGACATTTTATATGTACACTCTTTCATTCGATAGAAGTGTGTGAGGTATGAGAATATAAGTATAGATAACAATTATGAGATTAATTTTTAAGAAAGAGAGGTGACTGAAAGTGGGAATCAGACAAGTGTGTTTAAGGCAGAGTTTGTTAATAATCATATCCTGATATATGAATATGATTGTGCGGTACCATGAGATTGTACAGACACATGAATTGATGACATTTATGAGTAAGAAGAGATTTCTTATTCTGTTCGCACGGGTTATGTGATTTTGAGCACTGAGGAATTCAGCATCCAGATCTTATTATCAATACCATGTTCTCAATTCTCATTGATGTTGGAGTCTGCAATATCAGATGCAGATGCTCCTTGCATTCCTCTGAGCACAACTCTTTATGGTTTGCGGCTGGTCCAGGGACATGTTTCCTTTTTGTGGCGGTTAGGGCAGATGGTTCTGTGGAATCTCTGCATATATTGACACGATTATTTGGGCAGGCAACCACCTTGATAATGGCAGGAGCCATTGGGAATAGTGGCTATTATTGGAAAGATGCAGACATTGATTTGGCCAAATCATGGTCTTAGTTGCCGCTCCTGTTCTTATAGAATAGAGGGAGAGAAAGAGGGAACTCACAATGGGGGAGATGATGCTCGAGGATTTCTTGGTCAAAGCTGGAATTGTCAAGGAAGACTCTCTACTCTCTAATCTTTAGGAAGAATGGCCCAATTTCGATTGAAGGCTCTGTTGCTCAAGGGGTTCAAGTATCACCTGGAGGGCATTATCCTTCGACTACAAGAGATAAGTATTTTATGATTATACCTTTGAATATTGATCATGAATTTTATGTAGTTGATTCATGCTATAACTTTGATAGTGAATCATGTATGCTTCATTTGCATTAGATAATTTCTTTATGCTTTCAGGACGGACCGAGAAGCATAAGAGATTACATTCTAGGAAGGAAGAACTTGATAATTGTTACTATGAGACTGAGTTGGTAGTTGGAGACATTTCTTCAAAAGAGGAGGAATTAACATTTAGAGGGAGTCTAACAATCCATTAGAGGCAACCTTGGACAAGAAGGTCAGGAGGTTGATGCAAGTACTTGGAGCTTTAGAGGGAGCAACAAGAGGATCTACTTTAGTTGACTTCCGAGGATCTTGGTCATATTGATTCAAAGGGAGTAGACCATGTCGAGATGGTTTCTCTAGTTATCAGGAAAATATAGCAGTCAAAGGACTATGATTCATGGGATGGAGTTCTATGTGTGTAGGCTGGAAGGCCTTTATGCAGACACCTAGGTCATGATATTCTTGGATAGATGGATACTTGGTGAGCTTGGGATTCACCAAGAGTGATGCAGACTACAACCTTGTATTTCATGACAAGTTAAAGCATGTGGAGGTCAAATATCACTATATTAGAGATATAGTGCAGAGGAATGCTATTCAGTTGAGGTACATTAGCATTGAAGGACACATGGCCGATATTTTCACCAAGCCTCTTGCCAAAGTGAAGTTTGTGCATTTTCAAGACAAGTTTGGAGTTGTGGAGAATGAAGCCCTTGTTGAGAGGGAGTCTCAACATCAGTGATTTCTAGAAATGTACTATAATGCATTTTTCTCTAAGATAGAGAAATTTGAGGTGCAAACCCTTTTAGCATTTTTCTCTGAGGCAGATAAATTTGAAGTGTTAGCCCTTGTAGCATTTTTCTCTGAGATAGAGAAATTTGAGGTGTTAGCCCTTGTAGCATTTTTCTTTGAGATGGAGAAATTTGAGGTGTTAGCCCTTGTAATGCATTCTTCTCTTTGAGAGAGATGTTTGAGGTGAAAGCTCTTGTTCCACCCTCTGGGAGTAGCCATGGTGGATGTCATGAGAGAGAATCCATGACTTTGCACTTGTGTTTATTCACCCTCTGGGAGTAGCTATGGTGAACGTCATGATGAGATGGTGACGCAAGGGAGGATGGGGAGAGGGGCCAAAGGCACATGCTAACCAAATCCACCTTGTAGAGATCACACGCGGAAGCAACAAACACACAAGTGAGAAAGTATATGCAGATATCTTCTTATTATTCATTCAAATTGATTCATACATGCCGGGCTGTAAGGCCTTCCTGGTTTAGGCCAGATATTACAATTCAAGTACAAAAGTCCTCCAACATGCGAGGATCTGGAACTATCTTCAATCTTCTAACTTCTACTACTGATGTCCTAATTGATCTCCCAAAACTACAAACAAAGATTACAATATATACAAGAGGCTATCGAACAAGTCGGCCTTCAGATCCACCATCAACGGAAGGAACGACCATATCTAGGTCCACACGCTTCCCCATGATAGATACCAACATTAAATCCGCGACCATAATTAACTGCAAAAGTCGGCCTCAACAATAAACTAAAACAAACACCTCGGTAAGCAAGGATAACCGAGCGCCAGACAAGCATCACTGAGCGCCAGGGAATTAACCGAGCGCCAGAGAGATAATTGACCAACCTCGGTTAACAAAGGAAACCGAGCAACTACGAGCCAATTTGGTCAAAGAAGGAACCGAGCAACACAAGAAAACACAAACATGTTTTTGGTGACATAGGATTGCGAAGGACCCGAATGCTCCTGCATCAGACACCTGGGGTTATTTGAAATGATTCTCCGAATCATGAAGCAGGTACAACCCGAGCTGAATCCAACTCAGATTGTGAAATCCATGAACTGTCTTCAATCGGTCTATTCTTCCACTTTACCAGATATTCCATATACTGTTTTCCTCTTGTACTTCTACCAACTCTTTGTTCCAAAATCTGCTCAACTTCTTCTATCTGTTTATTAGGATAATCATTTGGTACTATCATTTCTTCATCCGACTCACGGTACTCATATAAATCAGCAATGTTGAATATAGGTGATATATCCATATCATTAGGTAACTCAATCTCATAAGCATTTCCATTGTCAAATTTCCTCAAAATTTTGCAAGGACCAAACTTCTTCATTTTCAGCTTCCCATATGTTCCAACAGGAAATCTGCCTTTCTTCAAATGAACCATCACTTCATCACCGACTGCAAAAGTCTTATGTCTTCTAGATCTATCAGCTCTGTCTTTGTATTTTTGATTACTTTTCTCCAGCCTATGTTTCACATCTTCATGCACTCAACAAACTTTACTCCTTCAGCATTTCTCTTTCCTTCATCAGCAATATCCCTCAAATCTGATATACCTCTCGGTTGTATGCCATTTACAATCTCAAAAGGTGTTTTTCCAGTACTCCTATTCACTGAATTATTGTATGCAAACTCTGCTTGTGCCAACATAGAATTCCAATTACTCGGTGTGTCTCCAACTAAACATCTCAAAAGATTGCCCAAGCTTCTATTCACAACTTCTGTCTGTCCATCGGTCTGTGGGTGAAATGTAGAACTATATTTCAACTCGGTGCCAAACTTTCTCCAAAGGGTCTTCCAAAAGTATCCAACAAATTTACTGTCTCGGTCAGAGATGATACTCCTTGGTAATCCATGCAATCTGACAATTTCCTTAAAGAAAATATCTGGTATATGTATTGCATCTGATGTCTTTCTACAGGGTATAAAATGTGCCATTTTAGAAAATCTATCAACAACAACAAATATAGAATCATTACCTCTTACTGTCTTCGGTAAGCCAAGAACAAAATCCATACTGATATCAATCCAAGGTTTCTCAGGAACAGAAATTAGTGTATACAATCCAGTATTTTGACTTACTCCTTTTTCAACTTGACAAATTCCACAACTTTTCACAAATTTCTGAACATCCTTATACAACTGTGGCCAAAAGTATTTCTCTTTAAGCAAATTCAATGTTTTATCAACACCAAAGTGTCCAGCCAAACCACTACTATGTTTCTCCTTTATCAAATTAGTTCTCATTGATCCTGGGTATACACAACTGAATACCTTTAAACAACATACCTCCTTGAATGAAATATTCTTCCCATTTAGTACTTGGTTGATCTTGAATAGGTGCTCTGCACTTTCTCCACTGCTCAGAAAAATCAAGATCAAATTCATAAGAATCTCTCATGTCATCAAAACCAAGAACTTCAATTTTCATCTCGGTCATCAAAGATCTTCTACTCAATGCATTAGCAACTCGGTTAGTGACTCCACTCTTATGTTTTATCACAAATGTATAACTCTGCAAATATTCAACCCATTTCATATGTCTCTGATTCAACTTATTCTGACTATCCAAATACTGTAAAGCTTTATGATCGGTATACAACACAAATTCACTTGGTATCAAATAATGTCTCCATTTCTTCAGTGCTTGGACAATAGCATAGAATTCTTGATCATACACAAAATATTTCCTTTTTGCATCATTTAACTTTTCACTAAAGAAAGCAACAGGTTTACCTTCTTGACTCAACACAGCTCCTATTGCACTACCACTTGCATCATATTCCACTTGAAATACCTTATTGAAATCAGGCAATGCCAACAGAGGCAATTCAACAACCTTCTACTTCAGAGTCTCAAAACTTTTATCAGCTCCATGTGTCCACTTGAATTCTCTTTTATCTCCTCTCATTGTCTCAGTTATAGCATTACAAATTGAACTGAAATTCCTAATGAACTTTCGGTAAAAACTTGCCAAACCATGAAATGATCTTACCTCACTAGCATTCTCAGGTGTAGGCCAATTCAAAATAGCTTCAACCTTTTCAGGATCCATCTTCAAACCATCAGCTAAAATCACAAATCCCAAATACACAATCTCCTCTTGCATGAAAGAACACTTTTTCATATTTATCAACAACTTTTCTTCCTTCAACCTCTGCAATACTTGTTTAACATGCAACAAATGTTCTTTTCTGTTCTTACTGAATATCAAAATATCATCTAGGTATACAATCACAAATTTACCTAAGAATTTCTTCAAAACTTCATTCATCAACCTCATAAAAGTACTCGGTGCATTAGTTAAACCAAAAGGCATAACCAACCACTCATGCAAACCTTCTTTTGTCTTAAAAGCAGTCTTCCACTCATCACCTTCTCTGATTCTAATCTGATGATACCCACTTTTCAAATCAATTTTGGTAAAATACTTTGCTCCGGTCTAACTATCCATTATGTCATCCATTCTCGGTATAGGAAACCTATATTTCACTGTTATCTTTTTGATTGCTCTGGAATCTGTACACATTTGCCATTCTCCATTCTTCTTAGGTGCCAATACAACAGGTACTGCACAAGGACTCAAACTTTCTCAGATCAAACCTTTCTGCAACAATTCTTGAATCTGTCGGTTCAATTCCTGATTCTCGGTAGGTGTCAACCGATGTGGTGCCTTATTTGGTAAACTAGCTCCAGGGATTAGATCCATGCAATGATCAATGCTTCTCTTCGGTGGCAAACCATCAGGTACATTATCAAAAATGATCTCACTGTACTCGGCGAGTAACTTATCAATCTCTTCAGGGATGCTATCCTCTGTTTTCTTACTCGGTTTGTTAGGAATCACAACAAGACATACATCATTCTTCTTCAAATCCTTAACAAACTTTCTTCCTTCCATCAAACAAACTTTCACAGATGTGCAAACATTGCTAACAAGTTCTTCAATCAAATGTAACAAGATTTGTCTTCTTCCATCAGTCCAAATAGTATATTTATGTAATCTTCCATCATATATAGCATGTCTATCATATTGATAAGGTCTACCCAACAAAGTATGAAAACATGTTGGCATTAAGAAATGGTAACCGGTAAGCCTACTACCGGTACAAGTATTGTCATTGATTGACAAAAGAGGATAGAGATTTATCATCTCTCTAAAGTCTAAAGATCCAAAGAGATCTGTATGCAAAGAGGTTGGTTTGGCAAATGGTACCAACATACAAGAAAGACAAGATTGTAAACAGATGCAACCGGTCACTACACAAAGCATCAGCAACCGGTTAATGTATACAGTCAGGAAAGGAGGATTCAACCATCAACCGAGGGCTAGGATACAACCAGTGTAGACAAGCACAAAGAAAGTAAAAACAAACTGGTGTCAACAACACAACCGAGGAATGTTCGACCGGTAAGCTAAGGAAGGGACAATGACAAGTCATAAACTCTTGCCTATTCACAACATGAGGATCTCAACCGATCTAGCAAATGACTTCGGTATGAACCGAGGAAGTCATAGTCAACTATCTGTTTCAACCAACTCTTCAACCGGGATTTTCTGCACTAAATTTAGAGGACTTTGAGTTAAACTGGTGATCGGTTCGAGGTGCGTCTGGAGGTTTTAAAGCCAGAATCTGTGGCTCTAAAACAAAGCGCTATCTCTTATAAAGGAAAAGATGCTTGACACGCATTTATTGTTTTCTTTATAAAGCTAAGAAAGCAAGGGCATGCATCAGATGTTTCCTCAGTGAACTGATACTCCACTGAGTGATATCCATAAGGGATCTGAAGATTAGGTCATGCATGAGAGATAAAGTTAGGGCAAGAACTCTATATTCTTTTGCCTGTTGAGAATTTGAGTTGCCTTCATTCTGCCCAGTAAAAGAGTGAACTTGTATGCTGAAGAAGCTAGGGTGAAAAGAAGAAAGAAGAAGAGAAAAATAAGAGTGTGCAGAGAAGCACAACAATAGAGGAGAACACACCTGCAGCGACCGGTGATGCTTCTCAGTTGAGCACAAACATAGATCTTATCAGGCTATGAAAAACCATTTATAAAAGGTCAATCTTTCTATTGTTCTCTAACAATTACAATACTTAAATCCTAGTATTTGGGTGGACTCTAACAGGTCCCTTGTATCAAATACTCTATCTGAGTGACATCTTGAAAGGTGTTTTAAGTCCTTTAACCAAGTAGGCACTAACCGACCTTATTGTAACAAATCTCTTAATCGGGTCGCACCTAACAGTGTGTTGTAATCTTTTAACCGAGAAGGCTCCTAACAGGGCGTACTCCAGAAGAGTACAAAATTTGTGAGGTCTCCTCACACCGTGGTTTTCACCCTATTCGGGTTTCCACCTGATAAATCAGGTGTCACTGTGTGATTGATTGCTTGATGTTATTTTATGCTTAGATCTGTTTAGCTTGCAGTTATAAGTATACTTCACCAGATTTAAAGAGAAAAGTTTTGAAGGTGCTGATTCACCCCTCCCCTCTCAGCACCGGTTGGGACTGTCACAACAATCCATAGGCATGATATCACATAACACCTTATCATATTACTTTACAATTTTCAAATTCACATAACATTGTTCACTTACCTAGAGTGTATGCTCATCTTTGATCCATGAAATTTGATAGGGCTTCGAGTGTTCCAACCTTTTCAACTACAACTTTGTGACCATTTCTTCAGATGCCAAGTTCTCTGAGCTTCCACTATCAATGATTACCTTCCATACTTCATCAGACACTCTACATCTGGTCTTGAACAAACTTTTCCTTGCCGGATCTTCCTTATTACTTTCAGTCCAAAGTGCTCTCCTTACCATCAAGTTCTTTTCCTTCTTAGGTTCATTTGGTGACTCTTCTTGCACCAAAGCATTTCTACTGCTACCGACCTTACTTGCATGTGTACACTCAAATGATCTATGTCCTCCACAATTGTAACAAGTTCCTCTGAAACCACCTCTGTTATAACCACCTCTGTAGTTATTGCCTCCTCTAAATGAACTTTCACCTTTCCACTCAGTCTTGCCTTTATCCAAATTTGGCTTTTTAGGTTCAGATCTAGTGTTTTCACCATAAGATCTACCTCTTCCTCTAGGGAATCTACCACCTCTACCTCTTTGTCTTTGCTCATGTCTCTTGTTGAATTTCTCCTTAGCTTTCAATGCAAATTGATAAGCCTCTTCAATGTTCTCCAATTTGACCAAACTGATTTCTTCTTGGATGGAAACTCTCAATCCATTCACGTACCTAGCAATTCTTTCCACATCATCTTCATCATGTCCAGATCTGATATCTAATCTATAGAATTCCTCAGTATATTCTTTTACCGAGCTATCTTTCTGCCTCAAACTTTGCATTTGCCTAACTAGGTTAATCTGATAATCACAAGATAAGAATTTTCCTTTCAATTTATTCACCATTTTATTCCATACCTTAATTTTGTCTTTGCCTTTCCTCTTTCTATCCAACTGCAGATGTTCCCACCACAAGGATGCATGACTTTTCAACTTTGTGCTTGCAATTTTCACCTTCTTTTCCTCAGGGACATTTTCATACTCAAAGTACTTTTCTATCTCGGTGATCCAGTCCACCAATTCATCTGAATCCAATTTTCCACTATACTCAGGAGGATTAAAGTGTGGTGTAGACTTCAGATTTGTCAAAGCCTTCAACAATCTTTCCTCACCTTGATCCATTACCGATGCAGGTTCTACATCAACTTGTTCTTCCTCAATTTCATCATCACTAACATCTTCAAGATGTCTTTCTCTTATCTGGGCTGTTTCAACAGCTTCTAATCTAGCAGCAAGTTGTCTCAACATGTTTGCCAATCTTGGATCCGCATCTCGCTTCCCACGAACCATCTTGAAACCCTTTGCAATTGCAAGCCAGATCGCAATCTGCTACCCCACAACAAATCAACTAGGGTTTGACAAGAAGGAACCCTCAAACCTATATTCGCAAACCTAGATCCAGATCTCACCTCAGCTCTGATACCACCTGACGCAAGGGAGGATGGGGAGAGGGGCCAAAGGCACACCCTATAACTAGATCCACCTTGCAGAGATCACACGCGGAAGCAACAAACACACAAGTGAGAGAGAGAATGCAAATATCTTCTTATTATTCATTCAAATTGATTCATACACGCCGGGCTGTAAGGCCTTCCCAGTTTAGGCTAAATATTACAATTCAAGTACAGAAGTCCTCCAACATGCAAGGATCTGGAACTATCTTCAATCTTCTAACTTCTTACTACTGATGTCCTAATTGATCTCCCAAAACTACAAACAAAGATTACAATATGTACAAGAGGCTACTGAACAAGTCAGCCTTTAGATCCACCATCAACGGAAGGAATGACCAGATCTAGGTCCACACGCTTCCCCATGATAGATACCAGCATTAAATCTGTGACCATAATTATCTGTAAAAGTTGGCCTCAACAGGAAACTAAAACAAACACCTCGGTAAGCAAGGATAACCGAGCGCCAGACAAGCATCACCGAGCACTAGGGAATTAACCAAGCGCCAGAGAGATAACCGACCAACCCCGGTTAACAAAGGAAACCGAGCAACTACTGAGCCAACTCGGTCAAAGTAGGAACCGAGCAACACAGGAAAATACAAACATGTTTTTGGTGACACAGGATTGCCAAGGACCCGAGATGCTCCTGCATCAGATGGCGACATCACGTTTAGTGATTCCGTGATGGGCACTTGTGCAGTTGTTCTGTCCACCCTCTTGGAGTAGCTATGGTGGATGTCATGTGAGAGACTCCATGACTTAGCACTTTTGTTTATTCACCCTTTGGGAGTAACCACGGTGAATGTCATGATGAGATGACGACATCACATTGAGTGATTCTGTGATGAGCACTTGTGTTCATTTGTATTTCCATTCATGGGAGTAGCCATGATGGACCCACCTTGTGGGAGTAGCCATGGTGGACATGTTCCTAACCGGTTACTGAGAGGGGGGGTAAATCAGTAAATTCAATTTCTATTTCTTCTTTTATGCAATTAGATATTCTTGATAATACAGAAATCAAAAGAATATTATGACAATCATAAACAAAAATTAAATGCACAGGTCAACACAAAATTTATACGTGGAAACCCTTGGTTAGAAGGAAAAAATCACGGTGGGACAGAACCCACGAAACTTCACTACTGCAGTAATAAAGTTGCCTTGTTAGAGGCTTACAAAACATTGGTTAGAGTGTTACCCGGTTAAGGGATTTAATAGAAGATGTTAGGATCTTGACCCTGTTAGGAGTCGCCTTATCAGAGGACTTTAAAACACCAACAAAGATGTTACCCAGTAAAGGGATTTATACAATAGAACCTGTTAGGGTTCACCCTGATTGAGGGATTTAAATATGCTTCACAACAATTGCAATGATTTTATGATGACACTATATCTGTCAACTTAGATCATACCTGTTCACTCTTTCCTCTTCTTGGCTGTTGAATCTCTCTCCCTTTCACGTTCTGTGACTGTGTTTCCTCTCAGAAGATTCGGCTCTCTTGCACTCTTTTGCTCTATGCTCTTGATTTTCAACAACACACTTCTCATGTCTTATGACCTGTATTTATAAGAAATTATTTTATTAAAAATACATCTAACAGTTCCGCCAAGCTATAAACTCTCCCAAAAATCACGCATGCAAAATTCTTGATAAAAAAGCTTGCAAACTGATCTTTAGTTTACCTCGAAATGCTCGCAGAAAAAACAAAGCTAACTCCAGTTTTACTGAAAAATGCTCCGCATAATTCGGTTCGGATTATCATGCACTTAACCGGTGTGTGATTAGTATCTGGTTAGTCATTTGCACTCTGTGTGTTTTCCAAGAGGTTGGACAAAACCTAGACCGGTATAAGCGTGACCGGTTAAGGTACACTGCTTACTTGCTCATTCTACCCGGTTCACAATTATTACACTATCATGAGTACCGATGTGATGTACTGGTGTTCCGGTGGGATTGATGTTTGCCAATGACAACTAACTTTATGTCAACAATCTTCCCCTTTGGCATTGGTGGCTAAACACATCAACACATCACCTGTAGACTTCCCCTGCAGATCTGCTCGTCTACCTGTAACATTTTGTCGAATGAATTCACAATCAATTCACCCTGTTATCTGTCATTACCTTGTAGCTTCTCTTCTCTTTTCTCTGTAGTTATATCTTCCCCTTTTTGCCTCCAAGGGACAAAGGGTGTTTACTCTTCATAATTGTAACTTGTTGAAGATATCTTTATAGATCTTCTTTGCAGAGTCTAGGAATGGTTTCCAGATACCTGTTACATGATCTAAAGTGTTCTTTGTAGCTTGTAGTGAGACAATGAGATTTTCCACATCTTCTATTGTCTTGTAATCAGGTTCACTGAGAAGTCTTTTAGCATCACTAGTTGTTTTCTGCATCAGATCAAATGTAGGCGCAATGAATAACTTAAATCCAATAAGATCTTGGATTCTTTTAGTGTTTCTTCTGATGCCTTCCTCAAAGTGAGAGCTAAACTTGTCATGTCACAATTGTACTCTGTTGCAGAAGAGGTCTTGGCATCAAATTTTGATGTTAATTCCTTTATCTCTTCTGTTGTCCTTTTTGTTCTCTCGGTTATGTCCTTCACAAACTCTTCAAAGTTAGAAGTTCTTGTGATCAATCTTCCAACTTCTTGTACTTGTTGGAGCTCACCGGTTCTGGTAGCCACATTGGCTTTAAGTTCTTCGACCTGTTCATGAAGAATATTTATCCTTTTCTTCTCATAATGATTAGTAGCAACTGTTTTTGGGTCAGTGATATCTTCTTCAATTGCTTGTGCCAATACCTCTAATTGATCAATCACAGGTTCTTCATCTATATTAGCATCTGGTACAAAATTGTACATGATATTCTTTACACTTGTGAGGACCATGTCCTGTTTCCTCTTTGTGAGCCGCTTCAACTGCCTTGTTGTCATTTTGCTTATATCTACTATAGTGTCACTAGCTGGAGATGTGCTAACTTTGCCCGTTTTGGATTTAGGATCACTTGCAAAAGATAGCTTCCTCTTTGATGTTGAAGTACTTGGAACATCTACTGGTTCCATCTGCCTAATTTCCTTTTCAGGTTCATCTTCAATAGGCTTCTCCTCTTCCTCAGTAACAGGTAACTCTTCTTGTTGAGGTATTTCTTGTTGTAGTACCTCCTCTGGACGCACCTCTTCTTTTGGATGTACTTCTTCCGGTGGTTGCTCTATTTCTTGTTGGTCTTCAACAACCTATGGATCATTTAAAACAGTTTCAACTTTCTCTGCTTCTTTGTCTTCAGTCATCTTAGGTGATGACTCCCCCAGTTCTTGTTCTGCAGGTTTCATTGATGTATCTTGTACACTTGTTTCTACTTCTACACCTAGGTTAACTTGTTCACTGGCTATGAACTCTTCACTAGCAGCTTCCTTTTCATTGGTTGTTCCTTGATCACCTGTTGAGACTTGTTCACCAGTTGTGAACTGTTTAGGTGGAACCATCTCCTTTTCCGGTTCATCTTGGGAGATGTCCTGAGGACCTGTAGGCTTAAGTGTTTCCTTAGAAACTTTTTCTACTGTGATTTCCTCTTGTCCCTTTTTAAGAGTGTTGAAGTTACAGTACTTCCAAAATTCTAGTGAGTCCTCATACACTTCTTTATCTTGGCCATTAATTATTTTGGCCACCCTGTCCCTTATATCCAAGTTGAGTGACTTAGCCTCCAACAAAATTTTGACTGTCTCATCGTCAAGATCTGGTTTTACTTTTATCAAAGTTTCCCTTAAGATTCTACTATTTTGAGCTAGACTGGTTCTCCATTTGGTTATTAGCCTCTTATTCAATTCTGTAGGGAAGTGGGGCCTGTAATCTCTAGGACTTCTGTTGAAATCTAGAAAGCTCTCTAATAGAGCAATTTCTATTTTCTCCTTGTCATCAGTGCCCAAAGCACTGAACCACTTTGCAGCATTCAATACTTTACCAAAATCCGAAATTTCATCAACTATGTCATCTACAGTCAAGGTTTGAGCTTTACCTTTTTCTGGAGATGCTAGGATGGTTGGAGGAGTTAGATCACCACCCGTGTCACCGGTGATGTCTATTATAACCAGTTCTGTTGCAGGCTTTGTTTGGACTGGTGTCTTGACTCTGTGAAGAACCCTTGCTGGCTCTTCTTAAATGTTTAATAATAATTTTGAAATATTTGC
The DNA here is from genome assembly GCA_027943335.1 of Chamaecyparis obtusa. Lineage (NCBI taxonomy): Eukaryota > Viridiplantae > Streptophyta > Pinopsida > Cupressales > Cupressaceae > Chamaecyparis > Chamaecyparis obtusa. Next base: position 564,031 of record BSBK01005887.1, read on the forward strand.
GACTATATCTAAATAATACTCATGCAAGAACAATTCTGAAAATAAATTCACCAAACTTGAATTATCGAATTCCAACAAATAACTTCCTCTTAACTTTCATCAATTGAAACTTTATTATTAACAGAATTACAAGAAAACTAATTCTGGAAATTATTTAAGGCACTTGTAATATCAAAAAATACTCCTTGCAATGACATGCCACCATACAAATTGAGACGTCATCTTATGTATTGTCACGAGCCCAAGAAATAAGACCGCCGCCTTGTGAATCCTCAACGTGCCTGCTCCGAAACTAAACGCGGTTCAAGGAAATACCAAAACAGCCCAGTTTGAACAGCACGTGACCAGAATTTTGGTGTCACAGTTCCTCTCATGACTCACGTGCCAAGATATGGATTGACGCAGCAGCATTAAGAAATGTGTTCGCTGTGTAATCAATACGCCTCAACCAATAAATAATCACAGCTTTAAAAGCACATCTTCCTCTCTAATTTCGAAGTTCTCCTCTGTTTGCAATGCTTCGATAATCAGGAAAAAATAACAGCAGCCACCAAGAATTAAATCTAGAATTCGATTAATGAATTCAGTCACAAATTCATCAGCAGATTCGAATTCTAATTTTGAGTCTTTCACCAATCCGATATACAGCAGCACCGAATTGAAAACTTAGAGATAACCAGATGTAAAATTCACCATCAACAGATAATGGCTCAAATTACGAAATGAGGAATCCGTCCTCGAAACCCTAGCCAGGTTTGTCTTCTTCCCAAATTCCAAGAGAAAATAATGATTGCATAAGATGAGAAAAGTGCTTTTTCGAGTAGAATATATAGGCTTTTTGGAAAAAACACTTTTTAATATTTTCACTTAATTGACTTTAAAAATAATCTCACTTTATAACATAAAGTTATAAAGTCATAAGTTATTAAATTAAATTAAAATAATTTAATTTAATAACACATTTAAAATATAAGCCACTGAACTATTTGACTGCAATCGACGAACTTCTGACAAAGCACCAAGTCCAACTGCCCAGCTAGGAATAGGCACTGCCCTGGCAGAAATAGACACTGCTAAAAATAGACTTACTAAAAATAGTAAGTCTCTCAAACTGGAGATTCTCTGAAACTCTATCTTGAGATATCTGACGCTCTGTGCAGACACCCTGCTAATCCTGGCCATACCCAAAATACCACTTACTAAAAATAGTAAGTTGACCAAAATGATCCGAACGAAGAGTAAACCTGATAATCCGAACCTCCAGAATGGAATCCCAACGCTGGCTCCACCATCTGACCCCCTCTGATCGCCTGATTAGCCTGTGAGGGTCACCAAACCAAGCTAATCCCATAAGTCTAAAAATGGGGACATTACAGACTCCCAGAATGCCCTTTCCTTTTCCAGTGTCTTTTGTTGGTGGCACTGTGGTCTTTTGGCATTCAGCTTCAACTTCATGCTGCTGCTTCAAAATAGTTGACCATATGGCGACCCCTTCATCATGAACTTTGTCCACTTCTCCAATTAGGACTTGACCTATCCTTTTCCTGATATTGAAACTCTGTTTGTACAGGTCAACTTGATTTGTTGCCTCTGGCAGGCTAAGATGATTATGTACTTTCAGTAGAGCCCTTATCCTCAGCTTTCTTTCCTTATCTATGGAAGATTTCCACTTACCTTCAATTATCTCGAGTAGATCTTCAGGTATAGTGTAATGTTCCCTTCCTAAAATAGGATTTAATAATTTATATTGAAATAAAATTTAAATTGGTGATCAAATAAAATAATAATATAAAATAATCTATGATTAACACAATAATAAATTATTACCATATTCTTTATAAATATAATAAATAACAATTTATAATAATATATTCATATAATAATAATATATTATATTATTATCATATAATAATAATGTATTATATTATTAATATAATAATATAATATATTATTAATATAACATTTCATTATTAATATAATAACATAATTATTAGAATTATAATATATTATCACAAAATATAATAATAATCAAAATACAAATATAAGTGTTAATAAATTAATTTAAATGAAAAGGATGCAACCGTGAGGATGGGACGCATCCATTCAAGACGTATAAAGAGGTCTTCTGCCAATTCATTAGAGGGGGCAAGGAGAATATTAGAGGATTAAATACATTGGGTTAACATTATAAGCGAGACACTTTGATTCCTGGTGGCTATAGACTTGTGAACTAATAATTGGGATCCGTATTATCACCATCATACGAAAGTCTAATGTTTGGGCTAATATAAATTAGCAATGGTATACCTTAGATGCCGTAAATAAGGAGATTAGAAGTCTGGAAAGTAAATATTTCATTCCCAAACTTTAGGAAGCTTACAAATAAACAGAGTCATCCATTATCGAGCTACACCATATAGATCACCTCCAACGCAAGGAATAAGAGAAAGATCGTTAGCTACAGCAAGAAAGAATAGAGAACACTGGACAAAAGACTTTGTGGAGGCATTGACACTCAACTTAATATTTCCGCTGAACATCGTGACTATAATGGAGACTTCTATGGATGAGTGCTTTAGGAGTGAAGTAATTCGTGGGTTCCTTTAGGAAAGTCCCATCATCATTCTCAGTGCTTAAGCCATTATACTGTGTACAGAAAAAGGAGACACTTAGTCATTGTTATTCCTTGCATAGATGTGTAAGACAAAAAGAGCATCATTGGTAATCGTATACAGCCTCACGACAAGTATAACTTAAGCAGCATTCCACAGAGAACGTACATTTCAATCCAGTCAGTACAAGCTTCTTACAGGCAGCAGTCAAGAGTATTTGTGATACATGGGGACTACACTCATCGCTTTCAGGACTTCATATCTTTACTTTTGGATGGAGAGTAAGGGATTTGAAGAGTTTAATACTCAGTCAGCAAGTAATATCCAATCAGCAACTAATATCCATACCACAATTATCGACAACAAACTGTAGAATCCAATCAGACTATAATATCAGATACAGTTCATCATCGAATAGAGATTATATAAAATGGAGGGAATATAAATCATAGTTATAAACATATACTGGATTTAGGCATTCAACAGGAGAATACCAATGATACAATTTGGTACTGATCATGGAAGATAAGAGGCTATGAATATATATATATATATATATATATATATATATTAGTTATTGATTGGAAAGAAATTATATAATGAAAAGAAAAGAAATGAGTCTTTTACATGATTGGCAAGGATGGTGGACAGAAAAGTGTGCTGCAAGAATAAATTCTGATTTAAAGAATATTATATATGGATCGTAGTAGGGATAAAAACCATTATATGGTTTTATGTTAATAATAATAAGATGTATATTAAATAGGAAGGAAGAAGGAATAGAATCAAAATACAGAATATACATGGTATATTGATCAATTGAAGAATAAGATAGTATAAAATATAGTTGAAGTTAATTCTTTTACAGAATGATATTATATTGAGAAATAAGAGAATTGAAAAAGAATTATATTATACACCAAGGATGAAGGAGGATGGAATAAGAGATTATAATTAGGGAACATTATAAATTGAACATCCTCAAGCGAAATCCAAACCTTAATTGAGAATTATAGGGTAAAGCAAGTAAATTCCCAATGGGGGATATTACATATAGTTTTATGAAGTTCAGTGGGTGTTAATTTGAACTTGTGAAGACAGAAAACTACAGCCTCTTCAAGCTTTATCCGGTCTTCTTCATTAGCAAGCTCATATCTTCTTCCAACTGCTCCCATTCTACCTGATTCCTTAACACCTTCAACCATTTCATCTATGGTTGGTTTTCTTCGTTTAGGAACATCCTCCTTTACCGGTTTCCCGATTTTCCTTTTCCTTAGATAAGTGGTGGTTTCTTCTATTTCTGTTTCCTCCATTTCCTCACCTTGTGAAGGTTCGGTGGACGCTTGCTGGGCCTTCTTCCTTTGAACCTTTGGTTCATCAGCAACTGGCTTCCTTTTCCTAGGAGTGGGAGATCGTTTCACATAAACCTTCTTAGGTGCTTTAGAAGGTGCATTCTTCTTTAGACTAGCTTGAATCTCCTCATAAAGTGCCAAACCGGTTGCAGAGAGATCTAAGTTGCTTTCCTGTAGCTCATCTGCATATGCCTTGGCAGTCTTAGATGTGATTTCGTACCCAAGCTCCGGTGCATACTCGGTCCTAGGCTCAACAACCTAAATAATGCAGTGATCAGTGCTCACCAAAAAGCACATTTCATCCTTGTATTCCTCTACAATGGTTGAGAGAATTCTTTCCTTGTGCATTCTTAACTGATAAGCCTCAAAATAATTAGTCATAACCTTATTGAACCGGTTTTCCAAGTTATTTACCATCTATCCTATCTGAACCATTACCGGTTTATCTGCTAACCAGGTAACCTTGCCTATCCCTGGAAAGAATTGTGATAATAGAAAAACAAACATACCAACAAAGTCCCATATTTGAGAAACTTCTTTTTGACCAAACCGAACTTCTTCATGTTTTCAAATATCTGACTCCTTAGCATAGCACAAATATCATAGTGGGCATTATCGTGCATAATTCTGTGCGCAACATGAATCGCACCACCAGGTATGCTATTTAGGTTGCTTGACTGATACACTTTGTAGCCGATGACTGCAGAAGCGAACCGAACACCATTGTCTGCAATATCATTCACAGTCATCATTCGACTGTCGTATTTGGACTTTGTTAACCATGTGACTTCGGCATTTGCTAGTCCTTAGGGTTAGAGCTTCCCTTGTGGCATTGTATCCAGTTACTCTGTGCAAATCTGTTGACATAAACTTAGTTGTCATTGTAAAGTCATAGGCAAACATCAATCCCATTGGAACACCGGTACATCACACCAGTACTCATAATTGTGAACCGATTGACTAGACAAGAAAGTGGTGTACTTTAACCGATCACGCTTATATCGGTCGAAGGTTCTTCCAACTGGTCATGGGATATGCACAGGGAACAAATGACTAACTGGATACAACCTCTTCACCGGTTAAGTGCTGTAATGTCCCCATTTTTAATAAAATTATTGTATTTGGGTTCTGATCGATTTAGTTTATCTCGGGCCCATTTTTATTTGTTGGCGTAGGTGTAGTTGTCGCCGTCGGCTCTTTTGTGCACTCTCAGGAGTTTTCCCGACGGGTATTTATGCTCGGCGTGTAGGTTGGATTTTATATGTTGAGATTTATATTTGATTTGTATTTGCGAATTCCTGTTGGGATTCTGCTGTTCGCCATTCGGAGGTGAAAGACCCTCCCTATTTGGTTTGTTGTAGTTTCGGTGGGATTCAACCCTCACCCTACTCTGCTTGTTTTGCTTGTATTGGATCTGGCAAATTCGAAGTTCCGTCAATAAATTCAATAAGATCTTTCTGGCAATCATATTAGTTGGTGTATTACTCTGTGTTTGCAAATTCATATCTAATTATCTGCGAAGGAGAAGTGGACTTCAATCGGGTGTCTGGAAGACATCATCCCTCATCTGTTCCCATGGTACGGCTTCCATCACCTCAACCACACGGCCCATTCCAACATCGTACGACTTCACATGCTGCACCACACGGACTTGCTTGTTGCACCGCACGGTCTTGCCTATTGCATCGTACGGCCTTCTGTTGCTTTGGTGGCTTCCGCATGAACTTGTGTTAGCACAATGCGTGGGTACATTACAGGTTGCACAGTGCGTGGGTACATTACAGTGGTATCAGAGCTGGTGATCTTGCCAGCTTGTTGGGATGACTGAGAGATTTTGGGATTTGGATCACACTATGGCGCCCAATAGTGATGGACAGTGGTGGTTGAAAGTACTACAAAGGATTAGCAAAGAGCTCAGTGAGGGTATTGATCTTCCATTAGATATATTGGAAGTATGTTTGTGTAAGGTTGACCAATTACCTTCAAGATTTATACAGAGGATCCTTTCTCCAATTAAGGATGCCCTAAGTCAACCTAGGCTTTTGAGACACCATGACAAGGAAATGAAGTTGGCAACTGCAACATGTCTTAGTGAGATCTTGAGAATCTGGGCCCCTAGAGAACCGTATGATGACAACACCATGATAGAGATATTGCATTTGATTGTTGACAGCTTCCAAAGTCTTGATGACTTCAATGGTGACCCTTTTGGCAGGAGAGCTACAATATTGGAGAATTGTGCAAATGTCAAAGTAACCTCCTCTTAGATCTGGAGTTGCAAGACTTGATCCATGATATGTTTCATCACTTCTTGGTCACAATCAAGGAATGTCATGATAGTAAGGTTTCGGTTGCTATGGAGAGCTTTATGATTTCGTGCATTGAAGAGATGGATGAAATATCCCAACCAATCATATCCATGTTGTGAGCTGTTCGTAATCTAGAATGTGTTCCATCTATGGCAGCGTGTAGATTGGTCAGTAATGTTTTCAAGCATTGTGAAGAAAAACTAATATCTCATTTGCACAAGTGGGAGAAAGTTGATGACGACGATAAAGGTGATGCTTTACACGAGGCCCCGTCTGCCACCAAGGCTTTGTCTGCTGCCAAGGTTCTCTCCAACACGGTCACCGCTGAGACTTTGTCCATTGCTGAGGTCTTGTTTGTTGCCGAGACTGTGTTCGCCGCCGAGGCTCTGTCTGTCGCCGAGGTTGTGTCTATCGCCAAGACTGTGTCCGTCGTCGAGGCTCTGTTTGCTGCCGAGGCTCTATCTGCCGCCGAGGCTCTGTTTGACGTTGAAGCTCTGTCCGTTGCCGAGGCTGTGTCCATTGCCTAGGCTGCGTCCGTTGCCGAGGCTGTGTCCATCGCCTAGGTTGCGTCCGTTGCTGAGGCCTTGTTTGTCGTCGAAGCTGTTTGTCGCTGAGGTTGTGTTTGTCATCGAGGGTGTGTCCGTCGCCGAGGCTGTGTCCGTTGTCGAGGGTGTGTCCGTCGCCGAGGCTGTGTCCGTTGTCGAGGGTGTGTCCGTCGCCGAGGCTGTCCGTCGCCAAGATTATGTCCATCGCCGAGGCTGTGTCTGCCATTGAGGCTGTGTTCATCGTTGAGACTCTGTTCACCGTCGAGATTGTCTACCCTTCGGGCCGAGATCCCCTTCGAGCAGAGTTTTCCTTCGGATCAAGATTCCCTTCGGGCCGAGATTGCCTTTGGGTGGAGATCCCCTTCGGACCGATATTGCCTTCGGGTCGAGATTCCCTTCGGGCCGAGTTTGCCTTCGGATTGAGATTGCCTTCGGGTGGAGATCCCCTTCGGACCGAGATTGCCTTCGGGCCAAGATTCCCTTCAGGCCGAGTTTGCCTTCGGATCGAGATTCCCTTCGGGCCGAGATTGCCTTCGGGTGGAGATTCCCTTCAGTTTGCTTTCGGATCGAGATTCCCTTGAGGCCAAGATTGCCTTCGGGTCGAGATCCTCTTCGGACCGAGATTACCTTCTGGTCGAGTTTCCCTTCGGGCTGAGTTTGCTTTCGGATCGAGATTCCCTTGAGGCCAAGATTGCCTTCGGGTCGAGATCCCCTTCGGACCGAGATTACCTTCTGGTCGAGTTTCCCTTTGGGCTAAGTTTGCTTTCGGATCGAGATTGCCTTCGGGCCGAGATTGCCTTCGGATGGAGATTCCCTTCAGGCCGAGATTGCTTTCCGGATGTCTCGCAAAATTACCTCCGAGTAGAAATCACCTTCAGAACATTACAGTGTTGTCGGCGTCAGCATCTGTGTCTGTGCCCATGCTGGAAGAGATTGTTGAACATGAGGGTGTGAAAGATTTCATGGGTTAGTGTTGTTGGGATCCTGGTGAAGGGCATGGCAATAGTTATATTAGAGTGACACAGTTAAAGCTTGATGACGGTTTATTCGTCCCAACTAAATCCAACTATGTGCATATGGTCCAACAGCAGCACAGACTTTTCAACAGATATTACTACCAACGTCCGCACTTGGCTTGGGATTTGAGCATTGATGAGTTTGATGTTTGGTTTCATTGGGATCCTGGTGACTCTGGGCATGGTAACAATTATATCAGAGTGGAGTAGCGGAAGCTTGATGGAGAGTTACTTTTCTCGCTTACTTCTAGGCGCATGCGCGTGGTCTTGTTGCGGCTTGAGGGCTCCAGTGGATACAGTTATCAGTGTCCGCGCCTAGTTTGGAATCGTGGAGTATTGATGATGAATTGCTTGAGGGCAAGCAATCTTTGGGCGGCGAGGATTTGTAATGTCCCCATTTTTAATAAAATTATTGTATTTGGGTTCCGATCGATTTAGTTTATCTCGGGCCCATTTTTATTTGTTGGTGTAGGTGTAGTCGCCGTCGGCTCTTTTGTGCACTCTTGAGAGTTTTCCTGACGGGTATTTATACTTGGCATGTAGGTTGGATTTTATATGTTGAGATTTATATTTGATTTGTATTTGCGAATTCCTGTTGGGATTCTGTTGTTTGCCATTTCGGAGGTGAAAGACCCTCCCTATTTGGTTTGTTGCAGTTTCGGTGGGATTCAACCCTCACCCTACTCTGCTTGTTCTGCTTGTATCGAATCTGGCAAATCTGAAGTTCCGTCAATAAATTCAATAAGATCTTTCTGGCAATCATATTAGTTGGTGTATTACTCTGTGTTTGCAAATTCATATCTAATTATTTGCGAAGGAGAAGTGGACTTCAATCGGGTGTCTGGAAGACATCATCCCTCATCCGTTCACACGGTACGACTTCCATCACCTCAACTGCACGGCCCATTCCAGCATCGTATGACTTCACCTGTTGCACCGCATGGTCTTGCCTGTTGCACCGCACGGTCTTCACCTGTTGCACTGCACGGTCTTGCCTGTTGCACCGCACGGTCTTGCCTGTTGCATCGTACGGCCTTCTGTTGCTTCAGCGGCTTCCGCACGAACTTGTGTTAGCACAATGCGTGGGTGCATTACAGGCTCCACAGTGCGTGGGTACATTACAAGTGCATGATAATCCGAATCGGATTATGCGGAGCATTTTCAAGTAAATTGGAGTTAGCTTTTCAGTGGAATTGGAGTTAGCTTTTCAGTGGAATTGGAGTTAGCTTTGTTTTATCTATGAGTGTTTCGACGTAAACTCAAGATCAGTTTGCAAGCTTTTATTGCATGCATGATTTATGGGAGAGTTTACAGCTTGGCGGAACTATGAGATGTATTTTTAATAAGATTAATTTCTTATAAATACAGGACAAAGGACATGAAAGAAGTGTTGTTGACTATCAAGAGCGTAGAGTGAAAAAGAGCAGGAGAACAAAATCTTCTGAGAGGAGTCACAGTCACCTGAGGTGAAAGGTAGAGAAAGGTTCAATAGCCAAGCAGAGGAAAGGGTAACAGGTATGATCTGATTCGACATAAAGTGTCGTCATAAGATCATTGCTTTAAGTTGTGAAGCATATTTAAAATCCCTCAATCAGGGTGAACCCTAATAGGTTCTTTGTATAAATCCTTTTACCAGGTAACATATTTATTGGTGTTCTAAGTCCTCTTACAAGGCGACTCCTAACAGGGTCAAGATCCTAACAGGTCTTCTACTAAATCCTTGAACTGGGTAACACTCTTACCAGTGCTTTGTAAGCCTCTAACAGGGCATCTTTATTACTGTAGTAGTGAAGTTGTGGGTTCTGTCCCACCGTGATTTTTTCCTTCTAACCGAGGGTTTCCACGTACGTATGTTGTGTTGACCTATGTATTCAATTTCCATTTATGAATGTTGTAATATTCTTTAATTTCTAAATAAGTAAGAATATCTGTTTAGAAAGAAGTTACATCCTCAATCAGCAAAACACCGTTGGGGATGGATGATAGGGCACCAAACATATCATTCCCTCTGTTTTGAACTGCCATGATATCGTAAACAGGTCTATCGAGTTGATTGGCATCAATGAGGCTCACTACGGAAGATGAAGATGCCATATTGCTTGGTCGGTATGAGCAGAAAGTTCTTGATAAAATTTACGGAATTCGCACAGCAAAGATTTTAAATCACAGCAAGAAAAGATTACTCAAGTTATATAAAACAATAATCACAAAATGCAATGTAACGTGAAATGAGTAATCGGCTTTCCCTTTTATACACTTAGGTCGTAACGTTAATTAGCAAACGGTAACTTTTGTTAACGATTATTGTATTAATTACCCTTACCTAACCTTTCTTTAGACATCCGGTTCACCATCTCTTTACCTGTTTACAAATCCTTGGTTGCGACATCCACCTTGCTATGTTAGCAACTCTTACTTGTCCGGTTAATGATGTTAGATTGATGACTTCTTCCCGGTTCTAGTTCTTGACTGTGCGAGAGCATAACTCACTAGTTCCTCCGAGAACAGTAGCCTCGCTACCTGTTCCCCTTAAGCCCTCAGGCTTAATTTGCTGAAGAGATATCAACATTGACAGATGATGACCTTACCTTTGATTTCTCCTCAGTAGAACTCTTTGTCCCCTTTTTGGACCAAGTCTTCTTGACTTCCTTGTTGGTCTCTGTAATGATGTTATCCTTTGGGTTAGGGACACATGCTTCTTGACCTGTTTAGCCGGTCCTTTTGCTTTGTTTGTTAACCGGTTTCTGCAATCCTTGGCTAGATGCTCAATCTTGTTACAGTTGTAACAAGCCAATCCGGTTCCTCTCCATAGATTTACCCTTCTTCCCCTGTCCATGGGTGAGTGACAATTAGTGTGCCTATGCCCTGATGGTCCACAGGTAGCATAGTTAGATGTGCTCCGGTTTACATTCCTATTATGGAATACCGGTCTCGATGGAGATTTGAATGCCATTGTTTTGGACTTGCACTCTTCTGCCTTGTGTCCAAATTTATTGCATGCATAGCAATAGCCCTTGAAGCTTCCCCTGCTTCCACTGGACACACTTTTGGAGCGAGACTTGCATTCAAAGGTTCTGTGACCATACTTGTAATAGTTGCTGCAGTAATTGTTACAAGTAAATGGTTTCACTGGTGCATTCCTGCAGTGAATAGATTTATGACCTGGTTTGCCACTATATTTGCAAGAGGGTTTGAAGATCTTTTTACCTTTGTCTTTTGTTGGTTTCTTCTTTTCCTTCTTGCCTTGCTTGTCTCCAGAGGACTCACTGGGTTTCATTGTTGCTTTGACCGATGTACCCAAATCATGTGGGATCCTTATGCTTCCTTTGAGCTCTCAGTTGCACATCAAGCTTCTCAGAATTCTCATTATACCTTCTGAGTTTCTCATTCCTCTCTTCAAGAGTTTTCAGCTGTTCCTTTAGTTGTTCCAATTCAATAGCCACCTTTTTGCATGCTTCATCTTTATCATGCAAGTGCTCATGCATGATTGCATTTTCTTGATTTATGCCCTACATGTCTGCATGCAGTTGCAATATGAGAGCATCACTTTCTCTTAATGCATCTTTAGCCAGATTTCTTGCTCTTTCAGCAATCAACTGTGCTTCTATGACACTAGTCTTCTCATCTTCAGCTTTTCTTTTGGCTTCAACAAGTTCAGTCATCCTCAGAGCATGACCTTCCTGTTCTCTTTTCAGATTGGAGATTTGATTGGTCGGGTTCAAATTTTTCTCCATGAGATCAGTGACCGCTTGTTCAGCTTCATCAGAGCTACTATGTCTAGAGAGTTCCTCAATGGTTTCATGACTTTCACTTAGTTGTAGAGCCAAGTCTTTTCTCTTGGCAAGAGACCTTCTCAGTCTATTCTCCAGAGAGGCAATCATTTCATTGGCTTCCTCCAGCTGCTTCTGATACTTGTAACCCTTCATGATCTTTACTCAAGCGGTTAAGCTTACTATTTCTGAGAACCTAAGCTCTGATACCAATTGTTGTTCCTAACCGGTTACTGAGAGGGGGGGTGAATCAGTAAATTCAATTTCTATTTCTTCTTTTATGCAATTAGATATTCTTGATAATATAGAAATCAAAAGAATATTATGACAATCATAAACAAAAATTAAATGCACAGGTCAACATAGAATTTATATGTGGAAACCCTCGGTTAGAAGGAAAAAACCATCGTGGGACAGAACCCATGAAACTTCACTACTGCAGTAATAAAGTTGCCCTGTTAGAGGCTTACAAAACACTGGTTAGAGTGTTACCCGGTTAAGGGATTTAATAGAAGACCTGCTAGGATCTTGACCCTGTTAGGAGTCGCCTTATTAGAGGACTTTAAACACCAATAAAGATGTTGCTCAGTAAATGGATTTATACAATAGAACCTGTTAGGGTTCACCTTGATTGAGGGATTTAAATATGCTTGACAACAAAAGCAATGATCTTATGATGACACTATATCTATCGACTCAGATCATACCTGTTCACTCTTTCCTTTTCTTGGCTGTTGAATCTTTCTCTCCCTTTCACCTTCTGTGACTGTGTTTCCTCTCAGAAGATTTTGCTCTCTTGCACTCTTTCGCTCTATGCTCTTGATTTTCAACAACACATTTCTCATGTCTTATGACTTGTATTTATAAGAAATTATCTTATTAAAAATACATCTAATAGTTCCGCCAAGTTGTAAACTCTCCCAAAAATCACGCATGCAAAACTTTTGATCAAAAAGCTTGCAAACTAATCCTTAGTTTACCTCGAAATGCTCGTAGAAAAAACAAAGCTAACTCCAGTTTTATTGAAAAATGCTCCGCATAATCCGGTTCGGATTATCATGCACTTAACCGGTGTGTGATTAGTATCCGGTTAGTCATCTGCACTGTGTGTTTGCCAAGACCGATTGGACAAAACCTAGACTGGTATAAGCATGACCGGTTAAGGTACACCGCTTACTTGCTCATTCTACCCGGTTCACAATTATTACACTATCATGAGTACCGGTGTTCCTGTGGGATTGATGTTTTCCAATGACAACTAACTTTATGTCAACAAGACATCACTACTATATCCAGAATGTGATGAGCCCAACTGGCTGTCAGCTCTAAGCTAGTTTATATCTCAAATTTATTTGCAAATTGTATTGAATTTCACCAATCATATTTTTTTTTTGCAATTAAGACTTGACATTATCTTGATAACAAACAGCACCAATATTATTCTATTGCTCATCAAATTTATATACATGCTAAGAAATTATTCGAATCATTACAAGTATTAATTGAGAAGAGGCACGTTGTTAATAATATCTTCACAATTAAGAGACGCTTTTTCCTTGGAGTCATACGCAGCACTAGGGAAATGAAACGTAGCTGCCAAAGAAGTCACACATCCCTGTAGAAACATTCCCAGCCTTCAAGAATCCTTAACGCAACCACTAAGGGAGAGTTCCAAAACTATTCCACACCATTTACGCAACCTTCTCAACAATCTGTTCTATCTCCACTCAAAATGCAACCATTAAGGCCTCCAATCAAGCAAAGTACGGCTGGTGCATAACCATATTGTTCTGGCTTGTCCGTACCTTTTAGGCAAATCCGTACGGCAGCTATATTTCTCAGATTTTTGGCAGAGAACACACTTCCATCAATGGCAATGCAATTTCAGATAAGCCTCTGCAAATTCCACAAAAGGTTTGATGTTTTCTCCAATACTGAAGACCAAACACTGAAACCCTTGTTCTTCCTCAAGAATTTCGATTTCTCCTTCAAGACAAACTTTTTCACTTCACAATTTTATCAAATGACATAAGGTAATGAAAATTGATTTCTCCCTTAACTTATAAACCAAAATCGAAATCTTCTCCAAGACACTTCTCATTAAAGAGGCTTCATTAATACACCATTGAATTATAACATTAAAGTAAATGAAGCTATTAAAATAACTTAATTTAATAACCTTAATTAAAATGTGGTGCAACTGAATCTCTCTGACCACAGAAAACTGAGTTCTGACAACAATAGCCTGAGCTCACACTGACTTGCCAGAAATAGCAACTAGACCAAATTAGACTTACTAAAAATAGTAAGTCTCTCAAACTGGAGATTCTGCATAAACAAACCTAAATCATCTGAAACCACCACACAAGCGCTCTGCCAAACATAGCAATGCCAAAAATACCACTTACTAAAAATAGTAAGTCTACCAATCTGAACCCAACGAAGAGCGATCTTGACATCTGAGATCTCTAGAGTGGAATCCAATCATTGGCTCTGCTAAACGACCCCCTCTGACAACCTGATTAGCTTACGAGGGTCACTGAAATAAGCTAATCCCAGAGGCCTGAAAACAGGGACATTACAGTCCTCCCTTCCCAAGATTGCTTGTCCTCAAGCAATCAGGAAAACCAATGCAACAACACAGTCCACCCGGATCCCAAGGATGGTCATGTGTAATGTCTCTATCATCACCAAACTCCAATAAAGACAACTCCATCATCAACAGAACAAACAACAAAGTCTGAGAAACTGAACTCAACACTCGAACTGATGATGCTGAGACAAGAACATCACATGGGAGTAACTCAATCGTGAGTAACTTACACGGAAGCAACTCAACCAACACACTAGTCTTGCCCCCAGTCCGTGTGCCAACTAAACTATCATACCAGTCATCAAATGAATGCATTGATGAACTCTGCAACTCGTAGATATCCTGAACATGAGGATCAAAAGTAAAACTGTATGCACTCCTCACTGTGTACACCTCTGTAAACTGCTCAGCTAGATTTGATTGGCATCCTGTAAAATCTGTATGATCATCCGGTGTACTGATAGAATCCCAATCATCATCATCATCCTCACTCATCACTTGAAAGGGATCATCGCTGAACTCAAATAATGGATTGTCATATGACATAATGACATCCATATCAAATAAAGGATTGTTCACAAAGTGAACAGCTCCTGTCTGTTGCCTTGAACTAGGTAACTGTGAGCTGCGAGAGACATGATGCGTAACTTTCTCTATCTAAATGGTATCATGCCTCTGTAACTCCTCCCAATCTACTGCACAAAAGGACATAGTGCGTAGACTCCCCTCAGCGAGACCAGGTAAAACATACTCCCTGCCTTGGTACTCAAATCTCATCTGCATCGGATTCAAGCTGAGGTGAAACTCCTTGATCTCCTGTATCCACTCTATCCCTAACACTACATCCATCTCTTCCAAGTCTAACACATAGAAATCAAATACCAACTCGTAATTAGCAAAGAACAATGAGAGATGATCGATGCGCCTAGTACAGGTAAGGGTGTAGCCATCTGCCACCTGGACTCGAAAACCTGCAAACTCCTCTACTTGAAGTCCACACTAACTAGCAACTTTCTCATGAATAAAATTGTGTGTAGCTCCAGTGTCCAACATGGCAATGCAAGGTTGTCCTTCCACTAATCCCTTCAGTCTAAAAGCAGAGGGAAGTGGTAGAGCAGTGGACAACACTATGAGTGATAGTTTGGCATCAGGACCAAACTATGTAGAAACCTTGTGAGCCTCATCCGACTCAGAACAAGCTGACTGATGTGAAGATTCAGCCTCACACTCACTCGAATACACCCACATAGATTGGTTTGCCCTGCCCTTAGGCCTCATAGGGAAATAATGCTCTCTATCATAAGGCTCTTTGCACCAATAGCAAAGCTGCCTCCTCAAATCCTCTCTAGTAGCATCATCAAGCTTACCTGCAAATTTATTTTTGTCAACAACTGGTGGAGGTACCTCTTCTGCAGGAGTGATAATAGGACTCAAAGTAGACTTGCCTCATGAAACAGAAGCCTCAAGATTTCTAGCTTTCATTGCCTCCCGTAAAGTAGGTGGATCTAGGGACTTAACCCACCCTTTGTATGGCTTGGACAAACCCTCGATGAAAAGCATGACTCTCCTCTCGGAGATGTCGTAGACCATAACTCATAGACCCTGAAACTCAATGATAAAGGCCTCAAGGCCATTTGAGTGCCTCAACTGAGCTAACTCTCTGAAGTAAGTCTCAGGATCCTTCTTGTCAAACCGCTCTATCAGCCTGTCAACAAACTCCTAGTAATCAACAATCTGGTCATGCCATAGAGACACTAGCCCATTGTACCACCAATCATGAGCTACTGAGTCTAAATGTAGCACGACAAAGCATATGGCGTCCTCAGACATAGGACAAAGCGATAAATACGTGTCCAGCTTGTGAACCCAAGCTCTAGTTGTAGTCTTCCCACTCCCATCAAAATGAGCTAGAGTCAGCTTGCTGGTTGCTTGCTTAAGATCATTCTGCCTAGGCCTCTGCCTCATGTCAGGAACTGGCCTGCCTCTAGAATGCTCTCGCTTCTGTGTCAAATACCTATCAAAATTCAGATTTCTTTTTATTGCCTCTGGATGAGCATCCCACTCCGCAAAGTGTGCCACCATGTCATCGACAAATGGTGCTGGCTCTGTCTCCATACTAATTGCATCCAACTCAGGCCTCAAGAAAGTAGGATGTAAAGGCCTATCATATGTGCATGTGTGATCAGCTCTATAATTCTGTCTCTCATCTGCTCTAGACCTGTGAGAGCTGATTGAAGCACTCCTCGTACCTCTGTCTTTGGTACGATCACCTGGTAAGGTAATACGCTGAAGTGTGTTTGACAATTGTTGCAAAACATTTGCAACATGATGCTGACCATCTGCTAAATTTCTAAAGGCATCTTTGGCTTCCCTGTCAACATTATTGCCAATATTGTCTCTATTCTTGTCACCTGTGTGTTCCGCTTGTGAACCCTGTTCACTACCCTCTGGTAGGGGTGAAGCTCTACCCTTGCAGACATAATGCATACCAGGTACAAACCTGTCTGCCATAGCTAAGCCCTCATAACCTCTAGGCTGGCAAGATCAATGCTCCGATACCACTGTAAAGAACCTGGTTGACTCTTTGTTGGAAAACTTAATTGTATTTTGAACACACACACACACACACACACACACATATATATTGGTAATTTTCCAACATAACATGCAAAGTAATTTCAAGCCCTAAATGCACAAGCTGAAAATCTTTTTAATTCCTTGTAGAATAGTAGCCTGAGCTCACACTGCGCTGCCAGAAATAGCAACCAGACCAAATTAGACTTACTAAAAATAGTAAGTCTCTCAAATTGGAGATTTTGCATAATCAAACTTGAATCATCTGAAACCACTGTATAGGCGCTCTACCAAACATAGCAATGCCAAAGATACCACTTACTATAAATAGTAAGTCTACCAATCTGAACCCAACGAAGAACAATCCTGGCATCTGAGATCTCTAGAGTGGAATCCAATCACTAGCTCTGCCAAACGACCCCCTCTGACAACCTGATTAGCTTATGAGGGTCACTGAAATAAGCTAATCCCAGAGGCCTGAAAACGGGGACATTACAGAGAAGGATTCCTCCCTAGCTAAGGGAGAGTGTTAATGTTATTGTAGCTATGGTCGTATTCCTTCAGGCCAACATAGATAACATAAAGGTATTAATAATATTATTGTGATATAATAATTATATTGATAATATAATTATATAAATTAATATATATTAACTATAAGAGATAATTATTATAATAATATAATATAATTAATAGGGCCACATGTGAAGAATGGTGACCCTTGGTGGAGGGGCACCACTAATAAGTATATAGGAAGAGTGAAAACTTCCTCTCTTGGTACCTATTGTATACACACAAAAAACAATAAAGAATAATAAGATTTGTTGCAATCCATCTAAATATGTATGATGCAGTGAAGAAGAAATCAAATTATTTGAGAAATATTGAACATATATTGAATGAAAGACACAAAAGCCAATGACAGCTAGGGAATAGTTTGAGTGTCTTGGTCAATTAACAAATTTAATTGAATAGCATTTTTCTATATGTTGAAGTCCAAATCATTAAGAAAGAAGTAAAGCTAATCATGTGCTTTGAGCATATGAAAGTAGCATGATCGTTAGTGTTTTGATATTGTGGGGAAAAATTTCAAGCATATCTATTCATTATGTAACCCATCTTCCGTCATTTTGTGTTAATCAAAATTTTGTTCCTTATATCAAAACTGTAAATGTGACCTTTAGGTAGTTAATGGCTATGATACTTCAAGTACTGATGATTTTATTGTCATTGAGTTAATATCTATGAAACAGTAAGGATTATGTTTTGAAAGATTAAGTCTCTATTAGCCGGAAAGAGTACTTTAGGTTATGCATTAGTTATGTTGTCCCGACGGGAATTAGTTATTACCGAAGGGCAGTTGGGTTGGGTGGTGACGTTTGGTCACACCCCTTCGGGTAGATAAATATGTACCATCTACGGGTGAAGGAATTATTAGGATTATGTGAATGTACTCATACGCTGGAATGATTAATGAAAGCATCTATTGTTCTCTGATAAATTCTGTGTTTATTACATTTCCTGTACTATGTCTATGCAATATTAAGTTTACCCCAGCAGGCAAACATTTGGCGCCGTTGCCAAACGAATCTGGCAAGTGATGGAATGAGTGACTAGAATTGATGCCCAATCTTTTAAAAAAGGATAGGAATAAAAAGGAACAACCGAATGTCTTGGAGGCTACGCATCAAGCCCTAATCTTTGCCCAACAAGTCGAACGTCAACGACAGTTTAGACAACTCGCCAAGGGATAACCAGCCGACGGGTTAACCGAAGTGGACCATGGAGATGGTACCGGAGGTAACTATGGGAGTGTCACGAGAGGTGTAACAACCGAAGGAGACAATTACCGTTCAATAGAATAGCGACGGGTAAGACACAGTGAAGAATTGTTGGAAGAAACATGACAAAGGCTGAATTTGATTGAGGGAACATGGGAACAATTCCAAAACTTGTCCATCTCGCCACGGGTAGAGGGAGTAGGAAGGAGTGACGAAGGATCCAGCGCGGCTGGAGGTGCCGAAGGGGCACGAGCACCGGATAGCCAAGACACACTGTTTGATCCTCGTACGCCGAACGTAGGAAGACAATTTGGTAGTCGGAACGTGGTACCCACTATATTGCAGTTTAACCTGGGTGGGCAGACACAAATCCCACCTCCAACCCCAAGGGTCACAGTCGGTACAACAACCGGTAGCCATGGCCTCAAATAAGCAGGAACTACCCAAGTTCATGTGCTAGGTGAAGGAGGATCTTGTTCTCCATTGCCGAACTTGTGAAACCATATGGATTGCGAACGGAGTCACAGACCAGGACGAGTGGGTTAGACAGTTCCCTGCCACATTGAGGGAAGGGGCCATCGACTGGTACTCAGATGTGGATAAAACTGGTTTAACAACATGGGCCACAGTGAAGAAGGCTTTCTAGACAGAATTTCAGTTGCTAAGAGATGACAATGAGATCCTTGCCAAAATTTACAATACAAAACAAACGAAGAACGAGTTGGTTCGGGCCTACAAGTAGTGACTAAAGGAACTCATTGGAAAAATGGAATTTGCCCCGACCGATGAACTCAAGAAACGATGGTTCGTTGAAGGACTAAAAACTTCTCTCCGCAAAAAGATGAAAATTGTACCCCTGACATCGTACAATAATGCATATAACCGTGCGATGGATCTGGAGAGTGAATGCAGGATCTCCAAGAAAACTAAGTCCTCCGATGATGAATCCGAGGCGGAAAGTAGAGAGGGAGAATCAAGTAAGAAAGTGCATGCTTTACAGAAAGACCTTGAGAGGATGATGAAAGAATTTAAGACATCCAAGGGAGGCTCAAGCAAAACCGAGGAAGATGTTGTGTGGTGTATGGACTGCAAAGAAGCGGGACAAACCAAAGGTTCTTGTCCGAAGAAATCCTTTTGCGACATCTGTCAGATTGTGGGACATTCCACCAAAGAATATCCCTACAATCTGAGGGCCAGGAATCAACAAGTGTTGTTTACGCAAGAGCAACCCTCCACATCTGGAACCGGTGGTCAACAAAATATTGCATCATCTGGCGGCTACAAAAATAACCGACGGGGAGGCAGAGGGAATAATGATAACAATAATAACCGCCCTTGGATCTAGTATGATGCGAAGGGGAGACCAATGATACAATGCAAAAATTGCAACCAATGGGGACACTTTGCCCAGGATTTCCAGAAGGAGGCTCCCGCTCCACAAAAATTGTGTCAGTGGTGTGGACCGGGGGACCACGAAGAAGCCAACTACCCGAAGCCCGGCTGCAACCTCCTTGACGTGGAGAGGGGGAGAAAAGGAGATCTTGGCAATACACGTACAAATGAAGAAGGCCACGGAGAAACAAAGAGTACTCGAGGCGAAGGCCGAGATTGAGAGGGAAATGCAAGACCGAAGGGACTCCACAGATACCTTTGGCACTTCTACTCGAGCCATGGCAGAACAAAACATCTTGAGGCAGATGATGCAATTGGAGATACCGGTAAAGGTCAAGGACCTGCTCGAAACGATGCCGCATCCAAAGACAACCCTGTTTTTAGGACAAAACATCCCAACAAGTACATTTGAACAGGCGGAGGTTCTTGGCAGCTCCACAGCGGACCCCATGACACTGGCTATAAATAGTGGGCGAAATCCTGCAGTAGTAGAGATGGGTATTTTGGGTGCCATTCTCACTAACACAATTGTCGATGGCAGATCAGGGGTGAATGTTCTATTCGAGGAAACTTGGAAAAATATGGGGAAATCGACACTGTGGCCGCTGACCTTCAACTTATTGGGGGCTGACCAACATGGCATCAAATCCCTCAGAACCTTGATGGCACAACAAGTAATCATCGGGACGCAACCTTTCATCTTGCACTTCGTAGTAATTCCGTTGAAGCAGAAAGGGTACGACGCCATCCTAGGGAGAGGGTGGTTGGTGGCTGCCAAAGAAAATCACAACTGGAAAAGAAACATTTTATCATTCGAGAAAGGAGGCAGAAAGTTTGTTGTCAACCTCACCACACAGATGGTAGGAGAGGAAATGACATCCTCCTCAGACTTGGAATCGGATGACGGAGCAGACAAAGGGAAAGAGAGCATGGATCCCAACAAGGAAGGGGTACTAAAATTGGAGGATGATATAGACTCTATGAATGGTCTCTTCCACTGGCAAATGGAGGACTACAAACTCTTCCGACTAGCATGCAATGTACTAAGTATTGAGGAAGAGCCGGAAACATTTCCCCCGGAGTACGGTGAATACAAGGAAGTGGATGCGAAAGTAAGCGAAGTCCGGACGCATAAATTTGATGAGCAAATCCCCATGAAGTATAAGGAGCTGTCTGTCAATCTAATGAATCCGGGCAAGGAAGAGGAACCTAAGATCATTCTTGTCGGCGACGATTGGAATCCTGAGTGGAAGACCGCAGCCTTCAAAATCTTTATTCTCCTTATGTACGGGCACGAGACCGTGGTCCCTATAGAATTTATGGTTCCAAGCCTTTGGATCGCCATTAAAAACAGATTCGACGATAGTGAAAGCTTGAGGGAGCGGTTGCACACTCTCAATAAATTAGATGAAAGAAGAATGATAGCATAATGGGCAACGAAGGTCGCACAACAACAGAGAAAATATTGGCACGATAAGCACCTACGAAAGATGCGTTCCTCCCCTGATCAGCTGGTGTTGAAGTACAATGGAAAGGAGATTAAGCCAGGAAAATTTTGGGAAGTTGGCTATGACAGGGCTGTCAAGTTGTGGACTCTCCACGGATTGGAGATACATGAGGCCATCAACGGGTCCAAATTGAGACCTTACCCGGAGAGGATGGACCCGAGAGGATGGAAAGGGACTTGACAGGTCAGGTAGGTGAATTGAGAGCCGTCCATACGGGCGACCGAAGAAGCATCCGGAAGGTAATTAGATTAAGAATTTATTAAAGAAAAAAAAAAGAAAAAAAAAGAACAATCAAAAGTCACCGAACGGTGGCTGTCACCGGTGACAACTCATTGTTATAAGAAGGAAGGCCCACACATGGTTAAAGACCGTACGGTATGTAAATGAGAGAGGTCGTACGGTATGCAAAGAATTGAGGCGATCGGATGGTGCCATACGCAGGTGCAAGGAGGAATAAAACGCAGGGTGAAGAGCATTACGATTCTGTACCCCGTACAGATAGCAAGGAGTGGCAGCAGCGAGGGCGATTCTAAAAAAAATAAAATAAAAAAAAATGATGACAATCAAAGAACAGTACCGAAGGGAAGGACATAAGCAAGTAGTGATTGACCATTTGCACAAGCACCATAAGCGGTTGGCAGAAAGAGTATGACATTGGAAACAAATCACGAAAATGGTGTGCCCCATGGACTTCTGTGTGGGTTTGAAGGTGCTAATTTGGTCTTGGCGGCGGGGGCGCTGCCCCTCGACCCCCATTTTATTTTTGACTTATACTACAATTGTGAGTTGGGGTATCGGAGCAGTCAACATAAGCATTGAGTTTGTTCCTACAGTGAGAGAGAAACCGGAAGCCAAGCATTGGCAGGAAAGCCCTAAGCTGCAGAGGGAGACGGATTTGGAGGTTGTGAACCAATAGAGTTTGAGGGAAGGCATTGCAAGAACAATGGCCTTGCAAGAACAAGAAGTCGTACGGCATGAGGAAACTATTCAGTTCAGTTATCAGCCTTTGGGGAGTGTGACCAGTTGATGAGACCCGGACCTGTTGCGGCATGGAGTGTCTACACGCCAGAAGTGGAGAGAGCACTGGAGCAAGCCTTTTGAGAGGGGTACCATGCTTTGAGGTGCTCAGAGTAGGTTTTGGTTGGACGTGAGGCTGTCTTGGCGGATGCACAGAGAGCTCAGGAGGAGCTGACCACCCGGTTGGTGGCAGTAGAGCAACACTTGGCTCAGTGTACCCAGGAGTTGGAAGCGGAGAAGGCGGCATGGGTGGCTATCGAGGTCAGATTGGCTAGGGAGACAGTATCATTTGAACAAGGGTTAGTGGCGGCTATAGTTGAAAAGCGTGTTTTGGAGACAAGTTTGGTGCAGGTACGGGAGGAATGTGATGTGATGGAAAAAGAACTACTCGACGCAACATTGATGGTGAAGGCGGCACTTCAGCTTCTTCAGGGACGCCCCTCTGCCCCGTCTTCTTAGTGATTTTCTTATTCTCTGTAGTGTATTTCATCTCCCTTTTGTTGTGAGTTGTCGGAGATGACTTTCTTTTTTGGTGGGGATGATGTTAGCTGGAAAGAGTACTTTAGGTTATGTACTAGTTATGTTGTCTCGACAGGAATTAGTTATTACTGAAGGGTAGTTGGGCTAGGTGGCGACGTTTGGTCACACCCCTTCGGGTAGATAAATATGTACCATCTATGGGTGAAAGAATTATTAGGATTATGTGAATGTACTCATACGTTGGAATGATTAATGAAAGCATCTATTGTTTTCTTATAAATTCTGTGTTTATTACATTTCCTGTACTATGTCTATGCAAAATTAAGTTTACCCTAGTGGGCAAACATTCTCTTTTGTGTTCTGTATGGAACAACAGATTAGAAACTCAAGCTCCAGTCAGTCAATTCATTTAACAAATAAGGGTGAATTTTTAAACTAACTTTAGTATAACCTAAATTACAACTGTATGAATTAATTTTATGAAGGATATGACAATTAACTTTGGACCATGTCTAGAAATTTTTTTATTATAGAAAATTAGTGAATATTGGCTCATCAATCATTTTGAAGTAGGAAGTGGTTTTGACAATGTCTCAAATTATGTG
Organism: Chamaecyparis obtusa; assembly: GCA_027943335.1. Classification (NCBI taxonomy): domain Eukaryota; kingdom Viridiplantae; phylum Streptophyta; class Pinopsida; order Cupressales; family Cupressaceae; genus Chamaecyparis; species Chamaecyparis obtusa. The sequence continues at coordinate 587,585 of BSBK01005887.1, forward strand.
TTGTATTATCAAGTTTGAACTTCAAACTTAATGAATCAAACTTCATTATTAAGTGGACCACTCATGCTCATGAGAAATGGGTTCTTGTAAACCACTACTCATGAAATATGGGTCAATGAAGGTTGACTCAAACTGCAAAAAAAGCCACACACATGAGAAGAATTAGTTAAGGATTTTTGTAATGAATGCTTCATAATTCAGAACCCTTGTTGAAGGATTTGCAAATAGGGTAGTAAGCTAAGTGGGCTTGATCTTGGCGCAGACTCCATGGTTAAGTGTGCTTGGGTTCTAGAGTAGCTTTGAGATGGGTTACCTCTTAGGAAGTTGTGATGTTTCACTCTTGTGAGCATCATCTAGATTCAATAATGATACAATAAATGCTTAGTGGTGTTGTGTTGTAAACACACATGCCCTATTGCAACTGGGAAACCCCCTTTTTTTTTGAATTTTAGTGTAGTGTTGTGCTTAGTTGTCCTGAGCTTGGCAACATTTTTGGGTCTCTTAGTATCCTAGCTGTTAGGGAATGGGTGAGTCAAGTTAGGAATTCCTAGGTCGAGGTGTGAATGAAGAAATTTTTCCAAGAGTTGAATCTCAATGTCAAAATCCAAGTTTGAGGAGGATTCCTTCAGGAAATCTGCCTCTAGGTCAAGGTTCCTCTTCAATCCTCACATAGATTGAGATGATGATTATTTTGGAAATCCATTGTTTACCCGAAGGGTAGACTTGTTACAGACGCACACGCACAGCCATCAATAAGATATGCAACAGAGGTAATATATATATAGAAGAGAATACAATAGCTTTTATTAATCATTCAGAGTCACACCATGACAGTGATACTTCCAATGAGCAAGTACAATATACATATAACATCCGAAGCGGTGCAACCAAACGTCGTCACCCTTCTCAACCATTGCAACTAACTAACCTCCGTCGGTGACTGACATCTGATGGTAACCCAACTTTACCTCCATCGGCGGCTAACATCCGACGGTGACACAACTTGACGGCTAACATCATCCCCCCCTTAAGAAAATTCGTCTCCGGACGACAACAAAATGTCCGGGACAGAACAACAAAATAGGAATGATGAACTTCTACTGCTAAGACTGAGAAGGGAAGTGGGGTAGAGGGAGCGTCCTTGATGAAGAAGCATGCTGCTCCGCTGGAGGAACTGGTGTGGTGGACGATCCCAACTGAGCCCGAAGCTCATAAACCTGTGTGGTCCGAGTCTGCAACTGTGCTTCAGCTACCATCTGGAACTCTAAGGCGGACTTAATCATCATCGCAGCCTCCAATAGTTCCTTCTCCTTTGCTTCATTTTCTGCCTGTGCTGCTGCCAAGCGTTGCTCTAGAGCGGCCCGTGCTGCCTGTTCAGCCATCAACTCCTGGGTACGCTGGAGTAAGTCTCTCTCTACTGCCTCCACCTTGGTGCCTAGCTCCGCCTGAGCTCTCTGCGCGGCCACCAATGCAGTCTCCCGATCAGACGAGACATACTCAGATTGCCTCAACACGTAGTACCCCTCCCTGAAAGTCTGCTTCAACTCTCGAACAAGAGATGCTGCCTCACTCTCAATAACTGGCGTAGGAACCGCCCAGGCAGCCAACATCTCGGTAGTCTCCCCATCAGGCCATAACCCCTGCTCAACGCAAGCGGCAAATGCTGCACCACAGCCTACTCGGGCAAAGGCTAGGAGGCGTCTCATATCCTCAACAATAGCTGCAACAGCTCGGGACTCTGCTACAGCCACCAACCGACGTCCTCTAGTGACCATGTCTGCTAAATAGGTCTCCACATCTTCTCCTTCCAATGCCCCAGGACCAGTAAGGGCTGCTGGGCGGGCCAATTCAATTCCACAAGGTGCCTCCCTAGCCACCTCGCCCCTCGCCACAGCCCTGTCCTCCTCAGAGAAAGGAGGGAGATCATCTGTTGCCACTCTGACATCTACGGACTCTACTCCAATCACCTCCTGCGGGTCCTCCCGTCGAGGAGAGAGAACTACTGCTGGTGGTGGAGTTGGAACCAACTGAAACCGTCGGCTGATCCAAGAACGCATCGCTCCCATCTGCACAGAATCTTGAGGTGGTGAGGGATCCTGCAAAAGTGTCGCATCCACCGTTACTACAGCACCGACCCAATCACTTCCATTCGGACCTGACCCTCTCCAATGTCCTTAATACCTCCGCATTCTTCCCCTTTTGATGCGACTGCTACCTCCGACGGAGGTTCAGGATCTCCTTCCCCTAGAATGTCTATGGCTGCCTCCTCCGGTGAAAACTCAACTAAGGGAACTGGAGAACTCACTAGTGGTGCTGAAGTTAAGTGGGCCAAGGGAGATAACACTGGTGGTGCAAACCGTACTGTGTCCTCTTCGCTTGAGTCCGCATCGGAAGATTCTTCACTGGCTTCCCGACTGCTATCAATGTCCTCTTGGTCGGATTCGACCACCATTTGCCGCCTTTGTTTCTGTCCACTGATTGCACTCCCCGTATCCAAATATCGCCAGTAGAACACCGGCGGAGCTCCTCCCGTGAGCTTGCCTTGCGGCTTGAGCTCCAACTCGTCCCCAGGCATTTGTCTCAGTGCGGCCTCAAGAAATAGTCCAATAGCGTAATGGGGCATATAAAAAGTGCGGTGTTGCAGCGTCATGAATTCCCACATTCTTTCTGCCAACACCGAAGCCCAGTCATAGACCACCCCGTTCATCAACCCCTGCATGTAGACTATCTGTGGGAGAGCAATGTCGGATGCACGGCTCGAACCAGTCAGCCTACGCTTGAGGACATCAAGAATACAACGCCAAGCACCCTCTGCTATGTACTCCCTCCTCAGCCCTCGTGCCTTGGTCGCATTTACCACTGTTTCCAATTCGGCTTCTGCACCTTCCGTGCCACTTCCGAGGTCCCCTTCGGGCAACCCTCCGGCAAGCTGGTCCTTGGCAAGTTGCCTGAGCCTACACCGACGTTCACGTTGCTGTGCGGATATCAAAGCCTTCTGTGCGGCTTCCCCTTCGTCATCTATCACTTTCTTATTTCAATCTTTATTTAAATTATTGGGCATCAAGACAGACTATACACATTGCTCAATCAAAAAGAACACTTATTTTTTATTAATTCATGTTGCTTTACAACATTCTCAATTGAACTACAATTGAATTTTTGTGTTCCGTTCCCCTTCGTTTCAAACTTCAACAACTTTACTGTTTGTCATTTCCTTCCTCCCGACGGCGACGAAGATGCTCTCGGGCGTGGAATGCACGGAGGATCTCCTGGCGGCGGTCCTCACGGTCAATTTCCTCTTGCCGAATACGTTGTGCGAGTGCTGCTTGTGCCAGCAACTGTGGAAGTTGGTTCAACAACCAATTCACTGCACGGTTCGCCCCAATCGTGTCCCACACTACGCCTGCAGGGACGTCTCCGTTCGTTGCCTCCCTTCGGACGTGAGTTTCTAGAGCTACTTGAAACAAAATTCGGAAGTCACGTGCCAGATTATCCTCTCCGTCGTACAACTCTGTACGGGCTTCCTCGGCTTCTGGGTTTATTGCACTAACGGGTAAGCCCATTATGCCTACTCGCCATCCGGGTATGTCTAGGCAACGACGCCAAATGTTTACCCGAAGGGTAGACTTGTTACAGATGCACACGCACAGCCATCAATAAGATATGCAACAGAGGTAATATATATATAGAAGAGAACACAATAGCTTTTATTAATCATTCAGAGTCACACCATGACAGTGATACTTCCAACGAGCAAGTACAATATATATATAACATCCGAAGCGGTGCAACCAAACGTCGTCACCCTTCTCAACCGTTGCAACTAACTAACCTCCGTCGGTGGCTGACATCCGACAGTAACCCAACTTTACCTCCGTCGGCGGCTAACATCCGACGGTGACACAACTTGACGGCTAACATCCATGTTTGAAGTAGGAAATTCGGAATTGGAATGTGGAAGTCCTTGTCCAAATTTTGAAATATTTAACAACATATAAATGTAGCAAAATGTTGTCAAGGCAAGATGTCAAACGTGAAAATTAGAAAATGCCAAGAGAGGAGAAGTAAAATATTCAAAACCTTGACAGAAAAGGAAAACAAGGAAAATTTTATATGATAAAAAATAAATAAATAAATTTTAAAAAATAATAATAAAAGATCCTTGTTTGAGATAGGAATTCCAGCTTAAAATTAAAAAAATCCTTAAAAATGGCAACATTTCATAAAAAAGTCCTTAGAAAAGGGCTAGAACTCTTAGTAAGTCTTCGAGGAGACACATATTTCTTGACATTGACATGCAGGTTACAGTCACAATGAGACTTGCCAAGAGAAAGTTCAAGAATCTTTTACAAGATGGAACAACCTGGGTTTTTAAATGGGAGATATCCTATGGGCACGCATGGACACGGAGTTCTGAGGAGAGAACTCCATTCCAGACAGCCTTACACAACTTCGTGGCAAAGATCAGGCAGCAGAATGGAAGGGGTGTTTGGCATGTTGAGGCACCATTAGCAGCTGTACCACCAGCAGCAGCTGTTCAAGTAGCTGAGAGAGTTATGCACCCCTATACTGAGCAGATTCAGGACGAAAAAATGTAGAGATGGACGGAAGGGCAGACAGGCTGGGTAGCATGGATCGAAAGGAGAGGAAATTATAGGGACCTGGATGGAATCTTCTAGTACAGTAACAGCAGGATGTATAGACAGCACTTTGCATATTCGACAGACAGGATACAGTATTATATGATGTTTTGTCAGCATTTTGTATACTTGACAGATTGGACATATTTTGTTTTTTTGTATTAGATAGGAGATGATATGTTTATGTTAAGGTTTTAGGATCATTGCAAATGTAATGGCACTATCTTGTATTGTATGTGTTTTCCAAATGCAACAATCTCTTGCATTTATATTGAGAATGAGCCAAGAAGAGACATGTCCCTTCATGGGACATGTCTATTCATTATTATGTAATTAATATAATGACAATTATGATTATATATATATATATATACATATATATATATATATAATATCTCTCAAGTATTATATTAATTTCTCTAATATTTACATAATAATAATAATATTTATTTTATCAATTTCACTATTTAGTTATTATGAGAATAATTATAAACTAACTTTATTTATACATACATATCAATGTATATAGTAATATCAATTATATATATATATATATAAATATAATAAATCATTTCTCATAATAATCATATAGTCAATATTATTTATTTGAAGATGCTACATACATCAAAACTCCCTCTTAGCTAGGGAGGATAAATCAATCCAATGTCAACACTTATGATCCTCACCATAGCTACACAAAACTGCTACAATAATTAACACTCCCTCTTAACTAGGGATGATAAAAATATTACCTCAAGAAAATGTGTGAGTATAGATAATTATTTAAATTTTATATTATTTTACTGATATTACGAGTAATGGCTCTTCAAGTATCAAGTCCATGATACTTACCAAGTACTCAGAGCAATAGTCTCCAAATATCAACTCACAAGATATCCACCTAAGTGCTCAAAATGATTATCATGAGTAATGGTCTCCAAGTATCAAATCCATGATACTCACCCAAGTACTCAGAGTAATGGTCTTCGAATATCAAGTCCATGATATTCACCAAGTACTCAATGTGAGTATAGATAATCATTTTATATTTATATCATTTTAATGATATTACGAGTAATGGCCCTCAAGGATCAAGTCCGTGATACTTACCAAGTACTCAGATCAATAGTCTCCAAATATCAACTCACAAGATATCCACCTAAGTGCTCAAAATGATTATCATGAGTAATGGTCTCCAAGTATCAAATCCATGATACTCACCCAAGTACTCAGAGTAATGGTCTCTGAATATCAAGTCCATGATATTCACCAAGTACTCAATGTGAGTATAGATAATCATTTTATATTTATATCATTTTACTGATATTACGAGTAATGGCCCTCATGTATCAAGTCCATGATACTTACCAAGTACTTAGAGCAATAGTCTCCAAATATCAACTCACAAGATATCCACCTAAGTGCTCAAAATGATTATCATGAGTAATGGTCTCCAAGTATCTCACCCAAGTACTTAGAATAATGGTCTCCGAATATCAAGTCCATGATATTCACCAAGTACTCAAAAATGTCTAATATAGTATGTGCACTAGTATCACATATGTGATACTTACCATATAGACTGATCATGGCATATCTACAGATATTATGTCACATAATATCCACCATGAAGATCTCTAAATCATCTATGGTTTATTTAATGATACCAACCTTATGATATCTACCATGATGTCTAAGAGATCCTAACCATCATGACATATCCACAGATATCACGTCACATGATATCCATCATGATGGAGATGTTGCAAATTCGTCACCTCACAACATCAATCAAATACAAGTGTTCATTGTCGAAAAGTCATCACCTTTCTCCAATGTTCACAGAAGGGCCCATAAGTCCTGGATTCACATACATGAAATCCACCTTGACTCATCTCAGAGGGTGGATCCATCATGGCTCATCCCAAAGGGTGGAAACAAGGGCTTTCACCTTAGACTTCTCTCTCAAAGAGAATAATGAAATAACATACAAGATAATAGATCACAGATATTGAAACTTCTTTTCATCTAAGGCTTCATTCTCCAACATACCAAGTTTATCTCGAAGGTACACAACCTTCCCTCTTGCAAGAAACTTGATGAGAATATCAGCCATATGTTTTGTAGTGATAATGTACCTTGAATAACATACATATGCACTATATCTCTTATATAGTTTGCATCACTCTAAGTAAACCCCAAGTTATGTATGAGCTAGCATAAAGGCATTTCAGCCAGCACACATGAGGCTCAATCTTATGATCATAGTCCTCTCGATGCTTCCTTTAAGGTCTTGTAACAACATCTTTACTTCCTCGTCCAAGGTTGTTTTTAGATGAACTATCATGTTCCCCCTGAATCTAATATCAACCTTCTGCGAGCAAGTCATGTCTTTGTTCTTTAGTCTGCATTAAACTCTTTTCTTGAATGCCCAACCATCTATCTATGAATATCATGACCTAGATATCTGCATAAAAGCCTTCTATCTCACATATATGGAACTAAATCATTTGAATCACAATTCTTTTTCCTTTTATAGTTTTTTGGTCACTAAGGAAACCATCTCGATATGGTTTACTCCCTCTGAATCAATATGACAAAAATCCTTGGAAATTAAATAAGGTAGATCCTTTAGATGTTGTACTGACTCCCTTTGAAGCTTTGAGTACTAGCATAAACATTTAACCTTCTCGTCCAAGGTTTCCTCTGATGGTTTGTCAAACTTCTTCTGAATGTGATATCAACCTTTTGACCTTCTCGTCCAAGGTTTCCTTTTGTAGGTTTATCCCTCTAAATGATATTTTCTTTCTTTGAAGAAATGTTTCAGCCATCAACTCAATCCCACGATTGCAAGCATCAAACTCTTTCTCTCTTGAATGCAATCACATGTCTCTTGATTCATCCTAAAAGTATTTTAGATAGAGATTACAAATAGTTCATAAAACTAAATTATCCCAAAGAAATATTAATGATAAAAGCATACAAGATTTGCTATCCCAATGTTATAATATGAATTAATTACATATGAACATTAATCAACATGGAATACTTATCTCTTGATTAATGTAATGATCATTTTCTTATTTCCACTATAAAAAAGGTTTGTAGCTTTTAATCAAAGAACTCTCTTTGTTCAGAAATCTGCATAGAGCTGTACACATTCGGTCATAACTTTTGAACCAGACACTTTCTTTCCAATCGCTTCGGTGAGATTTTTCTAAATTTGGTTTTCACAAACATATCCGAAATTTAGCAAAATCCAATGATGCATTTGTGAGATATGGTCCTCGTACCGAGACTGTATTTTCTGAGACAGTCACACATTCACCATCAATAAACTACTCTCTTACATTTGCAACTTGGCTCTGATACCATGTTAAGGTTTTAGGATCATTGCAAATGTAATGGCACTATCTTGTATTGTATGTGTTTTCCAAGTGCAACAATCTCTTGCATTTATATTGAGAATGAGCCAAGAAGAGACATGTCCCTTCATGGGACATGTCTATTCATTATTATGTAATTAATATAATGACAATTATGATTATATATATATATATATATATATATATATTTATATATATTAATTTCTCTAATATTTACATAATAATAATAATATTTATTTTATCAATTTCACTATTTAGTTATTATGAGAATAATTATAAACTAACTTTATTTATACATATATATCAATGTATATAGTAATATCAATTATTATATATATATATATATATATATATATATATATAGAATAAATCATTTTTCATAATAATCTTATAGTCAATATTATTTATCTGAACGATGCTACATACATCAACAGTTTATATGATGTAATGGCATCTGGGTTGTGACTCACGATGTAAACAGCGATTATGTATTTTTTTAATCAACTTAGATCTAATACAAAAAAAAGGTCCTTAGAAAAGCAACATTTCGTAAAAAAATCCTTAGAAAAATTGTTCAATTCCTAAGGACAAAATAAAGAATCGTTCAATTCCTAAGGATAAAATAAAAAATCATTCAATTCCTAAGGACAAAATAAAAATTGTTCAATTCCTAAGGAAAAAATTAAAAATCGTTCAATTCCTAAGGACAAAATTAAAATTTGTTCAATTCCTAAGGACAAAATTAAAAATCATTCAATTTGTAAGGACAAGATTAAAAATTGTTCAATTCCTAGGTGCAAAATTGGAAAATGTTCTATTCTTAAGGAAAAAGTGCAAGTTTAAAATGCAAAACAAGAGGGATGACTTGGCGTGAAGAGGAGGCAAGTTAGAAATGAGGATATAATGCTGGGGTCAGCCCTCGTCAAAGTGAAATGCAATTTTCAAGTTGATCACCCAATGTGTAGGATGGAGAGATGACATTTGAAGACATCATCAAAGCATCATTCCAAATACAAGCAAGTGCGATTGCAAGCAGATTGAAGTGCGAAATTCAGGTTTAAGTGCGAATTTGATCAGCAAATCAGCAATCAAAGGCAAACTCCAGAATTAAAGTGCAAATTCTATCAAATGAAGGTTGACTTCAAGGAAGATCCCAAGGTGAACTTCAACAAGGGCATGGATTAAGTCAGAAATAAGGAGATTTAAAGCAGAATTAAATCAAATAGTGTGATGTTCACTCAGCATTTGATGGCAAATTTCCAAAAAAGAGTGCAGATCAGAAAGCAAGAAGGTGGTTTCTGCCCTAATAAAAGCAATTTTTTTTCCAGATTTGGGGGTTAAATTCCAGAGAAGGGTGAAAATCAGAGCAGAGATAAAGAAAAATTAGAAACAAGTGTGAATCTTCCAGCATTTAGGGCGAAAGTCAAATCAGATGCAAGGAGAAATTCCCAGACCTAGGGCGAAAAATCAGAATTCGCAGCAAGAAGGTGAACTAAATCAGATTAAAAAGCAGCTTTCAAGAGCAAAGGCAATCAAATCGAGACCCAAATTGTGAATTTAGGACAGATTAAGGCGAATTTCATCAGCCAAAAAAGTGCATTTCCAGATTTACTTCAAGCGTTTCAAGAGGGTTTCAAGCCAAGTTTCCAGATTGTGGAGGAAAATATCAAACAATTTCAAGTACTAAAAGTCCTAATCCATAACAATCAATCTGGGCTCTTCATTTTTAATTGGGAGGTCTATAAAAGGTTTGGCCTTCTCATTTGTAAATTCATTAAAGATTAGAGAGCAAGATATTAGTATTAGCAAGTAGAAGTAGTAGTAGGAGGAGGGGATCAGAAATTGTTGCTAAGAATATGTCAAAATTTATATACAATTCTCATTGAAGATATGGTGGATCTTTGCGTGTTGTTTCAACATTTTGCATGGTTTCTACTTCTTAAAATTATAGTTAAAGTTCATGATTTTAATGGAGAAATGTGGAGATATGCGATGAACTCCTTGGTTCAAACCATTTATAGTTTGTTGATTGCAAATTGTAGTGCGTGGTTATTTTGAACACTTAAGGAGCAGTTCGATTGTGGATGTTCATTTTGATTGCACCAATATTGGGTACTTGGATGAATGTTTACAATATGAAAGTCCCTCGTTACCTTAGGAGATTGCATCAAGTTGTGTGTAGTTGTTCCTTCATGGTGAAGAAAAGCTTGGTTTAAGGAATCCATTTATCCAAGCATTATCCATTGTTATCATTGCCCTTAGGTGTTAGAAGTAGACTAGATTCCCTAACCCTTATCCTTTTTACAATTTACTTGAAGTTCGGATCAGATGTTCAAGTTCCAGCTGCTATAAGGGAAAGAGTTGATAAATTCCACGAACGATTGTGTAAGTCCCCTTGTGATTACCAACAAGATCACATGAATTCACTAAGTCTATATCCATCATGAAGTCACAAAGTTGTAGTGTAAACCTTGGGGTTGCCTTATTTGATCACACAGTTTAGCGTGTTTAGCATTTGAGGTTTCCTTGTTCAAGAGAGGATAGAATGTTTGATATTTTATTCCGTGTTGGCAAGTGTCACAAAACACCTATCAACAGAATTGGTACCAGGAGGGTGTGTCCTAAATCATTCTTGGAGCTATCAATAAAAAATCAATCGAATTTAGAAAAGAAAAGAGGTTGTTCGTGTTCAAATCTATTAGTAGGATGGAACCAATATGAGCTTTCAAGTGTTGAATTCGAGATATGTTAGATATCTTTTAAGTTGAAAATCCAAAAAAAGTAAAAGATTTGAAAAATCCAAGTAAAAAGAAAAGATTTCTCAATGGAATATGGGCTGCAGTTTCACAGTTCTTGTTGTCAAGATGGTCACCAAGTTGATATTCTTCCAATTTGGTGGGCTTTGAATAAACAATTACACCCACAAAGCTTGTCTCAATTTGCATTACCAAGAGGGTGTAGAATCCATAACACCATTGGACATGGTGAGATGCATTGTTTGACATTTTCCTCAAGGATGGAATTAGCTTTACAATGGAGAATTTTCTTTGGAGAAGTACATCAGCTAGTAGTACTTGCAAGACTAGAATCAGAATCTCTCATACCATTCAAGGAGGCAATCAAGAAGGGATTAAGCGTTAAGTAAGACAAATGTGTAGAAAATATTTTGCTCCCTTATTGATGTAGAATACCCATCACCCCAAGATGCCATCAAGCAAGTCAAGTGTCAATTGGGTATATGTAATAAAGACCCATCAAAGGAATGCACTATAGATAAAATCTGGATACGTACCTTCAACAAACAAGTTTAGCACCAAAGAAGAATGTATTACAACATCATCTAACAATGAAGGAAATGAGTTACAAGAAGATAGCATGATTGAGCCTAATGATCAAAATTTAGCAGTGGAAGATGACTTTTCATGCATTACATCAAAAGAAGGTGCCGAAGTGGAAATGAAGAGAACAATGGAAGACCTTCAATCAAGAGAAATAGTGGGAAGTGATGATTAAGGTTTAGAAGATCCACGTCAAGGATTGTAGGCTGTCATAGAAGTATCCATTAGTAATCCTATTCAGGACGGAGAAATTTCAACCATCCTTTGAGATAGTAATCAAGTAGATATTTTACATGATAATCAAGTTGTCGCAATGGAAGTAAAGAATGTAGAACAATTCGAATTGGTGCTACAACTAGAGATTGTGTTTGAAGAAAAACTTGGGGAAGTATTTGAAGGTCAACCTACCAAAGAGGCCTTAGTTTTTAAAGATATGCTTACACAGCTACACAAAGATGCATTGTTTATGCAACATGATGATAGACAAATAGGAGAAATATTCCATGTACTGGAGTTCAAGTTTGAGCCTGCATTGCTCATTTGTGAATATGATGCTGATGTGAGTGGACTGATACAACATCAACTTTGACCTCCAGAAGTGTGGACGATAAACATGAATTTCCATTCGAGGATGAAGCACATCAGGTTGTTACCTTACCACTAGTTTTGAAAGTTATCAATTTGATTTGGGAAATCTAGGAATTACAACTTGTGTATTGATAAATCATGGACCTAATGAATTACCTCAATTATTGACTTTGCATGATGTATTTCTTGAATATGGATGTGAGGTGGCAAATTTTTTCTCCAAGTATAAGGACAAACTTGCAAAAATTTGAACTATCACTAATGCCTTGTACTTTTGAACATTTTGAGAAATCATGTTAGGTCATGTATATATTTAGGTTTGTGGAGTTTTGTTCAAGTGTTTTGTACATAGAGTAGATTTTCTTCTATCTATTTTAGTTTAGTTGGCTTTGTGTAGCTTAGTTGTTGGTTTGTCTTGAGTCATTTGGCTCAAGAAGTTTTAGTAGTTAGTTTTAGTTTGCTTTGGGTTTGCCTAGAATCATTTGATTCTAGTTGTTAGTTTGCTTTAGTTTAGTTGTTCTTTGTTTGTTTGTTTGTGAGATCCTTATTTGTGAGGAGAGGTCTCGACGTACATGGACACGATTTTGATTTTGTATTCAGTTCATTTCTTGGATAAAATTTATGAAGTGCTTTAGAATACAAGGTTATTCTTGCTAGCTTTATCATTTGGCTAGGATTTGTCCTTGACTTGGAATGGAATCAACCATTATGTCGACACCAAATCTTTCTATTACTATATTTTACACATATGATTAATTACTCTAAGTCATTGAGGTTTCTTAGGAGAAGTTGTGGCTAGTGAAAAATCCTAAATCTTACTTCAATGCCACTGTAATTCTCAAGCCCATAATGAGCTTCACTACTTATGAGCCAAAATGCAAAAATATGAGAAGTATCAAAAGAAAAGGAGAGAAATGAGAAATGAAATGAAAAGAAATGTCAAAGTATTTGGCTTTTGGATTTTGCGAATATATCTATCAGGGTTATAGATGCCTGGTTGTTAGTAGAGTAATGTTTGTGGGAATTTTAGCGATAATCTCATCGGGGCTATGGATGCTTGACTGGCAACGAGGCAATATTAGTACGCTTTTGAAGTAAGACAACCCATGTAGCTCATCACTATGGATTCTAGGAGTTTCAATGGTCTTTTGAGATGGAATGAATGCTTTTTCCCACTTGGGTAATTAACGACAAAGCGTTTTGACCCAATTTGTGATTTTTCTTCCCTCGAGTATATTTCCATGTCAATTGATAGATTGGAAAGTATCATTCGAAGATTTTGAGCGTGGAATGAGTTTTTTATCTTTGAAATATTTAGGAACATTTTTTTTCAAATTGATGCTAGTGTTGCATTGTAAACACACACCCCCCATTGCAAATAGGGACCCCCTCCTTTTTTTTGCTTTTTAGCTTACTGTTTTGCTTAGTTGTCCTTAGCTTGGCAACATTTTTGGGCTTCTTAGTCTCCTGGCTCTTAGGGAATGGGCGAGTCAAGTTAGGAATTCCTACATTGAGTCGTGAAATGAATAGATTTTTCCAGGAATTGAACTCAATGTCAAAATCCAAGTTTGAGGAGGCTTTCCTATAGGAAGTCTGCCTCTGGGTCAAGGTTCTCCTTCAACCCTCATAGAAGTTGAGATGATGATTATTTTGGAAATACATGTTTTAAGGAGGAAATTTGGAATTGGGATGTGGAAGTCCTTATCCAAATTGTGAAAGATTTCACAAATTATAAATGTTGCAAAATGTTGTCGAAATGTTGTCAGGCAAGGTGTCAAATGTGAATTAGAAAATGCTAAGTGAGGGAAAAAAAACTCAAAACCTTGACAGAAAAGGATAATAAGGAAAATTTTATGAGATAAAAACATAAAAAAAAAATTGATTAAAAAATAAATAAAAATTTAAGAAAATAATAATAATAAATCCTTGTTTGAGATAGGAATTCCAGCTTAAAATTAAAAACAAATTCCTTAAAAAAGTTAACATTTCATAAAAAATGCTTAGAAAAGCAACATTTTGTAAAAAAATCCTTTGAAAAACCATTCATTTTATAAGGACAATAATTTTTTTTTCAATTCCTATGGACAAAAAAAAATCATTCAATTCGACAATAATTTTTTTTTCAATTCCTATGGACTAAAAAAAAATCATTCAATTCCCAAGAACAATATAAAAAATCATTCAATTCCTAAGGACAAAATTAATAATTGTTCAATTTCAAAGGGCAAAATTAAAAATCGTTCAATTCCTAAGGACAAGATTAAAAATCATTCAATTCGCAAGGACAAAATTGAAAATAATTCTATTCTGAAGGAAATAGTGCAAACTTAAAATGCAAAACAAGAGGGATGACATGGCATGAAGAGGAGGCAAGTTTGAAATGAGGATATAATGTTGGGGTTGGCCCTCTTCAAAGTGAAATGCAATTTTCAAGTTGAATGCCCTATATGTAGGATGGAGAGAGGACATTTCAAGACATCATTGAAGCATCATTCCGAATACAAGCAAGTGCGATTGCAAGCAGATTGAAGTGCGAAATTCAGATTTGAGGGCGTGTTTGATCAGCATTTCAGAAATCAAAGGCGAATTCCAGAATTAAAGTGCAGAATCTATCAAATGAAGGATGATGTCAAGGCGGATCCCAAGGTGAACTTCAATAAGGGCATGAATTAAGTCAGAAATAGATTTAAAGAAGAATTAAATCAGTAATAGTGCGATTTCTAGCAGATAAGTGCGATTTCAAGCCCTAGAAAGGCGAATATGCAACCCAAGAGGTGAACCCACAGCAGATAAGTGTGATTAAATCAGAAGTGCGGCAGGAATTTCCAAACAAAAAGTGCAGATCAGAAAGCAAGAAGACAATTTATGCCCTAATAAGAGTGAATTTATTCCAGATTTAGGGGCGAATTTCCAGAGAAGGGCAAAAATCAGAGCAGAGATGAAGAAAAATTAGAAAAAGTGTGAATCTTCCAGCATTTAGGGTGAAATTCAAATCAGATACAAGGAAAAATTCCCAGACATAGGGCGAAAAGTCAGAATTCCCAGCAAGAAGGTGAACTAAAGCAGATTAAAGTGCGATTAAATACAGCTTTCAAGAGAGAAGGCAATCAAATCCAGATCCAAAGTGTGAATTTAGGACAGATTTAGGCAAATTTCATCAGCAAAAAATGTGCATATCCAGATTTGCATCAAGCATTTCGAGAGGGTTTCAAGCCAAGTTTCCAGATTGTGGAGGACAATATCAGATTATTTCAAGTCCTAAAAGTCCTAATCCAATTTCAAGGATTTCAATATCCTGATTCCAAATCCAAGTCCTGAAGATCAAGTTCAAGTTTTGGAATTCCAAATTTTAAATCAATTTGAAGGATAAAATCAAATTTTCAAAATCCAATTCCACGAATTCCAAATCCTAATCCTCCGGATCCAAATTTCCAATTCCAATTCAAGATCCCCATTGAAGAATTGATTATCATGAAAATATTTTAAGTTCTTCGAACTTGCATTATATTTTTGTTCGTAACTTTAATCCAATGTTTTTTCTTTTTGTAGGAATGATGAATGAAAGAGAAAGGGAGACTTCACAATGCGAGGGAGATCAAGTCATGAAAGGATTCAAGACAATGCAAGGAAGGACAAGATTCAATTCAGGATTAAGACATACAAGGAAAATGATTGCTTTACAAATGAAGGATGCTACAACAACCTTGGATTTTCCCTGGAAATCCAAGATCAACATGAAGAACTCAACTACTCCAAGGAGATCAAGACAAGATGACGTCCAAGATATAAGGACATTCAAGAAGATGACAAAGAATTCTGAAAACAATCAAAGATTACTAGGAATACGAAATTCACAATAAGTAGATAGTTTTAGAAGAGTTTATCAAAGTTAGAAGGGACTTCTTTGTGATGTTTACAAGATATACAAGCTGAGGTGGCACGTACTTATCTTCAACCAATCAAATTATTCAAAGTCAATTTGTCCAAGTTCATTGAACCTGACTTATCAACAACTAAAGGCCCCTAATAAAATACTACAATCAATTTTCTCATTGGACGACTTTAAATATAAGTAGGTGGTAGTTGTAATTACCATAATTAGGGTTTCATTGAATTATCTCAAATGTTGATCTAAAATCAATCTTGTCAGGAAAACATGTCTTAACCTTGCGTTTACATTTTACTATTTTCCCTATTCTTTCCCCGAAGGTTCAGTCGGGCTAGATAAGCATGCCAGTAATTTTTCATTGCAAGATCATGTCTAGATTTGAGATATTAAAGTTTTCAATTGTGGAAATTGTCGGAAAAAAATTTCGAACTCAATTTTGGAGGCTTTAAAACGGGCCAAAAATGTGGCTATATAGTGTAACAATTAGTTAGGTGATAGAGCACGTTGCGAGCTTTCCGACACTTCAAATGGTTCGTCAATCATACACCCAGTTCGAAAGTTATGGCCTACGAAAGTTGGGTCTCCTAAAATAGGAAATGTAAAAATGTGTTGAACATGTAAATGAGTTGTAAAAGGGAGTTACACGTGTTGGTGTATGTATTGACACATCATAGGGTATCTTTGATTGGAGATAAGATGGGCATGAGTAAAAACGCTTTCGAGAGAAAAACCCACACTCCAAAAGCCGCTGAATATATTATTTAGAAATCAATAGAAAATTACAATATACTTGCAAAGCAAGCGTCTCTCTAGAGTATCACCAACCAAAGATTCAGAGGTAATTGAATAGCTATATGACTCTTACACATACCCTCCATCTCATGCACCTAATATGTAGGAGATACAATACAAGAAACCGTCAAACAGTATTAAAAAACCATGGGCCTATGAGATGGAGGGTATGTGTAAGAATCATATAGCTATTCAATTACCTCTAAATCTCTGGTTGGTGATACTCTAGAGAGATGCTTTCTCTGCAAGTATATTGTAATTTTCTATTGATTTCTAAATAATATATTGAGCGGCTTTTGGAGTGTGGGTTTTTATCTCGAAAGTGTTTTCCACATGTTAATCATTGTGTTGCGGTATGCATATTATTTTATGTTATTTTTGTTAAGTTTTGGTAACTGTTATAAAGATATGAGAAAGTTTTTACATTACCCTCTCCTCAAGATTAGTGTAGGAAGTTGTTCTGCTCCTTAACTTCCTTACAAATCTTGGCCCCTCAGTTTTAATTGGGAAGTCTATAAAAGGCTTGGCCTTCTCATTTGCAAATTTATTAGAAATTAAAGAGCAAGATATTAGTATTAGAAAGTAGAAGTAGCAATAGGAGGGGATTAGAAATTGTTGTCAAGACTATGTCGAAATTAATATACAATTTTCATTGAAGATATGGTGGATCTTTGTGTGTTGTTTCAACATTTTATATGGTTTCTACTTAAAGTTTCGGTTAAAGCTCATTGATTTTCATGGAGAAATGTAGAGATATGCGATGAATTCCTTGGTACATACCATTTGTATTTTGTTAATTGCAAATTGCAGTGCATGGTTTGTCTGAACCCACTTAAGCACTAGTTCGATTGTGAATGTCCTTTTGGATTGCGCTAGTATTGGGTATTTGGATGAATGTTTATAGTATTGCATCAAGTTGTGTGTAGTTGTTCCCTCATGCCGAAACAAAGCTTGGTTTAAGGAATCCATTTATCCAAGCATTATCCATTGTTATCATTGTCCTTAGGTGTTAGAAGTTGATTAGATTCCCTAACCCTTATCCTTTTTATCATATATTTGAAGTTCAGATCAGATGTTCAAGTTCCAGCTGCTGTAAGGGAAAGAGTTGATAAATTCTAGGAATGATTCTGTCCCTTTGTGATTACCAACAAGATTAAATCAATTCACTGAGTCTATATCCATCACAAAATCACAAGTTCATAGTGTAAACCTTGGGGTTGCCTTATTTGATCGCACAGTTTAGCATGTTTAGCATTTGAGGTTTTCTTTATCAAGAGAGGATAGAATACTAGGTATTTTATTTAGTGTTGGTGAGTGTCTCAAAATACCCATCAACAAGTGGACCGTTCATGCTCATGAGACATGGTTTCTTGTGAACCACTACTAGTGGGATATGGGTCAATGAAGTTTGACTCAAACGATTATGCAATTAATTCTTGATAAAACATATCATCAAGATTTCCTTATGAAATCCGTGAATATTACATGTTCTTAAAATCAAATTATTATAACTGCAATTCTAGTTGACAATTGCAGAAATTCTCTAGTTCAATATTTAAAGTTTTCTTACCTGATATTTTCATAGAACTTGTAAGTAAACATAAGAAGACAAATTTGGGTACAGATTACCAAGCTCTCTATCTAGAATATTGTAAGAAACATGAATTTGCAGTTTTTCCTACAGAAAATATTGAAACATTGTGTGTATACAATATGTCCAAAGAAGACATTAACGAGAATCGGAATTGGCTCAGAATCGGCAAGGCCGAATCGAATTGCAAATCGGCGGTGAATCGCCAATGAATCGGCTACGAATCGGCAAAGTGAAAAAACCCTTGAAATTTAGAGATTTTAATGATTTAAAACTTATTTCATGCACCATTTATTGAATATGACTTAATAAGCACACTTTTACATCATCAAATAGAAGCTAAAGCCTAACATACATAAATAAGGTTCATCCATGATCCATCACATACGTAAAACGTAAATTGTAGTTGAAGTAAATAGAAAACATAGGATTTCAATGACATAGCTGATGTAAATGTAACTCTATAATAAAGCATAAATGATAAAACCAATGACATCAAATCATATATGTATGTCAAGATGAAGATCCATGAAAGTTATACTTATGAAGTTATGAAACATATGTTTGTAAACAAAATAAAAAAAACTAGTCTATTTGCCAAGTGCCTCAAGCTGAATCATCATCCTCTAGCTCGACTGCAGCCTCAGCCTCAGAGTAATCTATATTTTGCCTCCTAACAAGGCGTCTAAGGTAGGTCCTAGAGCTCTGAGTAGCCATAGCCCCCGCAGGTAACACAGACTCCTGAACAATAGCAGCAGGGGCTGAAACTGTAGAGTCTCTACGTGTGCGTGTGCGTCTGCCAGTGCCTGAACATGATCTAAGCTCCTCCTCTGCTATGGCCACTGCCTCGGCCTCTCTAACTGCCTGGTCAACCCAGTCATGGTCTTCCTCTATGAAGACAGCATCGGTAGCCTCAGTCAGCCACTTTGACTCTGGATCAACCTCGTCTAGAGTGATCGGAGAGTTATCAGGGTCCAAAATCCGTCTGGTCCTAAGCCGGAGGTTGTAATGAACAAAGACAAGATCATTCAACCTCTGCATAGACAACCTATTTCGCCTCTTTGAGTGGATATGCTCAAACATGGACCAATTACGCTCACATCCAGAGGCACTACTTGGCTGACTCAAAATCCGAATGACAATTTTCTGAAGAGTTGGGACAGAGGACCCAAACGTCTCCCACCATCTATTTGAAATAAATGAAAGAAAAAACAATTAGTCTCATAAATGATAAAGGTTACCGTTAAACCGTTAAAAACTTAAAAGATATATAACTTAAGGTTATATTATTTTTATGGTTACCTGGTTGTATTGATGACCGCCCTTCTATGGCCATTGAACTAGAGAAGACGACTCCTTCCTTATAATTAAATTTGTCTAGCTCTATGGTTCTGGTTGTAGCTGGGACATTGCCACCCATCTTCTGCAACACTGTAAATAGGCCACTATAAACCTCGTCATCCGCCTTGAAGTCAGGACGGAAACGAAATGTAGGATTTAGGTAATAAGCTGCTGCATGAATGGGCCTATGGAGCTGATTCTGCCATCTCCTATCAATAATCTCCCAAATGGGCTCATACTTCTCCTGTACTCCTGCATACTGGCTTCTAATGGCTTCCTTGACCCTATCCATGCCCTCATAGATGTAGCCCATAGAGGGCTTCTCGCCATCAACAATTCGTAGGAGAGATACAAGGGGCTCACAAACTTGCATATAATCATAATGTAAGTTGTAAGTTACATTGTAAAACAAACAATTGAGTCAAGTATTAAATTATAATAATATATTAAAGTTTTAAACTAGAAATAAAACAAAATTATATAATTGTGAAAATTTTACTTTGCATATTTCAGCCACAGGTAGCCAAAAACCATTCTCATCAAACATTGTGTTCACAACATCTATCCCTGCAGTGGTGGTGGCAAAGGAAGAGGCTGTCCACTCAGGCCCAACAAACATGGACCTCAATTCTACCCTCACTTTCAAGATGGTCTGCAATGTGATGAAATTCGAGGCAAACCTCGTGATGCTTGGACGAGCTAACTCCCTTTGCTTTGTGTATTTCCTCATTGTGCTAAGGACGAGTGCATGGTTGTAGATGAACTTGCACACATTTTTGGCCTTATCAACGCATGCCTTGACCCACTCAAGCTTACCAATGTCCTCCAACATGAGGTCAAGGCAATGGGCCGCACAAGGAGACCAAAATATTGTGGGGTGCCTCTCCATCAAGAGTTTACCTACAAAAATTTTAAATTAATTAGAAATTAGAATTCAGAAATTAAGTTAAATCAGAGAAGTTAAAAAACTTAAAAGTTTAAAACTAAAAGTTTACCTGCAGCAACATAATTTGCTGCATTGTCCGTGACCACTTGCACCACATTTGCTTCCCCCACCTCTGCTATAACCTCCTCAATAAGCTCACATAAGTATGTGGCATTTTTTACATGATCGGAAGCATCAATAGATTTGATGAACATGGTGGTTCCTATACAAAATAAATAGAACAAAACAATTAATTATCATGAATCATTATTAAATTAGCATTCAATTATTCAACAAATCAGAATTTAAATTATTTAATCACCTCCACAAGACACAAGAATGTTGAAGAGTGTTCTATTCCTCATATTAGTCCACCCATCAGTCATGATGGTGCATCCCCTTTTGACCCATTCTAGTCGGTGTTCCTCTAGCTCAGCCTTCATGTCCTCAACCATTTCATCTAAAAGATCTCCACTCAACTCAACCTCAGTAGGGGCTTTGAACCCCTCACCACAAATAGTTACGGCATCTATCATGCCCTGCCAATAAGGAGACCTGTCACAGATAGATTATGAATAGAATTTAGAATCTTAAAAATCTTAATTAAGGAAAACCAAATAAAGTAAATTAAATTTTAATTACCTGGCTGCAATAAATGGAATATTGCAAAAGCACCAAAATTTGCAAATTTGTTTTCTTGCAGAATCATGAATGTCCTTGTTCCAAGACATGCTCTCAAGCGAGGGTTGTGAGCCAGGTGTAGTGCGCTATACAAAATAACTGTCCAGTCGCGACTTCCGCACTCTAGGTCCAATGGTAATACTAGCAGACTGAGTAGTAGAAGTAGAAGCTGAAGGAATAGCAGTGGTGGCAGCCCTAGAACTAGCACTAGGACGAAATGGTGGCTTGGAAGAACCCTCTCCAACACAACCTACAGATGCGGATGCAGATGGGGATGGGGAACCAATAGCTTGCAACTGTTCAAGTTTCTTTTTCTTCTCTAACTTTTCTCTTTCAAAGTTCTCTATTTGCATATATACCTCATGTTGTGCCTCAGGAGTTTGTTTAGTGCAAACTGTGATATCATGTCCAGGTATACCAGCAATATGGAACTTGAATCTATAAATGCCACCGGAATTTATTTCTTTGCAAAAAATACATTTTGTTTGATATTTTGTCCTTCCCGGAAATTCTTCGGTATACTTCCAAGAAGGGTCTTTTCCCATTGTGAAAATTTGGAAAATGAAAGTTAAAACTTAAGGCTGCTGCAATAAGAAAATTAAATTAAAAATTAAAAACATGTCTTAAATGGCTATTAAATAGTCTTAAACTAAAAAAAAATCATAAACCCTACATTTTTTTTTGTGAAAATTGTAAAGTTATGTTTGCAAATTGGTTGTAAACACGTTGTAGGGTTTGTTCAACTTTGCAAGATCATACTTTGCAATTTATTCAAAAAAACATTCAAGTTCTAAATTTTAAAGCTAAAACTAAACAAATTTTGCAAAAAAATGAAGAATACACTAACATGGAAAAAAAAATCAACACTTACCTCTTGGAAATGAGTTGAGGAGTGTTGCTATTGGCTCCTTGATGCTCCCAATGCGAACTTCAAGCCTCCCCAAACAGATTTATGCTCTCCTTGATGCTCTTCTTTCTTGCTGTTCCTAAACCTATATTTTCTCTTTTCTATTCCTCTCTCTCACTTTCCCTCACTTTAACTCATAAAAGTGAAATAGAAGCCCTTTTAGGGCTATAACCAAGCAAAACGACCTAAAAAAGAAAGCAAAAATATTAAGTTTTTTTTAAGTTTTTAACTTTAACTTGTTCACTGCCGTGGCCGATTCCCGAGCCCAAAAATCGGCGATTTTTGGTGAAATCGCCTAGAATCACCAATTCAGGCGATTTTTGCCCCATGAATCGGCCGATTCCGATTTTGGCTCCAAAAAAATCGGCCAGGGGTGATCGGATCATGGAATCGCCGGAATCGCCTGAATCGCCGCAATTCTCGTTACTCTGGTTTACATATTCATGTTGGTGCTAATTGTAAGATAGAATTGAAGCATTATAAGGAATGTTTAACGGTTCAATAGAGGCATCTTCCCATTTTTCACTGACCATCTTTTGGTCTATTTGAGAATTTGTCGTATTAAAACACACAAGTTAGCTAGTTGACTTTCAGTGTTAGAATTGATTCAGAGTGCTCAATTATATTTCACATAGGATTTGATGTTACTCAAAATTACTACCATGAACAAAGATAGAACTAACATGTAGAGGTATACCTTCTCTCTAGTTTAGTTCAAGGTTTATGATAGATTTCTGTGTGTTCTATGTTTTTAGAACTCAATACCAGAAAATTTAGTAATTCCAAGAATATATGGTGGTGCATTTATCTTACTACATATGCCTGTTTAAATATTTGACTTCAAAGTGATGGTCTATACTATTGAGTGAGATGCTGCTCGTTGTGTCAACAGGTTCCAAAATATGCTCTATTAAACATGCTTGGGAGATCCACAGTTAGAAGCTTCGTGATTAAAGAGCTGGTCACCTCAACTTTGGCTGACTATGCTAAACAGGCAAGTTAAACATTGGATATAACTTTTCATATTCTCTTTCTTTGATCTGGCCATCTTTATATGGCACAAGTTATCATTTCTTCAGTACTACACAGGCAATTTAAACATTTGATGTAACTTTCCATATTCTCTTTCTTTGATCATGACCATCTTTATATGGCACAGCAAGTTCTCATTTCTTCAGTACTGAAACCAGGAAAATCTAAATGTCAAAGAAGAACTAAATACTAAGGAAAATGCTGAAGAACTAGATGCGACATTTGAACCAGGAAAAAAGTTTAGCTTTAGTGCCGTGATAGAGCTTGAAGAAGAGAAGCCAGAAAACAAACAAGGAGAAGAGCTAGAAAATGAACAAGAAGAGGAGCCAGGAAAAGAGGAAGAAATATAAGTAGAAATAGCTAGCTGATACTTTGGATCCAAACTTCATAGTTTTGAGGTCCAGTGAGTAATCTGTTTATTGGCTTCATTCTGGAAGTTGTTTTCTCCTCTTGGATGTTAGTTATTAAGTAGCCATAGAAAGTTGCAGAAGCTTTTGTTTGGCTAAGTAATTTTGTTGATATAGCTACAGAGGTCCTATTTGATGATAAATTGCATGGTTTCAGTAATTCATTATATTTGGGACATCAATCTTCTTAAGGGTGGGCCTCCAGTAGTAATAGGCTTTCTCAGAACTTACACTGTAAATTTGTGAGTGATTCATTCCTTTTAAATGTATACTGATAGTAAATAAGATTAAGAAAGAGAATATTTAAATATGGCTGTATCACAGATTAAAAATATATGTACATGGAAGTATCAATTTATGATTGCAGACGATAACCATTTTTGTGAGCAGTTTTGTATTGAATAAATTACATAGAAAATTGTGGGTGGCAGAATGTTTTAGAAAAATGGTCAACGTTGCAGGACAAGGAGACATGGTATACAGGGTATATGAATAAGGGTATATTTGAATGTAATCACCAGGGGATGTGTATGGGTAAAGGGATGGGATCCATGCCCCTGAACTGAACATTCTTTTATCACAATGGTTAACATGCATATGCAAAACAATTGATAATAGTCTCCATCTGATAGGAGATTATGTAGGGGAAAATTGTGCCACTTCTATGATGCAGATTTAATTTAAACATTTAGAAACGGATCAGTTCTATTTATATGCAAGTTTGCACCTTTAATAGCCTCTTCCTAGTAGGCTTAGATGCATCATATTATAATCTGCATTCTTACATCATTTTTTCCAAGTGTTCAATGAGACATTAGCTTATTATCTATTCTTCTTCTGCAATTGGAGATTCATTGAGCAAAAAAAAAAATTTATGTACTTGGTATAAATGAGCAAAAAAAAATGTTATGTACTTGGTATAAATGCCCTCCCACATGATTAACTAGTTTTTTAAGTGAAAACTGAAATTGATCTAATATGGACCATGGTGTGGTGGTACTAAGTCAAATAAACAACTAGTTATCATATGAACATGGTACACAACAAAAGTCAAAGGATGTCTCAGAGAATTAACACCATGATTATCACAAAATATATCATTACAAAGTTATTGGCTACTCATCTATAGAAAGTGACAACATAGATATGGAGAGACTCTACATCATGAAGCTTGTAGTGATCTATCATCACCATCAACTAATACAAGCCACAATTGGGCAACTTCCTTGTCAAATCCAATGTATGCATAGATTGCTTGCTCAATGCATAATTAGTCAATGCTCAATTCTCATTCTAATATGTGAGTATTCAATGCTAACCTTTTGTCATTTCATTTGCTGTAGTTGTACAGACAAAAGAAAAATGTGGCCTTTTCACTAGGTACAGTTTCCAAGGTAAAAACTTTATTTTGCCCAAGATGGTTCACCTTCCAAAGAAGCTAATTAAATTTCCATTAATGCATCAATGAATTAAATGAAGCACAGTTGCCAACATTTTAGCACATTACTAAGTCGATGATAATCATGTTTTGCCAAATCATCACCAAAGATGTGTGGGAACAAAGATCACTTAAGGTGCATAGACTTGAGACCAAACTACAACCTTATGAAGTATATGTATGGACAACTATCTATGCACATCAAAGAACTTGCATATGCATAGCTTCAATATGCTCTAACAAATCACTCTCGAAGTCTCAAAATGGAGCAAACAATGCACAAACAAGAACCAACACACAAACCACAACAAAGAAAAGAAAAGAAAACATGCATGCAACCAAAGCCTTGTGCAAATAACATCATTGAGTGATGCAAGATTGCCTAACCATTGAACTGCTCCAATTTTAGATTACCCAAAAGTTTAATTAGGCCACCCAAGTTGACTTAGTTATTATTCAGAGATATGCAAATTTTCTTTTGGTCACTTACACTTCCAATGAATGAGATATTCCATGTATGTGAATTCTGATGGTCCCAACTGGTGTTGAGAGGGGAGGGGTGAATCAACACCCACTAAAACTTAAGAACCAATCTGATATAATATAACTATAACTGTTAAACCAACAGATTCTATTACAAAAATAGTTATCACAAAATTCAAGCAATAAACAACACCAGATTTATCACGTGAAAATCCAAATCGGGAAAAAACCACAGTGTGAGGAAACTTCACAAATTTTGTACGTTTCTGAAGTGTGCCTTATAAGGAGCATTCCTTGTTAAAGGATTACAAACACACTGTTAGATGAGACTCGGTTAAGGGATTTAAAAAATAAAGCTTGTTAAAGCTTGCCTTGTTAGAGGACTTAAAACATCTACATAGATGTCACCTGGTTAAGGGATTTAATACAAGAGACCTGTTAATGTCCACCCAAAATACTGAAATTTTGCTATTGCAATTGTTAGAGAGCAATATAGGGTTTGATCTTCTTGAAATGACTTTACTGAGCCTGATAAGATCTTTGTGCTTCTCAATTGAGAGTAATCATCAGGCACCTCATGTATGCTCTCCTCAGATTGTTGTGCTTTCTTGCACACTCTTTTCTTCTTTTTTTCTTTCACCTTTTCGTAGCTTCTCTCAGTGTACAGATTCACTCATTTTCTTCTTGACAGAATGAAGACAAACAATATTCTTCACATGCTGAAGAATATATAGTCTTCTTGCTCTTTTCTCTTTTTGCATGCACAAGCTCCACAAAGATCTCCTTCGGATCCATCACCCAATTGAGTCTCAATTTACTGTGGAAACATCAGATGCATGCCATGTGCTTTTACTGTTTTATAAGGAAAACAACAGATGCGTACCGCATGCTTTCCTTTACTTGAGATTTCTCTATGTTTTAATGCTAGAAACTTCGGCATTAAAACCTTCAATTGCGCTTGGCACCGATCCTCTTTAAAACACAAAGTCGTCCAAATTTTGCGTAACAAATCCTGGTTAAAGAGTCACACAAGTGTTTGTCAACTGTGACTATCCTTAGCTCATCAGTCTCTCTTGATTATATCTCACTGATCGGTTTATATCCTTAGGTTGTGCACAAGTCAAAGCCATCACCTGTCACTCCTCCTTTCTCTATCTATACCGGTTTGGTTCCTTGGCTCCAGTTATGCACTTTATCGGTCACTGTTCTGAATGCTTGATTACCGGTTGCTCCTTCCTCGGTTACCAATTGCTCTAGTGATCAGTTAGAGCTTTATCAGTCACATAGACAGTACCTCTTCTTGCTCATTATGTGTCACCGGTCTCCTAACCAGTCTCTTGTACTAATTATTGTCAACTGTACCTGCTTGTTCCTGATTGAACAACGTTTGCATCCCTAAACATCAATGACAACACCTCTTTGCCATGTACCAGTTACATCTTTACTGGTTAATGCCAACAATCTCCCCCTTTGGCATTGATGACAAAATACATCTTACCGGTCTAGATCCTTCACCTTCACCGGTCATAATCTCCCCCTTTGACAATAATGCCAAAGGCTAGTCAAATGACTACCTTTTTTTTTTTGAAATCTGCTCCCCCTTCGAGCAGCAATCCTTTATCACCAATCCTATTAAGATGAGGCTGAGTCTTCTGTTGAAGCTCAAAGGATTGATGAACACCTCTTTCCTATTACTGAAGATCAAGAAGGGGCACTACCCCTAACTTACCTCTAAGATATTCAAAGGTGCTCTTCGGTAAAAGCTTTGTGAATATGTCAGCAACCTATTCTTTCGTGGGAACATATTCCAATTTCACCTCTTTATTTTGCACTTGCTCTCTCAGATAGTGATATTTTATAGAAATGTGCTTTGTTTTTTAGTGCATGACAAGATTTTTAGATATATTTATTGCACTAGT
This sequence comes from Chamaecyparis obtusa, assembly GCA_027943335.1. Taxonomy (NCBI): domain Eukaryota; kingdom Viridiplantae; phylum Streptophyta; class Pinopsida; order Cupressales; family Cupressaceae; genus Chamaecyparis; species Chamaecyparis obtusa. The sequence goes on from BSBK01005887.1 coordinate 614,942, forward strand.
ACTGTTATAGTATATTGCAATCAGTTCAGGTACCTGTTCTTGGGTTCCTTCCAATATCTGTTTTATCCAGATCACCTATGTGCAATTAATTGCAGTAGCAACATACTCAACTTCTGTTGTGGACTATGAAATGCAGTTCTGCTTCTTACTCGTTAATGACACAATCTTTTCTCCAAGAAAGAATGCACCTCCACTGGTGCTCTTTCTGTCATCAATGTTACCAGCCCAATCTGCATCAGTGAACACTTTTATCTTGAAACCTCCTTTGTGAGGAAACCATAGACCATACTCCTCAGTGCCCTTTAAGTATCTGAAGATTCTCTTCACTGCTATTAAATGTGTCTCTTTTGGGTTAGCAGAGAATTTGGCTACAATGCCTACTGCATGTGCAATATCAGGTCTACTATGCACAACATACTGTAACTTACCAATCATTGACCAATACAATGTCTCATTAACTTTTTTTGCATCCTCCTCCTTTGATAACTTGTAGTTAGTTATCATTGGTGTACCAACCGGTTTGGATTCTTCTAGCCCAAAAGATTTAAGAATTTCCTTAACATACTTGGACTGAGAAATAAAAATACTTTCTTTTAGCTGACGGTCTTGCAATCCAATGAATAATTTTATGGCTCCAATCATGGACATTTCAAATTCTTTTTTCATCTCCTCAGCGAAGTCTTTGCTCGTTTTGTCATCTCCTTCAAAGATGATATCATCCACAAATATTTCTGTAATCAAGTTCCCTTCTTTACCAGTCTTGAGATACATATTGTTGTTATCTCTTATTCTTGTGAATCCTATAGTCAAGAGGTATGAATGTAACCTTTCATACCAAGCCCTTGGGGCTTGTTTCAGCCCATAGAGTGCCTTCTTTAATTTATAGACCACATCACTTTTCTCTGTAGATGAGAAGCCTTCCGACTATTCTATGTACACTTCCTCCTCCAATATACCATTTAGAAATGCAGACTTTACATCCATCTGATATACTTTGAACCTTTTATGAGTAGCATAAGCAAGTAGGATTCTTACTCCTAGTCTTGCCACAGGTGCAATGGTTTTTGCATAATCTAGTCCTGCCTCCTGTGCATATCCTTTGCAGACTAGCCTTGCCTTGTTTCTTACCACCTTTCCTTCTTCATTTAGCTTGTTTCTGTACACCCTCTTGGTCCCTATGACATTCTTGTTCTGTGGTCTAGGAACAAGAGTCCATGTTTCATTCCTCTCAATTTGCTCAAGCTCCTCTTCCATTGCCTTGACCCAGTTCTCATCCTCCATAGCTTCTCTGGTAGTTTTGGGCTCTACGCTGGAAAGTAAACAGATACTCTCTCTAGCCTTTCTCTTGGTTAGAATATTAGGATGATTGTCACCAATAATGTTATCAATGGAGTGATATGTGACATACCTTGGCAGAGCCGGTCGGTGGTCTCGGTCTTCATTTTCTTGTTGAGCAACATTTCCAATGAGGTCATGAGTAATTTCCTATTCATCACCCTCAGTTGGTCTTATGTTTCGATCTCTTCCTAGCTTAGGCACATTACCCTTCTCCAAGGGTCTGTTTACCTATTCTTCTTCTTCATCAGTAGCAATCATTTCATTGAATTCCAAATGATTTTCAACATCATGATCCTGGTGACTGTCTGATTCATCATGATTGTTCTTTTCCCTCAGTTCTGAATATTCATCAATCTTTACATTGATAATTTCCACTATTTTTCCTTTCCTCTTATTCAAACACTGATAGACTTTACTTTTGGTAGAATAACCCCAAAATATGCCTACATCACTCTTTGGCTCAAACTAGCTAGATAAGATAAGATAAGATAATATAAATTTATTAATGTCCAATGGAAGACCAACAAGGGTCTATGGGACAGGAATCATACAACCAAAATAACAAGAAACCAGCGGACCACCAAACAGTGGTCGGGGGAACATGCTAAAAGACCAAGGAACCAAACAAGAAGAATCAAAGAACAAAGAACCAAGAACCACTAGGGCAAGGACTAGGGGTCCTTCCCGAGCGGAAAGAAATCCAACATAGAAGGATAGTGACCCGAAAGAATATGGGTATGGACCTGTTATCGTGATCTACTGGTGGTTTGGTGCTGATGGGTAGAAGCATTGTGAGGTCTCACGGATCTGGAGTGACCAATGGCGGAGTCACATGAGGGTCACTTCACACCCCGAGCCGGGGGCGAGGGCGAGAAGAAATCCGTAATGAGCTGCTCGGTGACCTGCTTATGGGGAAATAGAAGCTGCATGGTCTAGTCACGGAGCCGTATCGTCTCCCGTAAATAGAGTGCCAAACATCTCTGGTTAGAGTAACAAAAGAAGGAAGTCAAGGAGCTGCAATCTCTGAATAAGAAACAGAATCTCCCTCTGATCTCATAGTATATAGGGCAGCGGAAAATGAAATGTGCCTTAGTCTCAATCTCAAACAATGTGCATAAACAACAAATGCGATCCTCTCTATCAATGTGATGATCAGTCTGCGCTCGCAGGCAGTGAGAGCTGACTCTGAAAGATCCCAGCGCGATCCGAAGAGCATGGCACAAACGCTGTGATAAATATCTGGGTAGAATGATGATCCCATCCTGAATGTGTAAGAAGTGCTCAACATAAAAAGCCATCCTTGGACGTAAGCCACCACTAGGGTTGGTCCAGGTTGAGATGATGTATTGCCTATAGATGTCAAGTCTGACATGCTCATTCAACTCCTGTCTGGAGGGGAGAAGATGAGCCGGAGCGTCTAAAGAAAACTGAAAGGGGGCTAGGTGATCAATATCAATCCTGATGGAACCCAAAAGTGAAGTGGCCTGAGCATACTAGCAACGAGCTCTAGGGGAGGTGTCAGATTTAGCCAGCTCAATAGAAGAGCAATAGGCGAGGTAAGAGTATCTACTCTGGTCATTCGAAGAGTTGGCAAAGCAACAAAGGTGGTGAAGAAACCAAACCAGGTTGAAGATGGCTCCCAACCTAAAGGGATGAGCCCCGAACTCAGCCAAGATGATGCTGTGGGAGGTGGTACGATGACATCTGATGATACACCGAAGGAGGAGAATCTGTATATGCTCAATAAAGGCCCAGACGGAATCAAGAAGAGATGGTCCCCAAACAACAAAGCCATAGAGTACAATAGGTCTAACCAGAGAATCCAGGAGGGATAACTTGGTCGAGGTGTCTTGAAAGTGGTGTCTAAAGCATTGTCTCTTGATCAGGGCGAGGAAACCCGTCCCTTTGCTGATTCTGGGCTGAATAGTAGGTCTCAAATTGAAGCAAGGACCGGAAAACTTAACCCTGAGGTATGTGTATGCGGAGGAAATCTTGATCTCCTGTCCCTGGAAGTAGAAGTGTAAATGAGAGGTCTTCGAGCAATTGAAGACCATGACCCGTGTCTTCCCTAGATTAACCACAAGCTGTCTCAAATCACAAAAGGAGGCCAAGATATCAAGAATTATCTGGAGACCCTCAGGTGAGGAGGCTAAGAGAATCACATCATTGGCAAAAAGAAGAATGGAAACTAAGACCTGGTGTAAATAGCAACCATCACCTGGGAGAGAGGAGTCTCTGATGAAGCCCTCGAGCTCATCAATGTAGATGCCAAATAAGGTGGGGGAAAGAGGGCATCCCCGTTTCACCCCAATAGTGCTCTGAATAGGGTCTGAGAAGCCCTTCAGAGTCTTGAATCTGCCCTCAACACACTCGTAAAGTCTCATAATGGCAGTCAAAAGAATCTCAGATATCCCAATGTCTCTAAGTCTCTGAAAAAGGGCCACCCGGGGGACGGAATCAAATGCCTTACAGAAGTCAATGAAGCAGTAATAGACTTTTGTAGAGTGATAGCGAGCCTCCTTAATGATTGCCTCTAGTGTTAAAATGTGCTCCATGGTTTGGTAATCTGCATGGAAACCGGCTTGACCTCTAGCCCTTCAGTCCAACCTGTCAAGCTATGAAGAAAGAATAGTGTTCAATGTTGTGGCATAGAGTTTGGCAAAGGTATGCCCAATCATGATGGTTCTATAGTTGCCGAGGTTCGAGATTGATCTAGTCTTGTGGATTAGATGAATCACATGTCTCGACCAAGCGTCAGGGAAGCTAGTGCAAACCACTCTATTAAAGAGTGTGGGAAGATAAGAGTTTAGCACCGTGATACCGAGCTTAAGGAGCTCCACCTGAAAACCATCCTCGTCGGCTGCTCTATTGCATCTCATAGATCTGATAGCCTCGTGAATGTTGGATGTGGTGAAGACATGGCAGTGAGGGGGTGAGATGAGGTGGAGAGAAGGCTGGCCCAAGATGTCATAAAGAGTGGAGGTGTGGGAGATGAGGGAGGCAAGGTTAATGGTGGAGGGCAGAGGGGGGTGCTGTGGGAATAAGGTACGCCAAAAGAGCTTAGGATCCTGGATAAGTGTGTTACACAAGGCTTTGCATTGTGAAGCAATGAAAGAATGTTTCTTTATGCGAAGAAACTAGCGGTAGGAGTAACAATGATCAACAAAATCTGAAGGGAGGGACTCAAAGGCCGAACGTAATCTGCAGTGGAAAGCTTTACGGTCATTGTTGTACCAATGGTTCATGGGGCAAGTGTTCCAACATTTAGATTTGAAGATAGGGCGATGGGGGGTGGAAAAGAAAGTCAACTCCCAAATGGCCTTGGTCAGTAGATCAAACATGGAGGTAACATGGCTACACTCAGAAAAGCTCATGGGGGAGAGGAGTCGACGCAGGTGTAAGGTGAAAAGGTCACAATCCCCCTCAGCATAGTAGAAGCGGACAAGGTTAGGGGCGTGTCCCAAAATAGTTGGGAGGCTGGGAGGGTGAGGCAGGCGAAGGGGGGAAAAATAGAGCACAAGGCTCAAAAGAGCATGATCAGCCAAAGGAAGGCGAGAGATGGTGAAGCGGTGGATGGAGGGGATAAAGGAGGTTGCAGTGAACACATAATCGACCACACTAGCGCTGCCGTAATGAAGCCAACATGTGAAAAGCTTAGAACCGGGAAAGCAAGAAAGGCTGTTCAGAATGATCAGATCAGAAGACTCACAAAGCTGGAGGAGGTGGCGACCATAAGTGGATAATGACCCACTGTAGTCCTCTAAGGTACGCTGAAGCCCAAGGCTAGCTGGATCTAACTCGAAAGTGCAGGTCCAATCAGTGTCCCAGTCATGTATAGGTGACTGTAACTCCTTAGTCCATGCATTAAAATCTCCAAGGATGAGGATATCGCCCGGGGCACTGAATCTAGAGATGCCCTCCAAAAGATCCTGAAAAGGATCCCCATCCTCAACACTATGAATGGCATACGATGAGGAGGCCGGTGGGAAGTAGCAAACCGTGATGAAGATATCTCTCTGGCGATGACCAGCGTGATGTACCTGGATCCACATGAATCTAGCAAATACGTCTGAAAGGACTATAGATGTAGTGCTGAAAAGGTTGTCCCGAATCAAACAAGCCACACCACCGGAGCCCCGTATACCACCAGAAGTGCGAACCTCCTCTCTGCATATAGATAACCACTAATAATCGATGAAACCCGGGAGGGGAGGTGCAAGACTCTCATGTGTCTTTGTAACTGCCAAGATATCAACAGACCCGACCGCATCTTGAAGAAGACCTGGTAACGACCAAAGAGAACCGTTACCATTACAACAGTTGAGGAGAAGCGAGCTAGAGTACACATCTCTTTTGATGTAACAGTTGCTACCAAAAATTCTAAAATAGCCTACACTTGGGGTGTGACCAAACCACAAATCATAGGGAGTCTTACCGGTTTCTCCTTCCTTGGTTACCAGTTGCTCTGATGACTAGTTAGAGCTTTATGAGTCACAGAGACAGTACCTCTTCTTGCTCACTATGTGTCATCGGTCTCCTAACCAGTCGCATTAACCGGTAAGGATGTAATCGGTACATGACAAAGAGGTGTTGTCATTGATGTCTAGGGATACAAATGTTGTTCAATCAGGAACAAGCAGGTACAATTTACAATAATTAGTACAAGAGATTGGTTAGGAGACCAGTGACACATAGTGAGCAAGAAGAGGTACTATTGCCATGACTGATAAAGCTCTAACTAATCATCAGAGAAAATGGTAACCAAGGAAGGAGCAACCAGTAATCAAGCATTCAGAATAGTGGCCGATAAAGTGCATAACCAAAGCCAAGGAACCAAATCAATATAGATAGAGAAACGAGTGACAGGTGATGGCTTTGACCTGTGCACAACCCAAGAATATAAATTGATCAATGAGATATCATCGAGAGAGACTGATGAACCGGTGATAGTCACAATTGACAAACATTTTTGTGACTCTTTAACTGGGATTTGTTGCACAAAATTTGGATGAATTTGTGTTTTAAAGAGGATCGGTGCCAAGTACAATTGAAGGTTTTAATGCTAAAGTTTATGACATTAAAACATGGAGAAATCTCAAGTAAAGGAAAGCATGCGGTACACATCTGTCATTTTCTTTATAAAACAGTAAAAGCATATGGCATGCATTTGATGTTTTCGTAGTAAACTGAGACTCAACTGGGTGATGGATTCAAAAGAGATCTTTGTGGAGGTCGTGCATGCAAAAAGCGGAAAGGGCAAGAAGACTATATATTCTTAAGCCTATGGAGAATATTGTTTGCCTTCATTCTTCCAAGAAGAAAAAGAGTGAACCTGTATGTTGAGAGAAGCTACGAAAAAGGTGAAAGAAAAAAAAGAAGAGAAGAGTGTGCAAGAAAGCACAACAATCTGAGGAGAGCATACTTGAGGTGCCTGGTGATGAATCTCAATTTAGAAGCACAACGATCTTATCAGATTCAGTAAAGCCATTTCAAGAAGATCAAACCCTCTATTGCTCTCTAACAATTGCAATAGCAAAATCTCAGTATTTTGGGTGGACATTAACATGTCATTTGTATTAAATTCTTTAATAGGGTGACATATGTGTAGATGTTTTAAGTCCTCTAACAAGGCAGACTTTAACATGTCTTATTTCTTAAATCCCTTAACCGGGTCGTATCTAACAATGCATTTGTAATCCTTTAACAAGGAAGGCTCCTTACAGGGCACACTTTAGAAGAGTGCAAAATTTGTGAGGTTTCCTCACACCATAGTTTTTTCCTGATTTGAGTTTCCACGTGATAAATATGGTGTTGTCTATTACTTGAATTTTGTGATAGCTATTTCTGTGATAGAATCTGTTTGGTTTAACAGTTATAGCTATATTATATTAGATTGGTTCTTAAGTTTTAGTGGGTGTTGATTCACCCCTCCCCTCTCAACACCGGCTGGGACCATCAATTGGTATCAAAGTCGAGTTCCTTTTCTAAGATGCTTAACCGCAACAAGGAACAGATCTAATGATGAGAAAGGAAGGACCCAGTTATTCTAAAGAAAATTTCACCTTATGGTGCAACAAAATGAAGCTGTACATGAAAACCACCGAAGACCAATAATGGACTCATTCAATCAATGATTACATTGAACCCACCAATACCTTGACACCTGATCAACAAAAGATTAGTAGTGAACACACAGCTACAATGGATATGATAACAAGTACGCTACCTGATCATGTATATGCAAAGATTGAAAATTTGACTACCACTTGCAAGATGTGGGCTAAGCTACAAACTGTATACGGTGGTGACCCACATATTCAAAGAGAAAAGGTAGAAAGCCTCAGAGGCAAATATGATGACATGAGGATGAATGAAGGAGAAGACATTGAGCACTACAACAATAGAATAAAAGAATTGATGAAGTCCATCAAAAGTGCTGGAAGAACATTGATTGAGGAAGATGTGGTAAGCAAAATACTGTGAACGCTAAGGCCATAATACACTATCAAGATCTCAGCCATACAGGAGCTCAGATCAGTGAGTGCGTCTCAAGTCACTCTGGACTCCCTAATTGGTAAGTTGGCTACTTTTGAATTGAGTAATTATGATAACAACTTACCCATGTTAGAGGCTTCTTTCAAATCCTCTGTGAATATTGCTTCCACCAAGAAAGGAAGAGAGACCGGTAATAGTTCTACTGGTAAGTCTAGAAATTTTGTTGAAAATCTACTCTTAGAAGAACTAGAGCAAGATGAGTTTGAAGCGCTGATCACAAGGAGATTTCCAAGAGGAAAAGGGAAGTACAAAGGGAAACTTCCATTAAAGTGTTTTTCTTGCAATAAGATAGGACACATTGCTGCAAGGTGTCCAGAAAATGAAAATTAAGAAAAGTCCAACTAATTCAAGAACAAAGGAAATGATTGCTACCTTGTTGAGGAAGGTGTCATGGGCAATGAATCTGAAGAATCATGAGATGAAGAAATTGTCTTTGTTACAATAAAAGAAGAAAGCACAGTGATAAGTGAAATGACACTTATCTCAAGATCTCATCAATTTGATGACTAGATCATTGATAGTGGATGCACTCACCACATGACTAGTGACAAGAACAAGTTCATAAGCCTGAAGCTAAATGATGGTGGATCGGTGACTTTTGGTAACAATGCTCCTTGTGCTATTAGAGGCAAAAGCTCAATAGCACTTGGTAATGAAGCTGCTTGCGAAGATGTGTATTGGGTGGAAGGACTCATGTACAATCTAATGAGTGTAGCTCAATTAAATAGCAAATGATACATGTTGGAGTTTGGGAAAGGTTCTTGCATTTTCAAGAATCAATCAAGAGCTCATGTTGCCACCGGTAGACAAAGTAAAGAGAACCTGTTCTATCTAGACTCAACCAAGGGGGCTTGCCTCATAGCTATGACAAAAGGGGAGACAAATAAAATCTATCTCATAACAAAAGATGACAATAGTTGGCTGTGGCATAAGAGGCTCTACCACATAAACTTTGATAGTATTGTCAAAGTAAGTAAGAAGAAGTCAGTTAGAGGGCTTCCTGATATTACAAAACTGGAAAAAGGTATGTGTCAAGAATGTCAGTTAGGAAAATTGACAGGAACAAGCTTCAATAGTAAGTCTTTTTCTACTGAAAACGTGCTGGATCTTGTTCACATAGACTTGTGTGGACCAATGAGGACAAATAGCTACTATGGAGATAGGTATTACATTCTCTTTGTAAATGATTTTTCAAGGATGATGTGGATGCTCTTCCTTAAAGAAAAATTAGAGGCCTTTCACATGTTCAAAATCTATAAGGCTCGAGTGGAGAAGGAGAGCGGTAAAAGCTTGAAATGTCCGAGGTTAGACAGAGGAGGTGAGTACACCTCTCAAGAGTTCACTCACTACTATGAGGAACAGGGAATAAAAAGACAGATGTCTGCACTGAGAACCTCGCAACAAAACAGAGTCGCTGAAAGAAGAAACATGACTTTGATTGATTGTGCTAGAACTCTGATGATTCAGAAGGATCTTCCCCATCACTTCTGTAGAGAAGCAATTAGCACTGCTGCGTATACACTGAACCGGGTTCAAGTTAAGAAAAAAATCAGTAAGACTCCCTACGATTTGTGGTTTGGTCACACCTCAAGTGTAGGCTATTTCAAAATTTTTGGTAGCAACTGTTACATCAAAAGAGATGTGTACTCTGGAAAGTTTGAGCCAAAGGCTGATGCATACATATTTTTGGGTTATTCTACCAAAAGTAAAGCCTACCGGTGTCTGAATAAGAGGACAAGAAAAATAGTGGAAAGTATCAATGTAAAGATTGATGAATATACAGAACCGAGGGAAAAGAACAGTCATGATGAATTAGACAGTAACCCGAATCATGATGCTGAAAATCATTTGGAATTCATGGTTCACCTTCCAAAAAAGCTAATTCAATTTCCAATGCATCAATGAATTAAATGAAGCACAGTTGCCAACATTTTAGCACTAAGTCGATAATAATCATGTTTTGCCAAATCATCACCAAACATGTGTGGGAACAAAGATCACTTAAGGTGCATAGACTCAAGACCAAACTAAAACCTTATGAAGTATATGTATGGAAACCATCTATGCACATCAAATAACTTGCATATGCATAGCTTCAATATGCTCTAACAAATCACTCTAGAAGTCTCAAAATGGAGCAAACAATACACAAACAAGAACCAACACACAAACCACAACAAAGAAAAGAAAAGAAAAGATGCATGCAACCAAAGCCTTGTGCAAATAACATCATTGAGTGATGCAAGATTACCTAACCATTGAACTGCTCCAATTTAAGATTACCCAAAAGAGCAATTAGGCCACCCAAGTTGACTTAGTTATTATTCAGAATGTAAGTCTTATTTTGGTCACTTACACTTCCAATGAATGAGATATTCCATGTATGTGAATTCTATGCAATTTTAACTTTCTACTTTCTTTGAATATATGTCTTTGTGTACCTTTGATTTCAACTCTTCATGTTCTTGCATGCCATCTTCAAGAACTTGTGCATGGTAGGAATATAGATAAGAAACATCAAATATTAGTGAGATATCTATTACTTAAGACAACTCAATATTGTATGTGTTACACATATACAAAACTTTTATTATCAAGTCTTTGTTCCACTAACAATGGTGTTCATTGCCAAGTTGTGATTTATGTAATGTTTGATATCAAGACTCTATCTGCAAGTTGTCTACCTTTCTAAACAATGTGTGCTTGCTTGTGGGTGAAAAAGGAAAAGATTTGAAGGACAAAAGTGTAGACATAATGTTAGTTGTCATTGGAAAAGTCATTGGAAAACATTAAACACACTGGTACATCACACTGGTACTCATGATAGGTAATGATTGTGAACCGATAGAATGACCAAGTGAGCAGTGTACCTTAATTGGTCACGATTATATCGATCAGAGACTAGTCTTGGAAAATATACAAGGTGTAGATGACTTAACCGCTTACATATCATACACCAGTTAAGTGCTTGATAATCCAAACCGGATTATGCAGAGTGTTTTTTAGTCAAACTGGAGTTATCTTTGTTTTTTCTGTGAGCGTTTCGAGGTAAACTAAAGATCAGTTTGCAAGATTTTTCATTAAGAGTTTTGCATGCGTGATTTTTGGGAGAGTTTACAGCTTGGCAGAATTGTTAGATGTATCTTTAATAAGATAATTTCTTATAGATACAGGTCATGTGACATGAGAAAGTTGTTAAAAATCTAGAGCATAGAGCGAGAGAGAGAAGAAGAGCAAAGTCTTTTGAGAGGGAACACAGTCACAGAAGGTGAAAGGGAGAGAGAAAGATTCAACAACCAAGAAGAGGAAATAGTGAACAAGTAAGATCTGAATTGATAGAGATAGTGTCATCATAAGATCATTTATTTTATTGTGAAGCATATTTAAATCCCTTAAAAAGGGCAGACCCTAATAGGTTCCATTGTATAAATCCCTTTACCAGGTGACATCTTTGTTGATGTTTTAAGTCCTCTGATAAGACGACTCCTCACAGTGTCAAGATCCTAAGAGGTCTTCTATTAAATCCCTTAACCGGGTAGCACTCTCACTAGTTCTTTGTAAGCGTCTAACAAGGAAACTTTATTACCGGAGTAGTGGAGTTTTGTGAGTTCTATCCCACCATGATTTTTTCCTTCTAATTGAGGGTTTCCACATATAATTCCGTGTTGACATGTGCATTTAATTTCTATTTATGATTGTTAAAGTATTATTTTGATTTTTGTATTAACAAGAATATTTAATTAAGAGAAAAAGGAATAGAAATTGAAATTACTGATTCACCCCCCCTCTTAGTAACCAGTTAGGATTAACAATTGGAACCAGAGCTTTGTTCTCAGAAATAGTAAGCTTACTCGCTTGAGAAAAGATCATGGAGGGTTACAGGTATCAGAAGCAGCTGGAAGAAGCCAACAAAATGATTACCTCTCTTGAGAATACACTGAGAAAGTCTCTTGCCAAGAGAAAAGAGTTAGCTCTACAATTGAGTGAAATTCAGGAAACCATTGAGGAACTCTTTGGACAGAGTGGTTCTGATGAAGCTGAAGAAGCAGTCATTGATCTCATGGAGAAGAATTTGAACTTGACTGATCAAATCTTCAATTTGAAAAGAGAACAAGAAGGTCATGTCGTGAGGATGACTGAACTCATTGAAGCTAAAAGAAAATTTGAAGATGAGAAGAATAGTGCCATAGAAGCATAGTTGACTATTGAAAGAGAAAGAACTCTGGCTGAAGATGCATTAAGAGAGAGTGATTCTCTAATACTACAACTACATGCATACATGTAGGGCATAAATCAAGAGAATGCAATCATGCATGATAAAGATGAGGCATGCAAAGAAATAGCTGCTAAAATTGAAAAACTGAAGGAACAACTGAAAACTCTTGAGGAGAGAAATGAGAAAATCAGAAGGTATAATGAAAGTTCTGAGAAGCTTGATGAGCAATTGAGAGCTCAAAGGAAGCATAAAGATCCCACTGGACTTGGGTACATCGGTCAAAGAAACAATGAAACCGGTGAGTCCTTCGGAGTCAAGCAAGGCAAGAAGGAAAATAAGAAACCGATTGAAGACAAAGGTAAAAAGATCTTCAAACCCTCTTGCAAACATTGTGGCAAACTGGGTCATAAATCCAATGACTGCAGGAATGCACTAGTGAAACCGTTTACTTCTAACAATTACTGCAACAACTATTACAAGTATGGTCACAAGACCTTTGAATGCAGGTCTCGTCCTAACAGTATGTCCAATGGAAGCAGGGGAAGCTTCAAAGACTATTGCTATGCATGTAATAAATTTGGACACAAGGCGGAAGAGTGCAGGTCTAAAACCATGACATTCAAATCTCCACCAAGACAGGTATTCCATAATATGAATGTAAATCGGAGCACATCTAACTTTGCTACCTATGGACCATCAAGGCATAGGAGCACTAATTGTCACTCACCTATGGACAAGGAAAGAAGGGTCAATCCATGGAGATGAACCGATATGGCTTGTTCCAACTGTAACAAGATTGGCCATCAGGCCAAGGACTGCAAAAACTGATCAACAAACAAAGGAAAAGGACTAGCTAAACAGGTCAAGAAGAAGATGTCCCCCAATCAGAATGATAACATGAGTAAAGAGACCAACATGGAAGTCAAGAAGACTTGGTCCAAAAGGGGGACAAAGAGTTCCACTAAGGAGAAATCTAAGGTAAGGTCATCATCCGCCAATGGTTATATCTCTTTAGCAAATTAAGTTAAAGGGCTTAAGAGGAACATGTAGTGAAGCTATTGTTCCTAGAGGAACTGGTGAGGTATGTTCTCACTCAGTCAGGGATTAGAACCAGGAAGGAGTTACCAGTCTAACATATTAACTGGACAAGTAAGAGTTGCTGACGTATCAAGGTGAATGTCTCAACTAAGGATTTGTAAATAGGTAAAGAGTCGGTGAACCAGTTGTCGAAAGAAAGATTAGGTAAGGGTAATTAATATGGTAATCATTAAAAAATGTCACTATTTTCTAATTACCGTTATGACCTAAGTGTATAAAAGGGAAAACTGATTACTCATTTCACTTTACATTTCATTTTGTGATTATTGTTTTGAATAGTTTGAGTTATCTTTTTTCTTGTGATTTGCGATCTTTGCTGTACAAATTCTGTAAATCTTGTCGAGAACTTTATGTGTTTACCGGTCAAGCAAGATGGCATCTTCATCTTCCATAGTGAGCCTCATTGATGTTAATCAAGTCGACCGACCTGTATACGATATTATGGCGGTGCAAAACAAAGTGAATGATGACAACACCTCTTTTCCAATCAATGAAAATACCTCTTTTGCCATGTACTGGTTACATTCTTACCAGTTAATGCCAACAATCTCCCCCTTTGGTATTGATGGAAAAACTATTACCGGTTAGACCACATTTTGGTCCACACATCTTGACTAGTCATAATCTCCCCCTTTGACAGTAATGCCAAAGGCTAGTCAGATGACTATCTTTATGAGGCTTGCTCCCCCTTCGAGAAACCGTTCTTTATCATCAATCCTGTTAAAATGATGGCGAATCCTCTGTTGATGCACAATGGATTGATGAACACCTCTGTCTCGTTACTAAAGATTAGGAAGGGGCATTTCCCCTAGTTTACCTTTGAGATACTCAAAGGTACTCTTTAGTCAGGGCTTTGTGAATATGTCAGCAACTTGTTATTTTGTATGAACATATTCCGATTTCACCTCTTTATTCTACACTTTCTCTCTTAGATAATGGTACTTTATAGAAATGTGCTTTGTTTTGGAGTGCATGACAAGATTTTTAGATATGTTTATTGAACTTGTATTGTCACAGTGAATGACAATTGCTTCAGGTATCTGTTCATGGATTCCTTCCAATATCTATTTGACCCAGATCACCTGTGTGCAATTGATTGCAACAACAACATACTCAGCTTCTATTGTGGATTGTGAAATATAATTCTGCTTCTTACTCATCCATGACACAATCCTATCTCCAAGAAAGAATGCACCCCCACTTGTGCTCTTCCTGTCATCAATATTGTCAGCCTAGTCTGCATTAGTGAATACCTTTATCTTGAATCCTCCTTTGTGCGGAAACCATAGGCCATACTCCTCAGTACCCTTTAGGTATCTAAAAATTCTCTTTACTACTATTAGATGTGTCTCTTTTGGATTAGCAGAGAATCTGAATACAATGCCTGCTACATGTGCAATATCAGGTCTATTGTGGACTTCATACTGTAACTTCCCAATCATTGACCGATACAATGTCTCATTTACATCTTTTGCATCATCTTCCTTTGACAACTTGAGGTTATTTATCATTGGTGTACCAACCGGTCTGGATTCTTCTAACCCAAAGGAATTAAGAATTTCTTTGACATACTTGGATTGAGAAATAAAAATACCTTCTTTGAGGTGATGGATTTGTAATCCAATGAAGAACTTTATGGCTCCAATCATAGACATTTCAAACTCTTTCTTCATCTCCTTAGCAAAGACTTTGCTCATTTTGTCATCTCCTCCAAAGATGATGTCATCAACAAAAATTTCAGCAATGATGTTCCCTTCTTTTCCAATCTTGAGATACATATTGTTGTTGTCTCATGTTCTTGTGAATCCTATTGTGAGGAGGTAAGAATGCAACCTTTCATACCATGCTTTTGGGGCATGCTTTAGCCCACACAGAGCCTTTTTAAGTTTACAGACCATACTGCTCTTCTCTGTGGATGAGAAGCCTTCTGGTTGTTCTATGTAAAATTCCTCCTCTAATATACCATTTAGGAATACAGACTTTACATCCATCTGGTAAACTTTGAACTTTTTATGAGCAACATAAGCAAATAAAATTCTCACTCCTAGTTTGGCCACAGGTGCAAAAGTTTCATCATAATCCAGTCCTGCCTCCCATGCGTATCCTTTGTAGACTAATCTTGCTTTATTCCTTATCACTTTTCCATCTTAATTCAATTTGTTTCTATGGACCCATGTTGTTCCAATGACATTCTTGTCCTGTGGTCTGGGAACAAGGATCCATGTTTCATTCTTCTCAATTTGCTCAATCTCTTCTTCCATTTCCTTGACCTAGTTTTCATCCTCCAGAGCCTCCTTGGTAGTTTTTGGATCTATGTGGAAAGTAAACAAATACTTTCCCTAGCCTTTCTCCTGGTCATAATTTTAGCATGTTTGTCGCCAATAATATTGTTAGTGGAATGATATGTGACATACCTTGGTAGTACCGGTTGATAGTCTCGGTCTCTAATTTCTGGTCGGTGTTCCCGGTCAATCTCTTCCGATTTAACATCTTCTCCAGCATGGTCATGAGCAATTTCGTGTTCATCATCCAAGATTGGTCTTATGTTTTCAAGTATATCACCTTGCTCCTGTTGACATATTTAAGTTGTCATTGGTTAAGTTAGATGCAAACATCATTCCCACCGGTACACCGGTAGACCACTCATACTCCTTAATAGGCACTGGTAGACTAAACAGAGTATATGCACCGATAGACTAAACAAGGAGATGCATCGGTAGATCAAACAGTATATAAAGAACCGGTCTTATAGTACACAATAGGGTACAAGATTGATGCCGGTCGACTGCATAATAATCCGCACTGGATTATACAGAGTTGTTTGAGTTAAAACTAGATAATACAGAGCATCCACCATTTAGAACTAGAGTTAGCTTTTTAGCAGGAGTTAGTTTTATTTCTACGCGGATGTTTCAAGGTAAACTCAAGATCATCTCGCAAAGCTTTTTTTTGCTGCATGATTTATGGGTGAGTTTACAGCTTGGCGGAACTATGCGTTGAGCTCACTAGTAAATTTTAGCTTATTTTTTGACGAGGATTAGTCAATTTTTAGATGCAAATTGGTCGACCAAATGACCATAACTGTTGTCAAAAAAATTTTGTCAATTATTTGACACAAAATTGTCATTGAAATTGCCACCTCTATAGCAGTTGAATTATTGACAGATCTGTCGTCGAAATAATCACTTCAACCTGGAAGAATTATCAGCCATACCTTTCATCTATTTGACCAATGTTGGTCAAAATTGCGAGGACTTATGGTCGGAATAGTCGTCGAATGTATAGTATTCTCGTTGAAATGACAAAACAATGTTAGTTGAAATTGCGACAAGGGGTAGTCGGAATAGTCGTCGAGTATATGGCATTCTCATCAAAATGACAAAATAATGTTCGTCGAAATTGCGATGAGGGGTGGTCGGAATAGTCGTCAAGTATATGACATTCTTGTCAGAAGTATATTCTTTGACCGTCGAAAAAGTGACAACAAATTCAATTTTTTTAAAATAAAATAAAATATATTATCAAATCTATTAATATATTATAGTGATTGGAATTGATTGGAATTCAAAATTGAATGGATGTCCTAGCCTACATTATGCTTAGTAGACACCTCCAACACCATCCTCCTCCTCTAACCGGTAAAGACATACAAGTATAATAATCAACCCAACTGATTCTTCTAGGTTCCTTTATAGTTCATTATATCATGATATAGATCATTTCTACATATTATATATTCCATTTGTAGGATTTGATAAAATTATGAATGAAAATAAACTTGGTAGTACCAAAAGCACAATATATAGACTTGTTCAACATGGCCACATTCTTGTTTTGAAGGTTCTGTGTTATGCTAGATACTCAGTATTTTAAAATAGCGATTTAGATGGAGAGGTAAATGGAAAATAGAATAGTGAGTGATGATTAAATTCTTTCTTTCTTAAGATACATGACACATTCCCTTCTTCTATGCCATTATACTTACCTGCTAAAAGGGTAACTGTATTCCTGTTGATGGCATTATGTATAGATGAATTTCTGAGTTGAAGTTTCTTGGTTATATGCTTGCCTAGACTGTTAACCTAGAATTAACTTCTGCAATATGTTTTCCTACTTAAATGTCATCAAGAGATTTGTTTGTCTAAGGTTTAAACAATGGTATTCATCTCTATATCTCTTCTAGTAGTGCTACTATATTGTAGGATTTAATAATTACATTGACATCAAAATACTTTCACATCACAACCTTGGTGTTCCACTTAAAAGTATCACACATGTCCATTATTTTGGATGGTAGTTCACTCCATTCTCAACTAAGTGCCTAGAATCGGTACATATTTTCAAATAAAGAATCAAGAAACAATATGGGACACTAATTTTTTTTCTTCATGTTTTAACCTCGAAACCATAGACACCTACAAACACAATCCAAAAATGACAACAAAGTTGTTCTTCAAGAAAGAAGGAAAAAGATCTAGGATTAAGATTTACTTGTGAAAATAGAATGCAAAATCTACTTGCTAGTAAAAACACAACATCAGAAAAATAAACCTGTGCAAGAAATTCTTGATCTGATTGCTTGCTGGTATCAAGCTTTGTAATGGCTGTAGGGCGACCACTTTTTAAGGTTGAGTAGTACACATGACCATATGAACCCTCTCCAATTAGTGATTTTGGACCAAAGCTGTCTGTTGTTTCCTTCAATTCCTATACAGGGATCTTAGGTACTCCAAAGGTAGAGGTTGGAGGACTAATTCATCCTTGCTAGGTGGATCAACAATCTTGCAAGCTCCATTATTACCTGCAAAAATGTCTAACATCATAATCAAAACCAATAAAGGACAAGATGGGTTGCATATATATGTTGCCTCTTAGGACTTCCAATCTTGAAAGGAGATTAAATTTGGCTTCCAATTTTTTGTTTTCATATCTGTAATGTCCTATTGACTTAAAAAACGTGAAACTTCTGTCACTTTTGAACTGCAATAAAAATTAGAAACCATGTTTATTTGTACAAGCACAACTTAGAGAAGATTATCATAAAAAGCAAAGAACATCAATGATTCAATTCCATTGGTATAAAGGTCTAATTCTATAGACTGCTAGCATGAAGGAAGATTTGACCTAGCCAAATGAAGGTCTAATTCTGTAGACTATTGGTTAGAAAAATCTTCATTGTCTTATGATTGGCTTCTTTATATACTAGCATTTAAATGGAACATTAAGCATAGTAATAATATGCTTAATCTATTACTAATTATCTGCATTTAATCTGCCAATTACTAATAGTTTTGTACTACACATGCAACGTATTGTCAATTTGAAGATAGTCTGTGCCATGTGTGATGGTTAAGTAATGGGAAAGTTATGATGATTTAATTGTAGAACTACTAGTCCCTTGAAACGTTCAAAAAAAAATTCTCAAAAGATGCACTCTCAGGAATACGACGACTTTACGTTATGCACAAAATGGATCTATCTTCTATCACTATGCTCTTATCCTATGTCAAAATGGGAGATTTATGACATGGTATAGATTTATGGGGTCACTTGAGTGATCCAAGTTTTTATGTAAGGTTCAAGGACCTATACATATATCTAAGTTTGTTATATGGCCATTGATGCCATTATTATCATGTAATTGCACTTCAAAGTGCAAAGATGCCAAAAAGATGTAAAATTGTATTTTTATGCAATTATGGCCTAAAGGGATAAATGAGGGTTTAGTAGAGGTTTAGGGGATTAGGATAGGAACCTAAAACCTTTTGAAAGGTTAAAGATGATGCAAGAAAGATTAAAGTGGTCGAAGTTGACAACTAGTTGTCAACTAGACAACAATGCAAACGAATATCTAACTGTAACAGTCATATAACTGACTTTGCAGGTTAAGAAGAAATTGAAAATCAATTTGTAAGGGGATTTTGGTTGGTTTTGTACGTGAGTTTTATGGGAGAGGAGTCTTAGAAGTTGTGGGGAGGTGTGTATGGTCGAAGAAGACAATGTAATGAACTACCAAGCAATAAACTTTTAATTCTTTACAAATAGTCACTTCTTTGCTCGTGAAGACACAGTTTGGTGTTTATATTATTAAACTCTCTATTCAATGCAACATTGATAGGAAAAGCATTCATTGATTGGTATTATAAGTTTTGATCATTCCATGTACTAATTATATTGTTTTGAAGTCTTAAAATCAAAGAATTTCAGTCCTTTTATTGACTGTTCATGTACAGTGCTTGGCGTGCAAACAATCTTTGTCTTGAAGAACCAATGATTTCCTAGGCTCTATCAAATAGTTGGCAAGAAATGATGTATTCAATATTTCTAAAGTGGTTCAAAAGGCTTAAACTCACCAAGACTCTTCACACAACTTCTAAGTGATATATTTGGTGTTATTGATTTACATTTTCTTGGATTCAAGGACTTTAGAATATACTCCAAAAGTGATTATGTAACGAAGGAAGTGAGAGGGAAGGATCTTGATTTAGGTCAATGGATATTTCAACATGATTTTGGACAAGATCTTGACATGAGTGGATGGGTGTGGATGGTGGGATGGGGGGTGTATTGGTGCAGGGCACCTAGGCCATTCAATTTTGCTTTGGGACTTGAGTTCTATATTTTGTTTTGCTTTGTAATAAATGATGTCTTCTAAATTCCTAGACCATCCTATGGTTTGGTTTTAGTCCTTTTGTGGAGGTGTGTATGGTCGAAGAAGACAATGTAATGAACTACCAAGCAATAAACTTTTAATTCTTTACAAACAGTCACTTTTTTGCTTGTGAAGACACAGTCTGGTGTTTATATTATTAAACTCTCTATTCAATGCAACATTGATAGGAAAATCATTCATTGATTGGTATTATAAGTTTTGATCATTCCATGTACTGATTATATTATTTTGAAGTCTTAAAATCAAATAATTTCAGTCCTTTTATTGAATGTTCCTATACAGTGCTTGGCGTGCAAACAAATATTATTTTGAAGAACAAATGATTTCCTAGGCTTTGTCAAATAGTTGGCAAGCAATGATGTATTCAATATTTCTAAAGCGTTTCAAAAGGCTTAAAATCACCAAGACTCTTCTCAAGACTTCTAAGTGATATATTTGGTGTTATTGACTTACATTTGTTTGGATTCAAGGACTCTAGATGAAGTTAATCATATGTTAATCATTTATCTTAAGTTAGCTAACTTAAGAATTTCAGATAATCATTTAAGATGTTAATCATTTATCTTAAATTAGCTAACTTAATTTTTAGCTAGCTTAAGATAAATGATTAACATCTTGAAATAATGCAAGATGTTCATTAGACGAAGTTTAGACTTAACTTTAATTTTGACTATCTAAAAGTGAACATAAGTTGAGTATAAGCTGACATTATATATTGTCATCTCACCAAAAAATAATCACCCAAGACTCCAAATACATCACCATTCAGATAATTTTACCTCCCTATATGCAATATTAACATGTGAAGGTGATGAATGAAAATATATATGGGGCATCTCTATCCTTAATGAGTGAGATCAACTTGTAACCTACACATTATACAACACATTAAATAAAACTTATCAGTAACAATGCAACCATAAAATGAAGATTAAAATAATGATTTCAAATATGTTGAAGACAAAAAACATTGATTCATTGTAACAATGTATATCAATAGTGTTTTAAGATAGGTATGCACCTCTGTGACAATGATGTATCAATAAAAGACAATGATGTTCAGTAGAAGTTACTGCTATGACAAGCAAGATCATTTATATTACAGAGATCTTGAAGATGATAAGAGTAGTTAGGAGCATAGTTATGAAGAGTCACGACAAAAGGAAAACAACTAAGAAATTAAGACAATATCAAGGGCAATGATGAAAACACTGAAAGTATGTGATAGCTATTAGAAAAGATATGAAGTAGATGAAATAAATTTTTACACAGATGTTTCTAGTATAGGAGTTCTTATGATAGATTTTCACTTTTATTAGCTTTCATCATATGAATGAAGTTCTAGGTTGCATTGCTTGCAAAGAAAATATCCATGATTCTGGTAAACTTATGATTGGTAGTTGGGTAAGAATGACACCTAGCATCAAATGGAGGATGATTGGGTTGATCTACAAGTCCGTGGAAAATACTGTCATTCAGAGGGACTTTACATGAAGATTAGGTCCTAGATGATATGTACCATTACAAAAACAAAAAAAATAAAGTGAAAGTCATGATAACTCAGTCAAAAGGATGTTCAATAGAGTATGAGGTCTTGTGAATATGATAGTGGTAATAAAGAGATACAAAAGGAAAGAAAGAGATACTCCAAATTTTCCAAATACACAAGGAAACTAAAAATTCATTGGTTAGGACCTAAGATTACAAATGAAATTCCTCACCAAAGCATACAAAATGCAAGATTTACAAGGTGACTTGTTACCTACACACATTAACGGTAACAAATTAAAACTTCATCATTCATAATCAATTAAAAAACTCATAAGAAGGCAGCTATCTAAGACAAGGTAGTAGGGAAGTAAAAGGGGTAGGAAGAAACATGAGAATGAGTCATTCAGAGGCAACTAATAAATTTTTATCTAGATTTTTATGCTTAAAGGTAAGTTCTTTATAAAAATCCCCCATCCACTCTCTTATCTATAAATCTAATTTGATGAACATGGTGATGCAGATTGGTTGATGAACATGTCTAAGAAGTAAAATATTTATTAAAGTGAATGAGAAATAATATGGAATAAGAAGTAGGTGTTTTTGACCATTGAATCTACACCATTGGTTTAGTTTGAGCTTCACTTGGTTTCGAGAATAGTTTAATATCATCTATTTAACAAGGCCAACCACGTGAAGGTGGAAGCTCATCTGGCACCTCCCCCCCCCTAATATCACTCTAAATTCCCCATTAACATTTAATAACATTCATTCATTCATTCATCCATTTTTTAAATATAACATTCAATCATTATAATCACATGATAACATTCATTAACACATAAAATTCATTAACACACAACATTCATGAATAATTCATTAACACATCATTAATCAACATTTACTAGTACAAAATTACATCCATTAAGACAACGTTCTTTCATTAGCAAAAAATGTTAATTACAATCATTTCTTTTTTGGTTTCTTGCTTGTTTTTCTAAGGTAACAGCTAAGCGGAGCATCAATATCCTCGTCATTCCCCTCCTCTACTGATTCTAATGCCAACACATGTCTCCTCCTCATCTGTTCAAGAACATGAGGCTGTTGCACCAAAGGGGGGTCCACTGCAATAACAACTACATCATGGGTTAAAATCACACCATTTTATATTAGTGTTACAAGTATTTAATTAAGTAAAAGAACTATAAATCAATTTTTTTTTAAAAGAATAGAGCATAGATTTTCTTTACCTGAATATGCCACATGATTTACATGGTGATCACTCTAAACATCCTCCACTTGTTCAACATGACATTCTGTATGCTCTAAAATATATAAAAAAAGGTTACACCAATTTCAATTTAAATTGTTAAATTGTATCGATAATTACATAATTAATTTTAAATAGCAAATGAACACCTCCATTGACACTACGATGCACATCAGGGCCTTCATCATGCGACGTAAGATTAGTGTTACGATTAGGAGGTTGCATTGCAATGTCATGCACATTACTATCAAATAGATTGTTACTCAAGTATTCAATTTCAAATATATATTTTTTGGCATATTTACCTGCTCACATGATGCAGGAGACTCTTGGGTTGGGCTAGTGGAAGCTTGGCATAGGCGTTCAGCGACGACTTGATAGCCTTCCTTGAAGGCAATTTTTTTGTGTTCTGCCGTGGCCTCTAAATTAAATTTCGAGCCTTGCATTTTTTGATTAAACAAAATTATTTGTATTTTATTAATATTTTTTTCTTTGGAATTCATTTACTGCTACTTACAATTCGTGCTTTAATTTTTGAATATCCACTAGAGCCAAGTTTGTGTTGCCCAATCTTTTGCAGTCTGGCCTTTGTTGCCTTTGATGTGTCCTATAACCTATGAAAAGTTTGAAATATGTTACATGATATAGATATAAAGATCACTAATTAGTGCATTATTACATTCTACTACTAGTTAATACTATTGCATACCTTTTTCTCTCATTTGCTAGTGTAATTCCTCTTTGAGCATCCCTTTTCTTCTTTGCATCCAAAATGAACTCATTCCAATCCCTCAGTGGAATAAAGGGAGGATGCTCGTATTTTGGGTTCTAGACGAGACTCCTTCTATATGAGTCCCTCATAGTCTTAAGATGTTTGACAACTTTTTCTAAAATTTTCTTCTCCTCGAAAATATTACTACCAAACTCATGCTCTAAATCTTTAATGAGTTGATCTTTTAATTTTTTGTCTTGCAAGTTCCACCTTTTAAGAAAAAACACAAAATTGTTAGATAGAAAAATTAACTAAAGTTTTGTACCTTGAATATAGTAAAAGAAAAGATTTGAATGAAAGGAAAAATACTGTACCAATTAATGATATGAAATAAAAATAGTGGGATAGGGTTAGTTCACTTATGATGTTCCACCTTGTACGTATGGTGGGCCCGAATATCTTCAATGTGAAGTCATAAAGTGTCTTATAAAAAGAATCATTTCTTGCAAAAATATCATGGGATCATCAATCCAAAATTTGTTATGAATAGGTAAATACATATTACAATATAAATAATGATAATTTTAAAGTACTTGGAAGCTTAGGACATTTTAAAGGCATCAATTCTTTATTGTCAATCAATAATGACGTCTGCATAACTCCCATGCTAGAAACACGGGCAGATCCAAGAAATGATGGTGAATTATCACCAATACAGGTACTTTGATCTATATATGGCATATCAGACGACGCCGGTGTATCTCCTACTCCACAAAATTAATCCAATATGAGATGCACCCAAGATTAAAGTACAAATGATCAAATCATAATTAACACAAAACCAAATATAGAAAAATAAGAATTTACCAGGCATAGACTGTGAAGGTGTCGATGTTTTCATGCCCCTTGTTGCTGACATTGCACTCGGTGATCTCGGATGGACGTTGGTCGACCTCCTAGGAGGAGGCACCTGCACTTGATCACCTGAATAATACATTGATAGCAAAGACATTTTAAAATAATAAAAGTAAGAGTTAACTTAAGAAGTTTTTGAATGTTCCAAAGAAAAAATTCCTTGTAACTTGTCAACTTAAGGATTATTTTACCTGAGGTGGTCGGAGCTCTGCTAGTACCAACCTCACCATGATGTCCATGATGAGGTACTTGAGCAAGCAAAAAATCCTATAACAAGAACACATACATATTTTAGTTCATGACATAAAAGAGTAAAATATAAATCTTTATTGAACTTTTGTTATAACTAAAGATTCATTAATGCTTACTTCAAAATGACGTGTTTGCACCATCAATTCATTTGTCCTCTTCAGCATCTCCTCGGTTGGATTTGCATCTTCCAAAATGCTAATAATTTCTACATTGACTCTTTTTAGTTTTTTCTTCACCGTATTTATTATATTAGGGATTTATGGGATATCCTCATTTGTATCTACAACTATTACCTCTGTTGTTATAGGTTCTTTTCCCCTATCCTGAACATCAAATTGTGACAAGAATATCAATAAAACTATCATAATAACTCCAAAATATTAAATAAAATAACATAATAATATAACATTTTTCAACTAGCTAATTTGTACAATTTCAATAAATTTTATCGTTGCTGAAGAATGGGTGAGAGGAGCATCCCTGTGGCCTCTATCATGTGGGGATCCATGTCATCTTGTGACAAACATTAAATATAAAAATTTCAGCGAACTGAAAGCAATAGACTTAGCAAAAAAACTTATTAATAAAATGGTATATTGGAATCATAAACTTGAGGTTAGTTTAAATGGTATATAGTACTTAGCACCCTCATGATAGTAAATTTGTTTGTATCTATGCGATTTAAATGGTAATCTATTAGCAGTTCTTCCCTTGCACTTATTGATTTTATCGCACATACAAAAATTTGATTCCCCTCACGCGCCTCAAATATGCAATTGGGTTGTTTATTAGTTGAGGAAGGTCACGTACTATTTATAAAACCTGCAATATTCCCTATTTTTTTTGGTCTCCCATCAATGTACATAGCAATTCTTTTACTTTGATCATTTTCTTTCCATTGTATATAATTTATTGATAGTGCATACCTACGCATATTTCTTTTATATTGAACAATCTGCATCCAATCATTGTAATTGTAACAAGGTCTGACATACTCCATCAATTCAACAACTTTGTTGTAACATACCTTTATCGCATCTATGGAAAATAGGCCCAAACCATGTAATGAGGATGGAGCTATGTGATATATCCTCTCCTTAACACAAAAATCAGTGTTAATTGAAGGTAGCTCATTGGGTATCCATTCTTTCTCAAGATGTGTGTACCGAAAGGGCACCTTGATGTCACCTTTGGTCTCATCATCATAAGAACATGACCCCCCTTTAGTAAGGAAAAATTGCACGTGTTTATTGAATTTTTTTCTAATCTTTTGACCTCTACTTGATCTCTCTATTTTAGTCATACTACATGTAGAAATTTCATCTACCATTCCCTCATTTCCCTTATTCGATGTATATAGATCTGACAAGTACCTATTTGGTGGGTCCTGCAATCCATCAAATGATATATTGTCATGTCCCTGCTTCAAATAGAATTTTGATAATAATTAAATAATATATATAGAATAATCAAGTCATGACTCATACGGTTCTTCTTTGTCTATACGTGGGAGATATAAAATGTAAGTTGAAAGTGAAGGAAAGACACAAAAACATGAATCATATAAAAAGATAAACAAGAAGAATATAACATGTCGAACTTTCTACGTCAATTATTTGACACATTATATGATTATATAATATGTCTATTTATAACATACGTGCTCAGTGATAAACAAGAAGAATATAAAAAAATTATGTCTATTTATTGACTTATACCTGCTGATCCATGTCACTGTGTAGGGTCCTCGCCAAATGGGTTAAATTTCTTGCATATGTTAATCATTTATCTTAAGTTAGCTAAAAATTACATGATACATATGCTACAAATAACGTAGAAGACAACATGAACAATATGAAAGATTGTAAACATGAACAAATTATCTTTACCTTATATATGAAATGCAAGATCGTCAACAGAAGGGGTGACAATGTCTGTAGTCAATTGCTTATTTGTAGAAAAGGTGACATTCAAACAAAATATATACATGTATCAACAACAATTAATTGAGCATCATAAGTAAAACATTGGTAATTATAAATCACATATGTTGTAATCATTAGAATTGAACACAATCAATATGTAATCATTAGAATTGAAATCAATAAATCAATATTAAATATATATACTAATCAATATAAATATATATAAATAATTAAATCACATACCTTGTACATTTCAATCATGTCATTGATCATCGTCTTCATCCATCTCATCATCATCGCCATCATCATCATCATCATCACCACTATCATCATCATCATCATCATCATCATCTTCTTCTTCTTCTTCATCTTTAATATCTTCTTCTTCCATAACATTATACTTTATTGACCTTCCTCTTGAATCATGTATAACAACAAATGACTGACCTGTTTATGTGGAACCTCTAAGTAAAACACTTGCTCACATTGGTTTGGAAGAACATAGGGCTCATCTCCAACTGGCTCAAACAACTTTGTATTAATCATTGTAAATTCATTATCATGTTGAATAACAGTTCTATCAAGATCATTTTGATTCAGTCGTAATCCCTTACCATTTGACGATGAATAAAATTAATTTAAAAGAGTTAAAGTCGCACTCAATTATATCATCCAAGATGTCATAGTATTGATTTTGAGATTGTTGAGGATGTAGGTCGTTTCTAGATGATATATTAGTGACTTCAAAAATTGCAGTTATCTCAGAATCACAAGTTTTCTTCATGTCATCCAACGTTTTTATGTGAAATTTGTGGCCATGATAGTACATAGTTTTGTGGTGCTTGACCTACAATTTTTCAAGCATGTGAAAATTATTTGCATCGTGAGTTGATATGAAACATATGGGTCATGATCATTAATAAATTTTTATGTACCTCTCTAACTCTTAAACCATATGCTAGATTAATTACCATTGACATAATATTGGAATCTCCATTACGATGAGCTTCTCTGACTAATGAAGAAACACCTTCCCATGTTAATGAGAAACTATTTTGTTGACATCGTTCAATCCATACCGTCATCCAATCAATATTGTTCGCAATATACAAATGTATTGTATCCCACTCTTGACCAACTGTATAAAAAAATACATCAATTAAAAATAACTTATATTAAAGATTTATAAGAATTAATTAACTACAATAACATCTTATATTTACCTCTTACTTTCCTCAATCTACCTTTGCCCATCAAGTACTCCTCTTCAAATTTGTTAATGGAGTTGGGATCCCAAATACGATCTACACGGATCTTTGCTGCAAACTTATGAAGATATTCACTAATGTACACCATGGTCTAGTATACCATATATCCCTCCACCATAGAACCCTCAGGATGTGCTTTTTATCGAACCAAGCTTTTCAAAAATTTCAAGTGCCTCTCAACGATCCACATTGACCTAGTTTGTATAGGTCCACATAATTCAATCTCCTCAACTTGATGTATGAGGTAGGGTTCTTGTGCATTGAAAAAAGTTGAAAGTAGACACTTTTTCATTTCACACATAAGATGATGAATTTTTCTTTTCCAATATTTTATATCTTCTTTATTGATTTATTTTGATAACAACCACCTCATGTGTTTTCTAAGATTATATATAACTTGTTTGACATTTTTGTCGAAGTGGTATGCGAGAGATAGAGGTAGAACATACTGCAATATTTGTAAAATGATCTTATCAATATTTTATAAAAGAATGCAATGAAAACTACATGCAGTATACAAATATATAGTGAATACAAAATAACATGAATTACCTTAATAAATGTATGCCAATCGTGTGTTTTCATCCTTGGCCCAAATTCACTTTTCTTTGATATGAGATTGTTTATGTTTGCTACAAATCCTATGGGAAATCATATTTTTTTTTATGACTTCTTTTATAGGATTGCTCTATTGCTCCGACAATAAGTAAGGGCACTTGTATCAATATGCACTCCATTGTTATTTGATCGAATGACATTTTTCATTGCATGGTTGGATTCTTCAATGTCACTACAAATTTTGACAATTTTGTCTTTGTCACGCCTTCCATTCAATATTTTTCATAATGTCTCTTTTACATTCTTTACAATATGCATAGCATCAAACAAATGCACGATTCAGAGTTGCTCATAGTATGACAAATCTACTAAATTACTTAGGATAACTTTTTAGTCCTTTTGGAAGTTGGTCACTAATGCCTTGACGACCTTTACGGGCATCAATTACATCATCAGTAAACAAAACACAATATCAAAATATAAATTTTAAATAAAAACTATCAAATGGAATGACATTACCTCGATGATTTATTTTATTGTATTCCAACTTCCATAGGCGAGGTGTCATTCTCCATAGCTTTGATGTAGTCTCTTCTTTCCCATTGAAAAGATGTTTTTCGGTAATTCGGTACTTATGATTTCTATGGAGAAAGTGTCTATGCTCATCGAACACCTGCTTTCCTAAATTTTTTGAATGACGAGATTTCATATTTGGACCACAAATTGGACATGCAAATTTTTCCTTTGTCTGAAGACCTACCAGATCGTGTATAATTGGATTAAATATGTTAATTTTGTGTTAGCATTATAACATACCAAAAAAGAGGTCTTAAGAAAAGAACATATCACAAAAATGTGTTAGCCTAGGGGCATCATGTATTGTCCATACAAACATTGCATGGAATTGAAATTGTCTTTGTCCTATTGGTCTAGAGATGTCATACTTAGTGACCCCATTCCATAACACCATCAACTCATCGATAAGGAGCTCAATATATACATTGATATCTTTAACTTGATACTTACCTAGTTAAATAAACAAAAATATTACATAATTATTACGATCATTTTGATGGATTATTTATAATAAATTAATTTAGATGACTATTAAATGAAAAAATACCTAGAACAATCATTGCCAACATTATGTGCTCCCTCTTTATGGATATCCAAGGAGGAATGTTATTGTTGATAACAAAAATTGGCCACACCGAGTAAATAGATCTCATCTCTCCAAATGGATTGACATTGTCTGCTATCAATGAAAGATTGAGATTATGAGGATCTTCTTTAAAGTGTGGCTAAGTTTCCTCTATTTCCTTAAATGTCGAACTATCGACAGACATTCGCATAATGTCATCTCGACTTCTATTGCGTGCATGGTAATCCATAAATTGTGCCAAGCTATTGCACCCGAATAATCATTGCAGACATGGAATAATGGGAATATACCGAAGAACCTTGCGAGACACCTTTTTTGTTATTCGATCTGATCGATATCTACTAATATGACAATTAGGGCATTTTGTTGCAAATTCATGTTGTTTATGATATATAATATGATCATTCAGACATGCATGTATTGTTTGATACTCCATTCCAATATCTTTCATAATGGTAAATAATTCTTGGTACGAGCGAGGTAGAATGTTTGATGGTGGTAACAAACACTCACCTATCAACCTACGACCAAAAATATAATTTGTTAATATAAAAAATATTAATTACTACATGATTCACTCTTTGTTAACTGTAAGGGAATTATGTCTGAAAAAATAAAAAAAATGACATACCTTAACATACGTGTCATTGCTATGTTGGATAAACCATTCATAACCTTCAAGTTCACCAACAACAATACAACGACAAGAAGAGTTATTTGGGAGCCTTCATATAGGGGATCGTATGCCTTCTCAAGTATAGGTAGATCAAGGTCATCGTCATCAGCATCATCTTGATCATTGTGATCTTCTTCCATGGGATCATTACCTTCTACTTCTATATTCACACATCCATGTTCCCTCATTTGGAAATCCACATTCTCTAGATTGTCATGGTCCATAACATGAAACCCAGGATGATTGACCTATATCAAAATGATGACCTTAAATTAACCATGACCATGATGTCATCATCAAATCATGTCTTATGTATTTTATAAATTATTAAAATACATACCAATGGATGGAATTCATTACCCCTTCAATGTGACCATGCTGCCTACAATGTTCCTCAACTATTTTGATTAGATATCTTCGAGTCTTTAAGCCCTTACAAATTTTGCAGGGACAATAACATTTTCCATCACTTTTTCTTTTAAAGTTAGACCACAATCTAACAATTGTATCCCTATTTTGTTGTGGGTTGTTATCGTCAGACATGGTCTTTCTTGAATGGAATGACTCGTTGGTGGAAGAAGGATGATTTGTTTGCAACCTGCAGATACAAATCATCACTAAACAACCATTTTCTCAACTCTAATTTTCTCAACGCAAAGGGACATTTATCATACCATAGAAACTTGATTATTTTTATATGGAATACACCAAGGAGTACCATCATAAATATTAACCATTTACAATCATGAAAAATAAACCTAAATCAAATAGCTCATTTTTTTATCAGCATGTGTAGTCTTTGTGTATATGAAAAATGAAAGAAATATCAAGCTAAAATAAAATAGTGAACAAAATAGTATTCCACATAGAGTGAATGAAATATACCATCAAAAGAAGGTGACAAAATCTTGTCACAAAGTATAGACATAAGAAATAAAAAAGGGACAATAGACAAGAAATAAGAAAAATCATTACAACTATAGAAAAATCATTAAGACTATAATCACAAAAAGAAACACTCTTTGTCAACAATGATCAATATCATTAGGACTATAGAAAAATAATTAAGACTATAGAAAATCAAATTTTAGAAATGGATGGTTCTCATGCTTTGCCATTACAACAATTGAGCATTCATCATTTGTTATTGTGTATTCCATTTAAGTATGTCAACAATGTTCAAAATCCTGTCACCAAGCACAGACATAGGAAATAAAAAGGGACAAAAGAAAAAAAAAAGAAAAATCATTAGGACTATAGAAAAATCAAGTTCTAGAAATGGACGGTTTTGATGCTTTGCCATTACAACAATTGAGCATTCATCATTTGATACTTCTTGGTGTATTCCATTTAAGTATGTCATGCACAAAGTATTCCATTTACATTTGACAAAATTGCAAATTTGACCAAACATTACTGGGAACTAGACCCGATAACAAATGGACTTATGATGATTTTCACAATAGTACATGTGTTGTTGGGTCAGCTCCCAGTAGTGCTTAGGAAAATTTGCATGTTCATCACTTGTTTTTTTGAAAAGTTTCCAGATTCTGAGAAGAGGTATGAGTGGAGGCCAAAGAAGGGATATTTGTGAAGGTTTCATAGAGCTATGTTATTTTTTTCCCACCTCAACTCAGTAAAGAAGATATTTTGTAGAATTTTAAAGATCTAGCAAATCTTCACAAATATCCCTTCTTATAGCCTCCACTAAATATACGTGTTCTCAGAATCTAAAAACTTTGATCATTGATCTATTTGGTTTTGACACAAGGCAATGATCTTACATCACTATTCACTCAAGAACACATTTCCATAAGCAATTTAATTCACTGTTGTACTGACTGTACCCATGGGCAGAGATTTACTATTGCAAGGATGATTTTTATTTATTGATTCAAATCATTAAAAATTTGGTCTCTTACACATCCCACCCTCCTTCTCTCCTTCCACTCATGGTGCAGGAGCACCAGGGTCAAGGACATGACCTAAGGAGTGCAATAGGGTCACTGATAGATCCTTGGATGTAGAAATGTTTCTTTGCATTAGTTTTACTTGTTTATGTTATCATTTCATTATTTTTGTCACTGATAACACCAAGGAATTGACTGGTGTGGTGACAGTGACTGGTCACTTGAGTGATCCAAGGATTTATGTAAGGTTCAAGGACCTATAGGTATATATAAGTTTGTTATATGGCCATTGATGTCATTATTATCAATTGCACTTCAAAGTGCAAAGATGCCAAAGATGTAAAATTGCATTTTAATGCAATTATGGCGTAAGGGCTAAATGAGGGTTTATTAGAGGTTTAGGGAGTTTAGGGGATTAGGATAGGAACCTGAAACCTTTTGAAAGGTTAAAGATGATGCAAGAAAGATTAAAGTGGTCGAAGTTGACAACTAGTTGTCAACTAGACAACAATGCAAACAAATAACTAATTGTAACAGTCATATAACTGACTGTACAGGTTAAGAAGAAGTTGAAATTTAGTTTGTAAGGGGATTTTGGTCGGTTTTGTACATGAGTTTTATGGGAGAGGAGTCTTAGAAGTTGTGGGGAGGTGTGTATGGTCGAAGAAGACAATGTAATGAACTACCAAACAATAAACTTTTAATTCTTTACAAACAATCACTTCTTTGCTCGTGAAGACACAATTTGGTGTTTATATTATTAAACTCTCTATTCAATGCAACATTGATAGGAAAATTATTCATTGATTGGTATTATAATTTTTGATCATTCCATGTACTGATTATATTATTTTGAAGTCTTAAAATCAAAGAATTTTAGTCCTTTTATTGACTGTTCCTGTACAGTGCTTGGCGTGCAAACAATCTTTGTCTTGAAGAACCAATGATTTCCTAGGCTCTCCCACTTTATGTGTTTAATGTGATTTGTGGGATAAGCCTTTCCTTGTATTACTTGGGCCTATAAGTGTTTATGCAGGGAAGGTGAAAGGAGGCAAGGAACAGTGACTATCTTCCAACTTTTAAATTACATTTCTATTGCACTACTAATGTTGTTGAATATGAAACCTTCATTCCAAGTTTTTAATTTGGTGTTAACAAGGGAAAATAGTAACTGCAACATCACTACCAAGATATTACAACAAACTTGCAATTTTTTTCAAGTATAGCTTATAAAAATTAGAAGTCTTGTAAAGAGTCTTGGTGAGTTTAAGCGCCCTTTTGAAGAACTTTAGAAATATTGAATACATCATTGCTCTGTCAAATAGTCTTGGTCTAATAAAACTCCAAATGATTCTTAAAAATACTTTATTTGATATGATGAATTCTTAAACAATTAAGGTTGGAGTAGACATAGTTATCACACAATTTTTTGTGGTACAAGGAAGATTTGGGTAGGTCAAATCTTCCTTCATGCTAGCAGTCTACAGAATTAGACCTTTATGAAGAATTCATCATATCAGATAAAGTAATTCTAACCAACACAAGAATAGAAGTTAAAAAAAAGGTCAAATTTTATACATATATCCCGCCTACCGGCACATTTCATTTTGGCATAGTTTACGAGCAAAGGAGCGTTGAAGGAGGCGGTATAAGGTGGGAAGCTGCACTAGGTCGACACCGCATGCCTATATGCAAGTAAGTTCAAACCAGTGGTTGAATATCACGGAAGTGCAGACCGATGAGCAATAAAATCTTCATTTTAAATCTTAACTAATAGATTAAGCATAGTATTACTATGCTTAATGTTCCATTTAAATGCATTTAACACAAAAAATAAAATTACAAAACTGAACCAATGGCATGTTTACAACAAATAAATTCTATTCTGTTTAATACACGCCAAAGGACCAGTCCCAACAATTCTTAAACATACTTTATCTGATATGATGAATTCTTAATAAATAGAATGATAATAATATGAATTCAACGTATTATTATCATTCTATTTCTTTGTTGTAAACATGCCATTGGTTCAGTTTTGTAATTTTTTTTTGTGTTAAATGCGTGTAAAATAAAAGTCTAATTCTGTAGACTGCTAGCACGAAGGAAGATTTGACCTAGCCAAATAAAGGTCTAATTCTGTAGACTATTGGTAAGATAAATCTCCATTGTCTTCTGATTGTCTTCTTTATATACTAGCATTTAAATGGAACATTAAGCATAGTAATAATATGCTTAATCTATTAGTAATTATTTGCATTTAATCTACCAATTACTAATAGTTTTGTACTACACATGCAACGTATTGTCAGTTTGAAGATAGTATGTGCCATGTGTGATGGTTAAGTAATGGGAAAGTTATGATGATTTAATTGTAGAACTACTGGTCCCTTGAAACGTTCAAAAATTTTTTCTCAAAAGATGCACTCTCATGGAAAACGATGACTTTAGGTTACGCACAAAATGGATCTATCTTCTATCACTATGCTCTTATCCTATGTCAAAATGGGAGATTTATGACACGGTATAGATTTATGGGGTCACTTGAGTGATCCAAAGATTTATGTAAGGGTCAAGGACCTATAGGTATATCTAAGTTTTTTATATGGCCATTGATGCCATTATTATCATGTAATTGCACTTCAAAGTGCAAAGATGCCAAAAATATGTAAAATTGTATTTTTATGCAATTATGGCCTAAAGGGATAAATGAGGGTTTAGTAGAGGTTTAGGGAGTTTAGGGGATTAGGCTAGGAACCTAAAACCTTTTGAAAGGTTAAAGATGATGCAAGAAAGATTAAAGTGGTCGAAGTTGACAACTAGTTGTCAACTAGACAACAATGCAAACAAATAACTAACTGTAAGTGTCATATAACTGACTGTGTAGCTTAAGAAGAAGTTGAAAATCAGTTTGTAAGGGGATTTTGGTCAGTTTTGTATGTGAGTTTTATGGGAGAGGAGTCTTAGAAGTTGTGGGGAGGTGTGTATGGTCGAAGAAGACAATGTAATGAACTACCAAGCAATAAACTTTAAATTCTTTACAAACAATCACTACCAAGCAGTAAAATTTTAATTCTTTACAATACATAATTGCTTTGTCAAATAGTTGGCAAGCAATGATGTATTCAATATTTCTAAAGTGCTTCAAAAGGCTTAAACTCACCAAGACTCTTCACCAATAAACCCCCCATCCCACCATCCACACCCATCCACTCATGTCAATATCCTGTCCAAAATCATGTTGAAATATCCATTGACCTAAATCAAGATCCTTCCCTCTCACTTCCTTCATTACATAATCACTTTTGGAGTATATTCTAAGTCCTTGAATCCAAGTAAATGTAAGTCAATAACACCAAATATATCACTTAAACTCACCAAGGCTCTTCACAAGACTTCTAAGTGATATATTTGGTGTTATTAACTTACATTTGCTTGGATTCAAGGAATTTAGAATATACTCCAAAAGTGATTATGCAACGAAGGAAGTGAGAGGGAAGGATCTTGATTTAGGTCAATGGATATTTCAACATGATTTTGGATAAGATCTTGACATGAGTGGATGTGTGTGGATGGTGGGATGGGGGGTGTATTGGTGCAAGGCACCTAGGCCATCCAGTTTTGCTTTGGGACTTGAGTTCTATATTTTTTTTTTCTTTGTAATAAAGGATTTCTTCTAAATTCCTAGACCATCCTATGGTTTGGTTTTAGTCCTTCTTGTGTGGAGGTGTGTATGGTCAAAGAAGACAATGTAATGAACTACCAAGCAATACACTTTTAATTCTTTACAAACAGTCACTTCTCTGCTCGTGAAGACACAGTTTGGTGTTTATATTATTAAACTCTCTATTCAATGCAACATTGATAGGAAAAGCATTCATTGATTGGTATTATAACTTTTGATCATTCCATGTAATGATTATATTGTTTTGAAGTCTTAAAACCAAAGAATTCCAATCCTTTTATTGACTGTTCCTGTACAGTGCTTGGCGTGAAAACAATCTTTGTCTTGAAGAACCAATGATTTCCTAGGCTCTCCCACTTTCTGTGTTTAATGTGACTTGTGGAAGAAGCCTTGCCTTGTATTACCTGGACCTATAAGTGTTTATGCAGGGAAGGTGAAATGAGGCAAGGAATAGTGACTGTCTTCCAACTTTTAAATTACATTTCTATTGCACTACTAATGTTGTTGAATATGATACCTTCATTCCAAGTTTGTAATTTGGTGTTAACAAGGGAAAATAGTAACTGCAACATCACTACCAAGATATTACAACAAACTTGCAATTTTTTTCAAGTATAGCTTACAAACATTAGAAGTCTTGTGAAGAGTCTTGGTGAGTTTAAGCGCCCTTTTGAAGCACTTTAGAAATATTGAATACATCATTGTTGTGTCAAATAGTTGGCAAGCAATGATGTATTCAATATTTCTAAAGTGCTTCAAAAGGCTTAAATTCACCAAGACTCTTCACAAGACTTCTAAGTGATAAATTTGGTGTTATTGACTTACATTTTCTTGGATTCAAGGACTTTAGAATATACTCCAAAAGTGATTATGTAACGAAGGAAGTGAGAGGGAAGGATCTTGATTTAGGTCAATGGATATTTCAACATGAATTTGGACAAGATCTTGACATGAGTGGATGGGTGTAGATGGTGGGATGGGGGGTGTATTGGTGTAGGGCACCTAGGCCATTTAGTTTTGCTTTGGGACTTGAGTTCTATATTTTGTTTTTCTTTGTAATAAAGGATGCCTTCTAAATTCCTAGACCATCCTATGGTTTGGTTTTAGTCCTTCTTGTGTGGAGGTGTGTATGGTTGAAGAAGACAATGTAATGAACTACCAAGCAATAAACTTTTAATTCTTTACAAACAGTCACTTTTCTGCTTGTGAAGACATAGTCTAGTGTTTATATTATTAAACTCTCTATTCAATGCAACATTGATAGGAAAATAATTCATTGATTGGTATTATAAGTTTTGATCATTCCATGTACTGATTATATTATTTTGAAGTCCTAAAATCAAAGAATTTTAGTCCTTTTATTGACTGTTCCTGTACAGTGTTTGGCGTGCAAACAATCTTTGTTGGAAGATGTGGCCCTAACTCACATTTTCATCATTGGGATTCAATGCCACTATGTGAAAGGTGAGTTAAGGAAATGCTTTATAAGAGTTGAAAAGCTCAGAGTTGGGAAGGTTAGTTTTCTTTTTGAACAATGATGCCCTAGGTTGAATATTTCGTATGTATTCAACCAAACAAGATGATACTCGACTGCAACAGCAGACAAAAACCACGTGGGATCAAGTTGTTGGATGAATTGGGCCCTTAGAGTTCATGGGATTGCCATATATTAACAAAAACTTAAGACTGTTACAACCAAATAAATACAAGAATTAACACCAGGCGTACAGATTTTTAAAGCAAAGTAGATTTTCAAAGAATAAACACAAGTAAAACCTGCTAACTCATTAACACACCAAACCGAGTAATGAAATAGCATAAAATTAAGATTTTATTGCTCACCACTCCACACTTCCGTGATATTCAACCACTAGTTTGAACTTACTTGCATATACGCGCACATTGTTGATGTAGTGCAGCTTCCCACCTTATACCACCTCCTTCAGCACTCCTTTGCTCGCGGACTATGCCAAAATGAAATAAAATGAAACGTGTCAGTAGGCAGGATATATGTATAAAAATTGACTTTTTTTTTAACTTCTATTCTCGTGTTGGTCAGAATTACGACCACTCTTTAGGGTCATAATTCTGACCAACACGGGAATAGATTTTAAAAAAATCAAATTTTTCTTCTATAAACCAACCATGGAAAATCATTTTATAGCTTGGTCAGAAATGTTGGTCTAAAAAGTGGGTCAAATGTACTAGTGGCTTTTATTAAGATTAATTTCTTATAAATATAGGCCATAGGACACAAAATAAGTGTTTTTGAAAATAGAGAGCAGGAGAGAGATAACTTCTGAGAGAAGCTATAGTCACAAGAGGTGAAAGGAAGAGAGGTTCAATAGCCAAGCAGAGCAGAAAGGTTAACAGGTATGATCTAATCAAACAGAAAGTGTCAATTTAGATCATTGCTTTTATTCTATTAAAGCATATTCAAATCCCTCTATCAGGGTGAACCCTAATAGGTTATTTATATAAATATTTTAATCGAGTAACATCTTAATTGGTATTGAAAGTCCTTTAACAAGGCGACTCCTAACGGAGTCAAGATCTTAACCGATCTTCTACCAAATCCTTTTACCAGGTTGCACTCTTACAAGTGCTTTGTAAGCTCTTAACATGACACCTTTGTTACTGCACTAGTGAAGTTGTGAGCTCTATCTCACCGTGGTTTTTTCCTTCTAATTGAGGGTTTCCACGTACATATATTGTGTTGATCTGAGTATTTTTATTTTTGTTTATGAATGGTTAATTGTATGTTGTTTATTCTGCAAGAATCTACAAACAAGGTTTAATTGAGATAGAAATAGTATTTACTGATTCACCCCCTCCCCTCTCAGTAACCGGTTAGTAATAATAATTGTTATCAGAGCCTTAGGTTCTCAAAGATAAAAAGATTAACCGCTTGAGAAAAAGATCATGGAGGGTTACAGGTATCAGAAGTAGCTTGAGGAAGCCAATGACATCATTGCCTCTCTTGAGAATAGGTTGAGAAGATCCCTTGCTAAAAGAAAGGAGTTGGCTCTGCAGTTGAGTGAGAGAAATGAAACAATTAAGGAACTATCTAGGCAAAGTGGATCAGGTGA
The DNA here is from genome assembly GCA_027943335.1 of Chamaecyparis obtusa. Taxonomy (NCBI): domain Eukaryota; kingdom Viridiplantae; phylum Streptophyta; class Pinopsida; order Cupressales; family Cupressaceae; genus Chamaecyparis; species Chamaecyparis obtusa. The sequence continues at coordinate 653,732 of BSBK01005887.1, forward strand.
AGCTGAGGAGGTAGTCTTTGAGCTTATGGAGAGAAACCAGATCCTAACTGATTAGATCTCAAACCTAAGAAGTGAGCAGGAAGATAATGCTCTAAGAATGATTAAACTGATTGAGAAAGAGAGGAAAGTTGAAGATGAAAGAAACATTGTAGTGAAATCTCTAACAACTTCTGAGAGAGAAAGAAATCTAACAGAGGAAGCAGTAAGAGAAAGTGATCTTGTCATTCTGCAACTTCAAGAAGACATGCAAATAGTCACTCAAGAAAATGCCAACATGCAAAAGAATTGGCATGATAAAGATGATGCATGCAAGAGGCTGGCAATTGAGCTATATCAAATGAAGGAACAAATGAAAGAACTCAAAGAAAGGAATGAAACCCTTAGAAGATACAACGAAAGCTCACTAAAGCTTAATGAGCAACTGAGAGCTCAAAGAAAGCACAAGGATCCCACATGACTTGGGTTCACAGTCAAAACACCAAGGAAATCGGTGAGTCATCTAGAGCCAAGAAAAGAAAGAAGGAAAAGAAGAAACCGGTAGCACAAAAGGGTAAAAAGACCTTCAACACTTCTTGCAATCATTGTGGAAAACTGGGCCATAAAACAAGTGACTACATAAATGCACCAATAAACCCAACTAAAAGTTACTGCAAAAACTATTACAAGTATGGCCAGAAGACCACTGAATGTTGGTCTCGCCCCAAAAGTGTGTCCAGTGGAAGCAGGGGAAACTTCAAGGGCTATTGCTACACATGCAACAAGTTTGGACACAAGGAAGATGAATGCATATCCAAAATAATGGCATTCAGATCCCCACCGAGATCGATATTCCCAAAGAGGAATGACAATCAGAGCACAATCAATTGTTGCAATTGTGGCATACTTAGTCATAATGAATCTTGGTGTAATTCACCTAACAAAAGAAGAGTAAATCCATGGAAGGCAACTAGGATAGCCTGTTACACCCGCAACAAAGTTGCACACTTGACTAAAGATTGTAGGAACCGGTCAGTGAACAAAAGGAGAGGATCGATCAAACCGGTGAAGAAGACCTTATCTCCCAATTAGAAGGACAACAAGGGAAAAGAAACTGAGAAAGAAGACAAGAAGATTTGGTTCAAGAAGGAATCAAAGAGCTTCGTTGAGGAGAAGACAGAGGGAAGATCATCATCTGTTGATGGTGATATCTCTTTAGCAAACTGAGCCTAAAAAGCTTAGAGGGAATCGGTAGCCCGTCTACTATTCCTGGTAGGACTGGTGAGTAATAGACTCACTAAGTTAGTAATAAAAACTAGATAGGTAAGTGTTGATCAATCGAGGTTTTTTCAACAAGAAAAAGCTTGAATACCAGTTGGCAAAAAAGGAAAGAAAGGTTAGGTAAGGTAATTAATGCAATAGTCGTTAACAAATAGTTACCATTTGGTAATTACTGTTAAACCCTAAATGTATATAAAGAAAGGAGGATTACTCATTTTCTTTTACTTTGCGATTTCTGATTTACAATTTCTTATGCTTGAGTAATATTCTCGTGCTTTGATCATCGATAAAATATTTTTTGTAAAGACCAATCAAGCAACTTTCTATGTAAACCAGTTGATAACAATGGTATCATCATCATCTGTCACCAAGTTGATTCAAGGTAATCAATTCGATTGACCTGTCTACGACATCATGGCAGTTCATAATAGGGAAAATGACATGTCTAGTGCACTGTCATCTATGCCTGATGGAGTTCTAATGAATGAAGATGTCACCACTTTCATTCATGTGAAACAAGAAGAAATGGGTGAAACTTTCATCCAAAGCGAGTACCTCTCATTGTGCACAGACATAAAGCTTCAAAACAAATACGCGAAGCTAGTGTCCTCAGGGTTGATAAATGTGTTAGAAAGTAAAGTCCACCAAGATAACTGAGAGGGGGGGTGAATCAGTTATCAGATAATAATAAATTTTACTACCATTATCATATTTCAACCATGTAATTAGTAGAAGCAACAACCATAGAAAGATAAACATACGCAACAACACAATAACACAAAAAAAGTTGACTAGGGAACCTCTTGATCAGAGAGTAAACCCCGGTGGGAATGATACCCACAAAAGATGCACTAATATGAAAATTCCTTGTGAGAGGGTGGAATATGTTAGGAGCCTTATGAAATATATTCAGTACATATGAGTCCCTATTAGGGGACATTGAATCCCTGTTAAAAGATTCTAATCCGGTTAAGAGTTATGGAAGACATAAGGACCCACTGCCAAATAGCTTCAAGGGAAAGATCACTGAACACACTGTCCAACTGATCTTTGTATTATCCAAATAGAATAATACCAACAAATACTAATCTCAACAACTTATCTTTTCTCCTTTGCCTGTGCCAAACAACACCAACTGCTTCACCAGATCTCAATACCAAATCTCTGCAATTCGCATATCCTCTTACAACATATATTGCTCAATTTCACAATTCACATCTATATCTCATCATATTCCTTATTACAATCAATGAAAACAATCCTTCCTTTATACCACACTCAAATAATTAGAAATGAATCAACCAACAAGGCTTAACCAAATACAAAATATACACCTTCACACATTACATAATTATCCACAATTACATAAAAACTGTCGGCTTCAAAACAAAACAAATCTTCACACGTGCAACCTCTAACCATGCTATCTCATCCAGGTCACCACCAAAATGTCTTCATCAACTGTATAACTTTGCATGCCCAGATTCTATCCCACTTATGAGATATAATCCATTTACCACAAGCCGCTTCTCAGGAACAATGTTTGAATACTGCTTCCACTAAATTACACATAACTATCATGAATAATTAAATTTCTATATGTGCTCTTGACCACAATCTCATGACACAATGTAGAATAAATCCTCAACTTCACATAGCTTGATTTGCAATACTCCATGTGCGCTATTTCAAACACTGTCTGCTTCTCTGCTAATCTCCAGTAGATCACTATGTTGACATCAATGACAATCATAGTCATGAATGCAACATACAACTGCTATAGAATGACTCTGAATACTCCCCCATAAGACATATTCAACATTCATTCCTAACAAAGTGGAGTCTATTACCCAACCGTTTTCAGACCAGACTGGATACGACTGTTTCTTAGTCATGTGCATGAACCTGGCTTCTGGCTTGCTAAAGGAGCATGCACTCAAATCACCAAGGAGGACCTGCATAGAGTGACCAGGTATAATGACAAAGGGGAACCTCTCACCCTAAGAACCCTCTCCAATGTCGTGGTCACTAAATTGACAAAATCAAAATCTGACAGTCAGCTAATGACTGTCAACAACATTGAAGATGAAGGTGTTTGGTTCACATCTGCAGTGATAGGTTACAAAATCTATCAATCAAACAACCTGAATAGCATGCCAGGAGGAGCCATTCACACCGCTCACTGGATCATGTACGACAATGCATAGTATGACCTATGTACAATGCTTCGAGGATAGATTTTTGAGAATCTGAAGAAGCTCAATATTGTCAAGAAGTCCCTAAAATATGGAACCCTACTAGTATGCCTTTTATTTTACTATTCTAACTTCTTTTCGGGAATAGGAAAGGTGACTTGGAGAACCGATCGACTGGTCATGATCCAAATCAGTGATATGGCCAACCAACTAGGAAACCAATTTGGTAAAGTCACGACTGACTACTTTGAGGCATTCCAACTAATAATGCATGCCAGGGAAAGGGTTCCGTCAACTATTGTTGACTCCTACAAAGACAATGTTTGTTTTTTGGTCTCCATTGATCACTACATCATACAAGTAGTGGAACCGTGAACTAGATATTCTCTAGAACTAGGGTATGAAATCTCTGCAAGAACCAAAAAGGCATATGCAGATGCCCTACAAGAAAGTGATCTAGACTTGTCGACTTACCGGTTTGGGACCTCCGAAGAGATTCATGAGAATCTGAAGAAAAAGGCATTGATAAAGAATGTATATGTCAAAAGGACCCCAACACTGAAGAAGAAATTGGCAAAAGAACTACCCAGACCTAAAAGAAGAGAGAGCAATAAGTGACCATCACTCAAGGGGAAGAAATAGAAGGAACAAAAACTGAAGACCCAACTCCTCTGGTCCACAAGAATAAATTTGCTAAACCAATGAAGGAAGATGCACCAAGAGCAAGAAAACCCACAATTAATGAATTCATAAAAAGTCTGAAAGAAAAAGGTGGTATGTCATCAATAGGAAGGAGGTATGATCTAGCAAATGAAGAAGACGTGAGGAAAATAGAAGAAGCAGTAGTCTATTGCATTCACAAGTTCAATCTAACTCCTACCGAACTTCATAAGGTTGTCCCTGACAATCTCCAAGAAATTCTTGAAGCAAGATGGAAAGCTTCAATCAAAAGAGAAAAGGAGCAAAGGATTAGAGCTCTACTTGAGGTTCAAAATCATCTCACTCTGGACGAGGTCACTCATCAAGCAGAATTGCACAAGTAAAAATTTCTATTAAGAAAAAGGGTCAGTCAGATGCTTGTTGGAGAAGTGGACAATGTACACAAAGAAGGTGTTGCAATGTGGACAAAACTTCTTCAAACCCAACAAAAAACAAAAGAAGCATGCTAGAAGAACACTAAGCCACCGGTCAAAGATACCAGTAAAGAAAAGGGAATTCTAGGAGGTGAAGCTCAAGTCAAAGATAAGGTATCAATTAAACTGGTCATCGTCGATATCACTGACAAAAAAGGTGGAGATTTGGCTCCACCAACCATTCTTGTTTCTCCAAAAAAGGTAAGGCTCGCACTATGACTGTAAATGATATTGTAGATGAAGTAATGGATTTTGGAGACGTAGCCAATGCGGCTAAATGGTTTAGTATGCTAGGAGAGGAAGATAAACAAGTAGTGATAGTGGCACTGTTAGAAACCTTCTTGGATTTCAACAGAAGGAAGTCCAAGAGACTACAGGTCAAAATTTCCTCCTGAACTGAATACTAGACTTATGGACAAATGGAGAACCGGTCTAGGCACAAACAATAGAATTGTTAAAGAGACACTGTCACAAGTGCAACCTAGTCTCAGTGAAGAAATAATTAAACTTCTAATGGAGGAAGTATCCATGAATTTGGATACAAAGAATAGGTTTGCCAAGATAGTAAATGGTTATGAGAAGGAAGTCTATAAAGAGACACTAGATTTTTGGCAACAATATGATTTTAGTGCTCTCAAGGGAATAGGTCCACATGATCAACCTGAAACAATGAAAGAACCATCGATTCAATTCACTACTCATGAAGAAAAGACAACCAGTGAACAAGTGAATTTGGAAGAACAAGTTCTACCAGAGCAACAAGTTCTGGGAGAGTCATTGGTCAACATGACTACTAACAATACAACTGGTGAAGAATAAATTACTATGGGTGAGCTACATATAGCTGAGGAGAAACATACTGAGCCATCATTGGAATAGGAAGTTCCACCAAAAGAGAAAATACATCTGAAAGAGGAAGTCCACCTGGAGGAAGAAGTGCAACCGAGAAGAGAAGAAAATCAAGAAGAAAAGAACAAACAAGAACAAGAAGTACCTATCAACACTGAATAGGAAAATCCTGAAGAAGTGTAACCAGAGCAAGAAAAGAATCTGAAGGAACATGTAGATGTTCCTAGCTCATCCTCATCCAAGAGGAAGTTAACCTTTACAGCAGACACTGAATCCAAAAAGAGAAAGGTTAGCGAGACTGTAGTTGACATAAGAAAAATGTCAACTAGGCAACTAAAGGAGCTGACAAAGAGGAAACAAGACATGGTCCTAACAAGTGTAAAGAACATCATGTACAACTTTGTAGCAGATGCAAACATTGATGAAGATGAACCTGTCATTGATCAATTGGAGATTTTGGCGCAAGCTATAGGAGAAGGTGTCACCGATCCGGAGACAGTTGCCATTGATCACTATGAGAAGAAGAGAATAGAAATTCTCCACAAATAGGTTGAAGATATAAAGGTAACAATTTCTACCAACATAAGGGTACTTCAACAACAAGTACAAGTTGCAGGAAGTCTAATAACAAGGACTTCAAATTTTGATACTTTTGTGCAAGATATCACAGAGAAGTCATCTAAGACTTCTAAAGACATAAGAGTTTTGTCTTCCCGATTTGATGTCAAGAACCCATCAGCAACCTATTTTAGTAGGGAAATGACTAGCCTAGCTCTCATTCTGAGAAAGGCATCTGAAGAGAAAACTAAGAGAATCCAAGATCTTATTGGATTTCAATTATTTCTGGCCCCAACATTTGATTTAATGTAACGAACTGCAATAGAAGCTGAGAATATGATCAGTGAACCGACCTACAAGACTGTAGAGGACATGTAGAACATAATTGTCTCTTTGAAAGCAACATAGAAAAATCTAGAACATGTCACTGGTCAATGGAATCCTTTTCTTCATACATCGAAGAAAGTTTACAAGGACATCTTCACAAAATTACAAATGTAAATCAATTAATAAAGCATACCCCTTTGTCCTATGGAGACAAAAAGGGGAAGACAAAATAAGAGAAGATTAGAAAGGATATAGAGTAGATTCAGCTACAGAGCAGATGGCAGCACAAGCATAGGGGAAGTCTATAGGACAGGGAATTCACTATGATGAGAGAGTGATGTTTTTTAACCAATTCCAAAGGGGAAGATTGTTGACATATTTAAGTTGTCATTGGTTAAGTCAGATGCAAACATCATTCCCATGGGTACACCGGTAGACCACTCATACTCCTTAATAGCCACTGGTAGACTAAATAGAGTATATGCACTGGTAGACTAAATAGAGGAGATGCACCGGTAGATCAAACAATATACAAAGAACTGGTCTTATAGTACACAACCGGGTACAAGATTGATATTGATAGACTGCTTAATAATCTGCACTGGATTATACAGAGCTGTCTGAGTTAAAACTGGATAATACAGAGCATCCACCGTTTAGAACTAGAGTTAAATTTTTAACATGAGTTAGTTTTATTTCTATGCAGATGTTTCAAGGTAAACTCAAGATCATCTCGCAAAGCTTGTTTTGCTGCATGATTTATGGGTTAGTTTACAGCTTGGTGAAACTATGTGTTGATCTTTTATTAAGATTAATTTATTATAAATACAAGCCATAGGACACAAAAGAAGTGTTGTTAAAAATAGAGAGCAGGAGAGAGATAATTTTTGAGAGAAGCTATAGTGTCAAGAGGTGAAAGGAAGAGAGGTTCAACAGCCAAGCAGAGCATAAAGGTTAACATGTATGATCTAATTAGACAGAAAGTGTCAATTCAAATCATTGCTTTTATTTTGTTAAAGAATATTCAAATCCCTCTATCATGGTGAACCTTAATAGGTTCTTTGTTAAATCCTTTAACCGGGTAATATCTTAATTGGTGTTGAAAGTCCTTTAACAAGGCGACTCCTAACAGAGTCAAGATCTTAATCGATCTTCTACCAAATCCCTTTACCAGGTAGCACTCTTACAAGTTCTCTATAAGCTCTTAATAGGGCACCTTTGTTACTGCAGTAGTGAAGTTGTGAGCTCTGTCTCATCATAGTTTTTTCCTTCTAATTGAGGGTTTCCACGTACATATGCTGTGTTGATCTGACTATTTCTATTTCTGTTTATGAATGGTTAATTGCATGTTATTTATTTTGCAAGAATCTACAAACAAGGTTTTAGTGAGCTAGAAATAGTATTTACTGATTCACCTCCCCTCTTAGTAACCGGTTAGTAATAGCAGCTCCAAAGGTTTGATTACCTACTCTTCTCCTTCATCAACAACACTTATTTCATTGAATTCCAAATAATTTTCAGCATTACAATTCTGATGAATGTCATACTAATTATGACTGATCTTACCTCTCGATTTTGATTATTCATCAATCTTTACATTGATACTTTCTACTAGTTTTCTTGTCCTCTTATTTAGACACCGGAAGGCCTCACTCTTGGTAGAATAACCCATAAATATGCCTTCATTACTCATTGGCTCAAACTTCCCAGAATTCATATCTCTCTTAATGTAACTTTTGTTACCAAAAATTTTGAAGTAGCCTACACTGGGAGTGTGACCAAACCATAACTCGTAGGGAGTCTTACCAGTTCCTTTCTTAACTTGAACTCGGTTTAGTGTATACACAACAGTGCTAATTGCTTCTTTCTAGAAGTGAAGGGGGAGATCCTTCTGAATTATTAGGGTTCTAGCACAATCAATCAGAGTCTTATTCCTTCTTTCAGCGACTCCATTTTGCTGTGGGGTTCTTGGTGCAAACAACTATCTTTTTATACCCCATTCCTCACAGTAGCGAGTGAACTCTTGAGAAGTGTATTCACCTCCTCTATCTGATCTCAACCACTTCAGGCTTTTATCGGTCTCCTTCTCCACTTGAGCTTTTTAGATTTTGAACATGTGAAAGGCCTCTGATTTCTCTCTAAGAAAAAGTGTCCACATCATTATTGAGAAATCATCTACAAAAAGCATGAAGTATCTGTCTCCATAGTAGCTCTTTGTTCTCATAGGTCCACATAGATTTGTGTGTACAAGATCTAGAATATTTTCAGCAGAAAAAGATTTACTACTGAAACTTGTTCCTATCAGTTTTCCCAATTGACAATCCTTACAAATACCTATGTTAGGTTTTGTAATCTCAGGAAGCCCTCTGACCGACTTCTCCTTTCTCACTTTGACAATGTTGTGAAAACTTATGTGGCAGAGCCTCTTATGCCACAACCAACTGTTGTCCTCTCTGGTTACAAGACAAATTTTGTTTGTTTCTCCTTTTACTGATGCTATGAGGCAAGCTCCCTCCATTGAGTCGAGGTAGAACAGGTTCCCTTTGCTTTATCTACTGGTAGCAACATGAGCTCCTGATTGGTTCCTTACAACACAAGAACCTTTCCCAAATTCCAATAGGTATCCCTTATTGTTTAGTTGAGCAACACTCATTAGATTGTACTTGAGTCCTTCTTGCCAATACGCATCCTCAAATACAACATCATTGCTAAGTGCAATAGAACCTTTACCTTTGATAGCACATGGAGCATTATTACCAAAGGTTACCGATGCACCATCATTGAGCTTCAGGCTAATGAACTTGTTATTATCATCAGTCATGTGGTGAGTGCATCCACTCTCAATGATCTAGTCATCATGCTGATGATTTCTTGAGATAAGTGCCATTTCACTTATCATTTGGCTTTCTTCTTTTATTGTGACAAAGACAATTTCTTAATCATCAAAATCTCTAGATTCATTGTCTGTGACTCCTTCTTCTACAAGGTAGCACTCCTTTGCTTTGTTCTTGAATTGGTTGTTCTTCTCCTTATTTTCATTATTTGGACATCTTGTAGTAATGTGTCCTATCTTGTTGCAAGGAAAAAATTATAGTGGGAGTTTACCTTTGTACTTCCCTTTTCCTCTAGGAAATCTTCTTGCGACGAGCGCTTCAAACTCATCTTGCTCCATCTCTTTAGAGATCAGATTTTCAACAAAACTTTCAGCCTTACTGGTGCAACAATTACCTGTTTCTCTTCCTTTCTTGGTGGAAGAGGTATTAACAGAAGATTTAAAAGCAACTTCTTGCATGGGTAAGTTGTTATCAAAATTGCTCAATTCAAATGTTGTTAACTTACCGATTAGGGAGTCAAGAGTAACTTGAGCCGTGGTCATTGATTTGAGCTCCTGTATGGCTGAGATCTTGATAGCATACTGAGGCCTCAGAGTTTTCAGTATTTTTCTTATCACATCTTCCTCACTCAATTTTCCTTCAACGCTTTTGATGGAGTTCATCTCTTCTTTGATTCTATTGTTGTAGTGCTCAAAATCCTCTCCTTCATTCATCCTCATATCATCATATTTTCCTTTGAGGCTTTCAACCTTAGCTCATTGAACATGTGGGCCACCACCATATACTATTTGTAGCTTATCCAACATCTTGTGAGAAGTTGTCAAATTTTCAATCTCTGCATAGACATAATTGATGAACTACAACTGATTGAATATTTAGATGAACTGAAGAAACAATGATTAGAGATCACCGAGCTACTGAAATGATATGTAAGATGATTAAATCAGTCAATATGTTGTCATTGATGTCTACTAGTTTTGACAGTACTTATCATGATAGTTACAAAATCTAAACATCTGTTGAAGGAAGAAAATATGAAGAACTGAGATATCTACATGAGGAAAAGATGGATATGATAGATAAGGAAAAGGTAAACATTGGGTAACTTATTGATGAGTCTATGGATTTATATTGTTGACTTGAGCATGTTACATTAATCTATTATGAAGAAGAGATTTGAAATTGAACATGTCAATGTGGTCGGTAATTGAAGAATTTTGTATATACCGAGCCAGTGCAGTGTATACCGACTAATAGTAATAACCAAGCTAGTTAGCTAGTTATCACCGACACATTTCTATATTAACTGAGTATGGATGAAAACATTAAATGCTAAGAAAAGATGACTGAATTTTATGAGCTGGAAATTGTTATGATTTTGAGGTTATGGATGAAGTTAGTTATGAGATCAATGGCTGACAAAATTCAGAGATGATCTAAAGGATGAGATTGAAACATGTTAATGACACATCTGTTGAGGAAGGTTTAAGAGGCAAAATGGACGAAGAAGATTTACAGAAAAAATATAATGGCTGATATGAAAATGATTTACTTGTCTATATAAGAGATATGAGTATTGAAACATGTTAGACAGAAGGAGACTGCAAAGATTTCATGTGAAGAATGTATTCATGCATGCCTGCTCAAACTAGGTATTGGAAGAACCGAGCTGCAGACATTACCGAGCGTTAGAGAACTATTTATTGAGTGAAAGTAAGTTGAGAAATATTGAGGAAGTGAATTGATAAATGATAAGAGGATTTTATGGGCTTAGCATAGATCTGAATATTTGCAATTGAGTTGTATTTGAATCAGATCAGTATTGTGTCGGTTTAACCATTGATTCAGAAAATCTCTTAACCAAGTGGACTTAATAGTTTTATTGTACTACCGTATGACATTTGTTGAATGTAAAGTGTTATCTTGTTGACCCCATAGTGAATGCTGGTCAAAAGTTATCTATTAGTGATAAATCTTCTAACCAGGTCACACCTAATAGTGTGCATTGTAACCTTTAACAGGATTGGCTCTTCACCAAGCTCACTTTAGAAGAGTGAATTATTTTGGGTTACCGGTCCTAGGTGGTTTTTCCCTTAGCAGGGTTTCCATGTTAAATCATTATGTTATGTGTTATTTTTTATGATTGTTTTCTATCATACTTTACATATTGCATAGTTGATTTAGTCGGTAACCACAGTTGGATAATTACTGGTAATCGATAAAGTGGACAGACAGATTGATATTTTTGTTACCGAGCTACATAATTTGTTGAAATTGTTTTGTAAGGTACATCTTAGTGTTTGGGACTGTAGGATAATTGATCTAATTGATTCACCCCCCTCTCAGTTATTCTAATAGTTGGTATCAGAGCATATTGGTTGCTTAGAAGAAAGTTTTAAGGAATTGAGTAGAAAGATCACAATATGTATAAAAGGGAAGTGTTGAACCTGAACAAAGATAATTTTACCACATGGCAAAGCTAGATGAGGCTTCACATATCTAGAATTGGAGAATCTTCTATAACTTTATTGGACAATGGTTACATACAACTGAATGTTGGACCTTTGACTATTGATCAGTTGAGAGACCGACATGAACATAATATTACTATGATAGAGATTGTTACTTCTCTATCTGATGCTGAATTTGAGGATGTCAAGGATTTCACTACAATGAAGAAAATGTGGGATAAAATTTCTCTAGTTCATGGTGGTGATGTGATGTGATGAGAGATAGAGCTAAAACCTTGAGAGGCAAATTTGATGACATGAAGATGAAAGAAGGAGAGAACATCACACAATATTCACACTGAATCAAAGAGGTAGTCAATGTTATCCGAGGAGAAGGAGGTATTATTTCTGAAGATATTGTGGTAATGATGCAGGAGCATCCTAGGATTCTTGGCAATCCTGTATCAACCAAAAATATGTTTGTCTTTGAAGGTAGATTGTTAGTTTTGATATTGGTTTGGTGGAGTTCTTGCTTGGTTTGGGAGACTAGTTGCTCGGTTTATGTGGTTACTGGGGTGCTCGGTCTCTAAATAATGCTCGGTGACTGAAGGCATCGGTTCACTGGTGCTCGGTGATAACTGTGTCCCTCGGTCATGCCTGACATGGTTGGTCAATTGGTGCTCAGTTATTTCTTCTGTTGCTCGGTGTTCTTGCTTACCGACTGGATTGTTTTGTTAGATCGGCTTGGCCGACTGGTGCATTTAATTTGGGTTGCACTCCTCATGTTATGGATTGACCGTTGGATGTTTGGGGACCTAGATTTGGCGTGTTGCATTCTTCTATGCAGATTTGATGACTGTTTGGGGGCCATCTTGGAGATTTTATTTATTGTGTAAGGCTATGTGAGAGTCGACTGATGTTTTAGTATTTAATATTTGTTTGTAAAGATTATTTGTTTCATTAGCCGACTTGTGGTTGGGAATCAGTATTTATAAGATGCTTGGGTAGTTGTTTAGTATTAGATTGTTGGAAGGAAGGTTAGTAGCCTGTGAGCTTAGGAGCAGGAAGATTGCTTGGAAGTTTGAGTAAGGGTTTTGATATTTCCAAGGTGCCTACCAGTGCGCTACCTATTGCAGACCTGGACTAGTTGGATGCTGATGTTGGGGAAAAGATTTGGATCCTATGAGATCTTGTAGACTATTACTTGCATTGTAATTGGCCATAACTGAGAAGGCCGTACAGCCTGGCACATTGCATGTAATCAGTGTTTTCATGAATATAGACTTTTGTTTCATATTAGATCTGTTGTTTTTATTATGTATTTCTACTACATATTATTTTGGCTACAAGGTCAGTCAGTCCTTAATTGGATCCACCGAGCTTGACTGCATTAAGTGGTATTAGAGCAAAGTTTGTTCCTGTTTGAGAAAAGTTTGTTCCTGTTGGAGCTGAGTGGATCTTGTGTATCTAGATCTTGATTTGAAGATGCCTCTGAGGAGAAATCATGAGATCTCTGAAGAAGAAGAAGCTACTGGAGAATTCTATCTTGATGATTTTAGGGCTTTGCAGAAACAAGTGCAAGACTTACAAGAAGAATTGAGAAAGAAGAAACCTACCTTGGAAGAGGATAGTGATGATGAATCTGAGGAAGCTCATTTTGAAGAAGCTAGAGATTCTGAGGAGAATCAAATTCTGAAAGCTATGTCTAATATTGGGAAGAGACCTAAGGTTGAAGTTTCTACATTTGCTAGAAGCCTTAGGCTTGAAGAATTGATTGACTGGATCAATGAGATTGATGAATACTTTGAGTATGAATAAATAGAAGATCCTGATAGGGTTAGATTTGCAAAGACTAAGTTGAAGGGTCATGCAAATATCTGGTGGAGAGAAGTTCACTTGGAAAGAGGTAGAAGAGGAAAAGAGAAGATCACTAATTGGAACCGAATGGTTGACAAGTTGAAGAAGCAATTCATTCCGGTGGATTATGAATTAGACATGTTTAAGAAGATGCAAGCTTTAAAGAAGACTAACAAATTGGTACAGGTGTATACCGAGGAGTTTTATAGAATCCTGATTAGGACTGGTCATTCTGAAGCTGATAAAGTGAAGGTTTCTAAACATGTCTATGGTTTGAGACCTAGTATTCAAGAAGAGTTACCTACTATGAAGATGACAACAATGGGTGATGCTTATCAGATGGCATTAAAGATTGAAGAGAAGCTGAATAGGAAGTATGAAGGAAAATAGAATAATAGGAACCGAGGTGGTAAAAATGGTGAGACAGTTGCTGAGAGTAATGTGACAGAGAATCCTAAGCCTGATGTGGGATCTGGTGGTGGTCAAGTTACTAAGAATGTTGGACAGAGAGGAAGGTGGAAGAATGAGTTCACCAGCACTTGTTATAACTGTGGTGAAGCTGGTCATAGAAGTTGGTAGTGTTCTAAGAAAAGAGTTGCATTAGTTGCTGAAGAAGACATTGAGAATGTTCCAAAGAAAAGTGAATGTCTTGTCACTAGGAGATTAGTTGCATGTGTTCCTGAACTGGTGCAAAGAAGGAATTTGTTCAGAACCAAATGTAAGTGCAAGGATAAGGTATGTAATGTCCTAGTTGATGGTGGCAGTTCTAAAAACTTTGTTTCTGATGAGATGGTTAGTAAATTGAATTTAGAAAGAAGGAAACATCCTAATCCTTATCAGATTAGTTGGATACAAGATGTTTCTAAGGTTAGAGTTGAAGAACAATGCTTGGTTAAGTTTTAGATTGGATCTTACCATGATGAGATATTGTGTGATGTATTGCCTATGGATGCTTGTCATATGTTGCTCGGTAGACCCTGACAGTTTGATAGAAATGTTTTGTTTGATAGTCTTGCTAATACCTATGTGGTTAGCCATGAAGGAGCTCAGCATAAGCTGATACCTTTACAAGAGACAGGGGTTAAGGGATGTGGAGTTATCAGGTGTTGTTCTTATGACAAACCTCAAGAGAAAAAGGTTGATGAACCTATTCATGTTAAGTCTAGTTTGAAGGAGAAGAATAATGATATCTCTAAAGAGTTTGTTGAGATTAAGAGATAGATGGTTTTGCTAGCAGTGATGGTACAACAGATGGTGACATTTATGACATAGAGAGATGCAGATGATGCTAAGTTGGTTGAGGAGTTTGGAAAGGATGAACCTTACCGGGGCACTGAGGTGATCAGTAGTGGTCAGAGTCGATTGCTATCTATTTTCGACCGAAAGAAGGAACAAAGTGGAATACAAAAGGACTTTCTGCATGAGACAGTGAATGAAGTGAAGACTACTTGGGATGAAGGACAAGAAGAGATATGGGTTAAGAATAGATTCAGCATACCTGTTATGATTCCCTTGAGGTTTTCCTGATTTCCTTATGAGAAAATCTTTCTTACCTGGGGTGTCTAATGCAAGAGCATCCTAGGATTCTTGGAAATCCTGTATCAACCAAAAATATGTTTGTCTTTGAAGGTAGATTGTTAGTTTTGATCTTGGTTTGGTGGAGTTCTTGCTCGGTTTGGGAGACTGGTTGCTCGGTTTATGTGGTTCACTAGCACTCGGTGATAACTTTGTCCCTCGGTCATGCCTGGCATGGTCAATCGACTGGTGCTCGGTTATCTCTTCTATTGCTCGGTGTTCTTGCTTATTGACTGGATTGTTTTGTTAGATCGGCTTGGCCAACTGGTGCATTTAATTTGGGTCGTGCTCCTCTTGATATGGATTGACCGTTGGATGTGTGGGGACCAAGATCTGGCATGTTGCATTCTTCTATGTGGATCTGATGACCATTTGGGGGCCATCTTGGAGATTTTATTTATTGTGTAAGGCTATGTGAGAGCTGACTGATGTTTTAGCATTTAATATTTGTTTGTAAAGATTTATTGTTTCATCAGCTAACTTGTGGCTGGGAATCAATATTTATAGGATGCTTGGGTAGTTGTTTAGTATCATATTTTTGGAAGGAAGGTTAGTAGCCTGTGAGCTTAGGAGAAGGAAGATTGCTTGGAAGTTTGAGTACAAGTTTAGATCTTTCCTGGGTGCCTACTAGTACGCTGCCTATTGCAGACCTGGACTAGCTGGATGCTGATGTTGGGGAAAAGATTTGGATCTTGTGAGATCTTGTATACTGTTACTTGCATTGTAATTGGCCGTAACTGGGAAGGCCTTACAGCCTGACACATTGCATGTAATTAGTGTTTTCATGAATATAGACTTCTATTTCATATCAAATTTGTTGTTTTTATTGTGTATTTCCACTGCATATTGGTTTGGCTGCAAGGTCGATAAGTCCTTAATTGGATCCACTAAACTTGACTGCATTAGGTAAGTAAGATAATAAGAACCTTATTACCTGTCTATGCAATCAAAATATCTGCTATTCATGAAATGAGGTATGCACCTAATAGAATTCTTACTCTTGATAGTTTGATTGGAAAGTTAACAACTTTTGAGCTGAATAATTTTGACAATAGTGTTGTACCAAGTGTTGAGTCTGCTTTTATGTCATCTCTTAAGATTGGTAAATCTAGCAATAAGCATAATATAAAGAATGAAAGTGACAGTAACACTTAAGATGAGCTTGATGAGCTTGAAGCACTAATGGCCCAGAGAATACAAAAAGATAAATGAAGGTATAAGGGAAAATTACCTTTAGCTTGTTTTAACTGTAAAGAGGTTGACCATATTGCTGCTAGATGTCCTAATAGGAAAGAGGAAGATAAACACAATGACTGGTCTGGTGATGGAAATTTTGGTAGAAGGAATTACAGAGGAAACCGACACTATAACAAAGACAACCAAGATTACAAAGATAAAGGCAAAAAGGCATATTACCTTGTTGGAGAAGATGACATCGACACCGACACTAATGATGAAATTAAAGTAGTATTTGTTGCAATGAAAGATGATTCAGAAGAGGATGAAAGGTATGTAGAAATAACCCTGATTTCTAAAGTTATTAAGAATGATACTTGGATCATTGATAGTGGCTGTACACATCACGTGATTGGTGATGAAGATAAGTTTGATCATGTTGAGCATTATAATGGAGGATCAGTGAAAATGGGAAATGATACACCTTGTATGGTAAAAGGAAAATGGTCTATTTTATTAAATGATAAAATTAGATGTGATAAGGCATACTGGGTAAACAGACTTAACTAAAATTTGTTGAGTGTAGCACAGCTGAATAATTCAAGTCACTGAGTTGCATTTGAAAGCAAGAAGGTGAAAATCTACGATGAAAATGGAAAGCTTGTCGAAACTAGAGGACAATCAAAAGGTAATTTATTCTATCTTGACAATGCTGAAACTTCTTTTTTACTGGTGAAGAATGAAGATGCATGGTTATGGCGTAAGAGGTTATGTCATGTAAACTTTGATAACATGATTAAGATTAGTAGAAAGAGAAAAGTTAGAGGATTTTTGAGTCTAACCAAACCTGATCATGTTATGTGCCATTAATGTCAGCAAGGAAAGATGACCAAATCTAGTTTTAAAAGTAAGAACTATTCATATAAAGAAATTTTGGAGTTGGTACACACTGACTTATGTGGTCGCATGAGAACTCAAAGCTACTATGGTGATAGATATTTTATTTTATTTGTTGATGACTATTCTAGACTGATGACAGTTATGTTCTTAAAAGAAAAATCTGAGGCATTCAAACTATTTAAATGATATAAGGCTAAAGTTGAAAAAGAAACTAGAAAATAATTGAAATGCTTAAGGTGTGATAGAGGAGGTGAGTTTATTTTTGATGAATTCACTAATTTCTGTAATGAGCATGGAATCAAAAGGCAAGTTTCTACACCTAGGACACCGCAACAAAATAGAATTGCTAAAAGGAGGAACTGATCTAATGTTGATTGTGCTAGAACATTGATGATTGAGAAAAATGTTGCACATATGTACTAGAGAGAGTAAGTTAGCATTACGGTATACACCCTGAATTGAGTTCAACTGAAGAAAGACACAAACAAGACACCTTACGAGTTATGGTTTGGATACACACCAAGTGTAAGTTATTTCAAAATCTTTGGTAGTAAGTGTTATATTTTGAAAGATGTCAGGAATGGTAAATTTGACTCTAAAGGTGATGAAGGAATATTTTTGAGATATTCTACTAAGAGTAAAGCTTATAAATGTTTGAGCAAGGCAACTAATAAAATGATAGAAAGTGCTAATGTAAGATTTGATGAGTTTGTTGAAAATAATGATGAAGAAAGCATTAAGAAACCATAAGACTATGGTAGGTTTACTTATGTTGAAGATCCAAATTATCTACTGAGGCCACAGGATGAGTCTACCGAGCATCAAGAAAATGCTATGTACCGAGAATCAACAAATGCACACCGAGAATTAGGAAGAAGCTACCAAGCAAGAAAATGAACCCGAACCGTATGATGAGCAGAGAAGAGAACAAGTGCTAGCAAGATTTCTTAGAAGACACCATCCAAAGAATCAAATCATTGGAGATAAGCAAGCTAGCATGATTATCTGAAGTAAGTTAAGACAAAACACGTGCTTAGTTTGTGAATTTGAACCTAAGAATGTTAGGGATGCACTTGAAAATGAGGAATGGATCAATGCTATGAATGAGGAAATTGAACAGATTAAGAAGAATAAGACATGGACATTATTACCTAGGCCGAAAGATAAAAATGTTATTGGTACTAAGTGGATATTTAGGAATAAGTTAAATGAAAATGGTGAGGTCACTAAGAATAAGGCAAGACTTGTTTGCAAGGGATATGCACAAGAAGAAGGTATTGATTATGGTGAAACCTTTGCACCTGTTGCTAGACTTGAAGGAGTCTATATATTACTTGTATATGCTACACATAAGGGATTCAAAGTATATCAAATGGATGTGAAATTATCTTTTTTGAATGGAATTCTTGAGGAGGAGGTCTACATAGAACAACCAGAAGGTTTTGTTGATCAAAATCAGAAGAACATGGTATGTAGACTGCACAAAGCTTTATATCGATTGAAGCAAGCACCGAGGGCATGATATGAAAGACTACATGCTTATCTTATCAGTATTGACTTTGTAAGAACTAGTGAAAACAATAATTTGTATATGAAAGGAGAATCTGATGATAATATTTTGATTGCTGAGATATTTGTTGATGATATAATCTTTGGTGGATAAGATCTGATTTGAAAATCTTTTGCTAATGAAATGAGAAAGGAATTTGAGATGTCTATGTTTGGAGAGATTAAATTCTTTCTAGGTTTGTAGATTATACAACAGAATGATGAGATTTTCATCACTCAATCAAAATACATTAAAGAAGTGCTAAAAACTTTTGGCATGGAAGATGCAAAACTAGTAGAAACACCGATGGTAACTGGATGTTAATTGACAAAGGATGATGAATCTACAAAAGTAAATCAGATTCTATACCGATCTATGATTGGAAAACTGATGTATGTGGTATACAGTAGGCCTGATATTGCACACACAATTGGGATTGTGGCAAGATTTTCTGCCAATCCTAAAGATTCACATATGGTTGCAGTTAAAATAATTTTGAGATACTTGAAGAAGACATAAGACTATGGTTTATGGTACATATTGGAAGGCAAATTTGAACTTAGAGTTTACACCGATGTAGATTGGGCTGGAAACATAGATGAATAGAAGAGCACAAATGGTGGAGCATTATTTTTAGGGGAAAGGATTGTGAATTGGATAAGAAAGAAACAAGTATGCAATTCTCAGTCTACTGCTAAAGTGAAGTATGTTGTTGATGCTGCAAATTGTTCAAATATTGCTTGGATTAAACAAGTGTTGGAAGGAATGAATGAGGTAATCACTGACCAGGTGATTATATATTGTGACAACACTAGTGTTATAAATATTTCCAAAAATCTTGTGATGCATTAAAAAACAAAACATATATCTATTAAGTATCACTACTTAAGGGAACAAGTTCAAAAGAAGCAGGTGAAATTGGAATTTGTAACATCTAAGGAATAACTTGCTGATATCTAAGTTACCAAACCCTTATTGAAGGACACATTTGAATATTTGAGGACTTGACTTGGGGTCCTTCCCCTAGCTATTGGTCACTGAGGTGATTGGGAGGTTGCATCAACCTATACTTATCAGAAGATCATTCATCTTGATGCACATAGCTCACACTTCAATTTTTTCTAAGGTTGTGAAAGATTGTAGAAACTAAAACATGAATTTATTTATCAGTACATTGAAGGTACCTAACTGATATGAACCGAACAATAGAGAATTACTTGGTTGTTGAAGAGTTGTTTGTATATTTTCTTTGGCATTATTTTCAAAGGGAGAGAATGAATATGGAAAATTAGTTAGTGAGAACACAAACAGGGAGATAGACTTGAATATCTGTTGCTGAGAACAAAAAGAATCTAAGAATTGAAAAAGATCAAATCCATAGGGAGAGTCTGCATGTAATGCTATTTTGTTTTGTAGTGATTAAACATATTAAATATCAAGCTAGGGAGAGCTTATCGAGCTACAACATTTACTTACATAGTTGTAGAATACATGTTTGGTATGTGTATGACATATTTTCGTATTGCTTGTGTTGCCATCAATGCCAAAGGGAGAGATTGATGAGCTACAACTGATTGAATATCTAGATGAAGTGAAGAAACAATGATTAGAGATCACCGAGCTACTGAAATGATATGTAAGATGATTAAACCAGTCAAGATATTTTCATTGATGTCTACTAGTTTTGATAGTACTTATCATGATAGTTATAAAAATCTAAACATCTGTTGAAGGAAGAAAAGATGAAGAACTAAGATATCTACATGAGGAAAAGATGGATATGACAGATAAGGATAAGGTAAACATTGGGTAACTTATTGATGAGTCTATGGCTTTATATTGTTGACTTGAGCATGTTACATTAATCTATTATGAAGAAGAGATTTAAAATTGAACAAGTCAATGTGGTTGGTAATTGAAGATTTCTATATACAGCGAGACAATGCAGTGTATACCGAGTAACAATAATAACCGAGGTAGTTAGCTAGTTATCATTGACGCATTTCTATATTAATTGAGTATGGATGAAAACATTAAATGCTAAGAACAACTGATTGAATTTGATGAGATGGAAATTGTTGTTATGATTTCGAGGTTAAGGATGAAGTTAGTTATGAGATCCATGACTGACAAATTTTAGAGATGATCTAAAGGATGAGATTGAAACATGTTAATGACACATTTGCCGAGGAAGGTTTAAGTGGAAAAATGGATGAAGGAGATTAAGACGCAAAATCTAATGGCTGATATGAAAATGATTTACTTGTCTATATAAGAGATATGAGTTTCATTATTGAAACATGCCGAACAGAAGGAGACTGTAGAGATTTCGCGTGAAGATTGTATTCATGCATGCCTGATCAAATTGGTTATTGAAAGAACCAAGCTGCAGACATTACTGAGTGTCAGGGAACTATTTACTGAGTGAAAGTAAGCTAAGAAATATTGAGGAAGTGAATTGATAAATGATCAAAGGATTTTATGGGCTTAGCATAGATCAGTATTGTATCAGTTTAACCATTGATTCAAAAAATCTCTTAACCGAGTGGACTTAATTGTCTTATTGTACTACCCTATGATATTCGTTGAATGTAAAGTGTTATCTTGTTGACCCTATAGTGAATGCTGGTCAAAAGTTAACTGTTAGTGATAAATCCTCTAACCAGGTCACACCTAGCAGTGTGCATTGTAACCTTTAATAGGGTTGGCTCTTCACCGAGCTCATTTCAGAAGAGTGAATTATTTTAGGTTATTAGTCCCAAGTGGTTTTCCCCATAGCAGGGTTTCCATGTTAAATCATTGTATTATGTGTTATGTGTTATGATTATTTTTCTATCATACTTTACATACTGCATAGTTTATTTTGTCGGTAATCAAAGTTGGATAAGTACTGGTAATCGATAAAGTGGATAGACATATTGATATTTTATGTTATTGAGTTGCATAATTTTTTGAAATTGTTTTGTAAGGTACATCTTAATGTTTGGGACTATAGGATAACTGATCTAATTGATTCACCCCCTTCTTAGTTATTCTAATAATAATCAACTAGTGTACTTGCTATCATATCCATGGTAGTTGTATGCTCTGTGCTGATCTTTAGTTCATCTGGTGTCAAGGTACCAGTGGGTTTGGTGTAATCTGAATTACATGATTCCAGTATTGATCTCCGGTGGTTTTCATGTACAACTTCTTTCTACTACACCATAGAGTGAAGTTTTCCTTAGAAAACTTTGGTCCTTCATTCCTCATCATTTGATCTTTTTCCTGTTGTGGTTAAGCAGCTTAGAAAAGGAAAAATAGTCTCTGATACCAATTGATGGTCCCAACTAGTGCTAAGAGGGGAAGGGTGAATCAACACCTACTAAAACTTGAAAACAAATATGATATAATGTAACTAAAACTGTAAGCAAAATAGATCCTATCATAGAAATAGCTATCAAACAATCAAGCAAAATCAACACTAGATTTATCACGTGGAAATCCAAATTGGGAGAAAACCAAGGTGTGAGTAAACCTCATAAATTTTGCACTCTTTTGAAGTGCGCCATATAAGGAGCCTTCCCTGTTAAATACAAACACACTGTTAGATGCGACTTGGTTAAGGGATTTAAGAAGTAAGGCCTGTTAGAACCTATTTGATTAGAGGACTTAGAACACCTAAATAGATGTCACTTGGTTAAGGGATTTAATACAATGGACCTATTAATGTTTGTATGCACCCAAAAATGGTCGCCTAGACCTTGGGCCCCATTTATTTGATTTATCAACCCTGAATCATTTTGATCAATAATCAATATTTTCAACATTATCAATTTCTTGATCAAGTCTTAATTTCGATCATATATTGGATTTTTATCCTATGGGCTAATCATTTATCCTAAGTCTTTATTTGATTAAAAGGAATATTTCCTCCCCTTTGGATTAAATAAAAAGCCCCACCTTTCCTCTTGTCCTAAGTTGCACAAATAAAGCATTATTCCTATTTTACAAAAAGGAAAAAAGCACTTTTGTCTCACATGGACACAAAGTCAATTCCTATTGGAGGATACTTGTGCACACGGATCACTCCTCTTTTAAGCTCCACTGCCAATTAAGACTTTTGCCTCTTAATCTCAATGGTCCACTCCTTTGCATTTCTTATAAAAAGAAAGCTCTCTCCTTCATTTTCATATCACGTTTTATGCTAACCTTATGCTGCAGGAATCCTTGAAGACTTTGAAGCTTTTTAAAGATCATTGTTGCATCCTACTTTAGATCTCTTCATTTGCTTCATAGTTTAGTTTACATTCTTACATAGTAGTTTCATTTCCATGACTTTCATAGCTTAGATTTCCTTTCATGCAATAGCATAACTTCACATAGCTTAATAAGAGGGATTTGTAACACTCGTTCTTTCCATTTCATAGCTTAGTTGTATTGCATTTTCATTTCTCTAGACTAGTTTGCATTGCATTTTCATAGTGATTCTTGAGGATATTGGCACTCTTGCCCTTGTCCTCATTTGAATCTCTCGTTGTGTGGTTGACTAGCAAGGTCACAAGCTTGTAGCTCTAGCTGAGAGCAAATACATCAGTCCCTTGCAACTCCATGCATAGAGAGCTATGAGCCGCTTTGTGAGGCCTCATTGTTGAGCAACCTTGCATGTAATAGTTCATAGAAGTACACCATTTTAGTGTGTACATTTCTGGCACCCATCGTGGGGCAGAGTAGATAGGCTTTGTCCTTTAGTTTCTTGCATTTTTATCATTTTTTAGATTATTTTTCAGAAATTTTGCAGTCTCTGGTTTTTGTCTCAGAATATCGCGTGATACTTCTCAGGTATATCACGTGATATACCTTACTATACCAGTGCGACACTTCACCCTAGAGAAGAATCACCTGTCATTATTAAGGTATATTGCCTGGTGTCGTGTGAAGTATCGCCTGTGTATAGAGAAGTATATCGCCCGAATTGAGGTATATCGCGCGAATATAGGAAATTGTATCGCGCGATACTGGTGATGTTTGAGGTATATCGCCTGATCTAATAGAGACCTACGGTTCAAGTTTTATCATCTGAATCTGATCATATTTAGTTTACTGGTTTACTTTACTGTATTTAGATAGGTCTAACCTGCATCTCTTAGCTTAGGTAAATCAGTTTCTTGCAAATATTTTCATTTAGATTTTGGATTTTGCTAACCTTGTGGGCCTAACTAGTTGTGATTGTAGGTGCCTTTGCTTAAAGAAGTTTGCCAAAAATTGCATGTCAAAGAGGGCTACTAACGGTTTTTGCAGGGCTACCCAAGCATAAAAACAAAAAAAATATCTTGCTTGTTTATTTGCTTTCTTTTTAAGTGTGGCAAAAACTAGTTGTTTCATTTATTAGGCACTTAAGATCTTGTTGTAGGAATTCTTGGGTGGTAGGAGAAGTATGCTCTTCACCATTTTGGTGAACCAAAAAATCTTGACCCATCTTTGAATTTTAAAAACAAGAGGGTAAATGAACTTTGTTTGGTGTGTTTGAGAGAGATTCTTGAGATAGGGGAGTATGCTCTTCACCCTTGTGGTGAACCAAAAACCTTGAACCTCAAGAGTTGATCCACTTTTTGTTTAGTTGTTAGAATCCTCTAGTGGGCCTGCTCTTGAGCAATCAAGAGGAATGACCCAAGTTGGGATAACCTTGTCATCATTTTCCTTGGTGGAAAGTGATTCCAACTCACTATAATCTCAAGGTTATTGAGGACACAAAACCTTGGTAGACATAACACTTGTCTTCCCTTGATGTGAGTAGCTCGTGGGATTGTGACCATGGGGAAAACATTGAGCAAGAATGCTTAAGGTACTCTTGCGGCCGCGAGGTCCTAGTCCTTTATGAGGAGCAAGAGGGGTGTTGTGAACGGAAGCCCTTATTAAGAACTATTAGATAGAAGCCACCTTGTTTAGCCGCTTATCTTCTTAGTGCAAGGATTGATCCAAGTGGTTTACCCGGATCACCTTAAGATACTCACCATATGTGTCCCTTTGGTTGTGTCGTTTGACACTTCCATGACAAATCCAATATCTCTCGTGGGTAACCACTTGGTGTGAGGCAAGGGGGCATCAAGTTGTGGGCTAAGTTGGTAAGTATTGAGCCTTGACCTTTTTAGGATAGATTCGCTTGAATTGTCTTCGGTTGTGTGATGCCAGTGTAAACATTCTTACATACAAACAATCAGTAGCATTCATAGGGTGCTTTTTCAATTCTGATATCACAAGTGTTTGTCTTGGCAAGGTTGCTTTTGCCCTTGTTTCAAGTGTTTGAGACATGGTTGATCCCTCACTGTTTGTGAACCTGCCAAAATTTTGCTGATATTGTGATTGAAATCAAAAACATCAACCCTCAGACTGAAACTTTTGACCAAACAGACCTAAAAACATAAATTTACATAGTTCTGGTCAAGAGTTAAGCAATTTTACAACAATATCGCATCCTTTAGAGAGATGTATCGTGCGATACTTCATGGGTCCAAAAAGTATCGCCTTCTTTGAGAGGAAATATCACGTGATAGTTCACCCCGGATAGACTATCGCCTGACCTGCCTAGTGTTTATCGCTCGGCTGTTGTAAGGTCTATCACCTAGTATAAGGTGAATTATCACCCGGTTGTAGGTGTATCACCTTGGTAGCCTGGAGTATATCGCCTGGTTAATTTCTGTTGTGCTTGCAATTTGATCAGTTTCAATTGCTGCTAGTCAGGTTAGGTCTTAGAGTAGGCTTCTTGCTCTGTCATTTGAAACCTGTCTTGAATCTAAATTTCTGGTTTTAGTCCTCTGGGATAGTATCATCTGATTTATGAAATCACTTTGGGAATAACTGTCAAATTAGAAGGCCATTCTTGGTGCCAAGGTTCATGTCTAGGATTGTTAGCTACATTCTTGGAAAATTTTAGTGCTCTTATTGTCTAAATTGCTTTCATTTAAATCTTGATTTCAATTATATTTTGGCCTAGTCCAACCTCCTGGTTCAAAAGTGCAAGGGTAGTCACCCTTTGATTTGAAGCACCTCTTTGACAGTGTTGGTAAAGCCCCTTTTCTATCTTTTCATTTCTCTTTGGACAATAGAGGACTTTGATTATCCTAGTTGGTGCTGACACTTTGAGAGGTCATCTTATCATTGAGAGTATCTTTCTTTCATGTCAGTTACAACAAGGTACCAAGTCAATCAAGGGAAGCGACCCCCTGTTGCCTTTAGCCAATTACCACCAGTTAAGACTCATCGACAGCATAAGGGAAAAGGATCCCTTTTTGATCAATTGCCTAAGAGTGAATATGAGGTTTGTTTTAATCCAAAAATTAATCCTAGTGAAGTGAGCACCTCTTTTGCACCACTCTCATCAAGCATGGACATGAGTTACACTTTCACTCGACAACAAAGAGAAGCCATGAATCAAACTCTAGAGGATATCTTCCAACGGCATATGAGAGAGTACGGTGGTTCTTCTCATGCTAGTCCACCCGGGTCACCTCCCAACAACGTGAGGTATTTTGATGCTCACCAACGAGCTGAGAGACATCATAAGAAAACTCACTCAGATTCAGGGTCACAACACGAGTACCAAAACAATGAATCTAGTGATCACCACATAAATGCAGCCAATGCAATAAGGCATTCGAGACCATCCTCTCCACTTAAAAATACCTCTCGATATGCAAATACGAGATTAAAAATCATTGAGAGGGAGAAGCAAGCCTATTTGGATGAACAAGCTACTAAAAAGGAGAAATTTAGACAATTAGAAGAAGAGGAACGTGCATTATTGGACATAAGGAAGAGAGTCGCCCAAGAATAAGAATATAGACTCTATGCACAACAACTCCAAAGCTGATTCAATGGGAGGGGAACCAATAGTGGGACCAACTCACCCCCGTCTACCCCTTCGCCAAGTCCTAGAAAAATATCAAGGACACCCTCACGATCCCCGAGCCCTAGAGGAAGAAGGGCTTCAAAGTATGATCATCATAGGAGACGATCACCTCATAGACATTCAAAGAAACCCTCCCAACGAACACATCATGGCTCACAACATGGAGGAAGTTATGCCAAATTTGATCATATGGATTTTATGACTATGCATCAAGAACCATCCTTTCAAGCATATGTAGAATGATATGTGGAACAAAACAAGGATCAATTCCTAGAAAGCCTTATCAACAAAGGTGCTAAAGTTCCATATGATTTTGACGTCCACCAAAAGATTAAGAAATAGAATCCTTCAACCAATGAGGTGATCATGCAAATGCAGAAGGATATAGAAAGGATGAGGGCTCCTAAGAGCACATTTAATTTGGACTCCATATGTCCCAACCCAATTGACAAGAGTGTGGTGTTGGTTGAGTTCCCTAAGAAAGTTGAGTTTCCAACCTATGACAAATATGATGGCGTTGGTGACCCTCATGACCATGTTTGACAGTTCTACATAATGAGCTTTTCTTTTCATCATGAAGAATCCTACTTGATGAGATTATTTCAGAGGAGTCTTAAAGGTCAAGCCATGGAGTGGTTCACCAAGCTTACTCCTCCAGTAAAGTCATTTAAAGAACTCATCCAAAGATTTGTTCAGCATTTTGCTTATAATCTATCAAGGTCGGTCACAATGCTTGATTTGTGCAAGCTTAAACAAAATCAAGGAGAACCTTTTGTCACTTTCCTACAAAGATGGAGACGTTTGTGCTCAAAATATCCAAGGACAATTCCTGAAGAGGAAAGAATAGACATCATTGTGAGTAACTTAGTGCCAGAATTAAGATATGAGGTAAGAAAGATACCATTTAATTCTTTTGATACCATGGTAGAAGTGGCATGTCGCATAGAGGATGTCCTAAAAGAACAAGGAATTTTGGCTAAATCAACTAATAAAAACAATGGCCAAAACAACAACAATAATGGTTATAAGGACAAAAAGAACTCCTATTGGAACAAGAATAAACAGGTGGTCAATGACGGAGTTGTTGACTCACCACAACCTAAGAATGAAGGAGTTCTTAATCTCTCTAATGCGGTACAAGCCATGAAGCTGCAAGCATCCTCAGGACAATAAGAGAACAAACCCAAGTATCAAGGGAAACCTAAGAAGGAAAAGAGACAATTCACCAAACTTGGGGACTCCTATGCAGACATTTTCAAGACACTAATTCTTCATAATTTGGCGCAACCTCAGGATCCTGCCAAGCACCGCATACCCGATCCTAAACCTCATTGGTGGGATGAGAAAGCCTTTTGTGTCTTCCACAATGGAATTGGACATGATATAGAAAATTGTTTTAGGTTTAAACATCTTGTCCAAGACCTGATTGAAAGTGGGCGATTACAAGTTGATGGTTTAACTACTAATGTGGATCATAAGGCTTTTAAAGAACCCTTGCCCAAATATGAGAAAGGGGAGAATTCTAACAGCAAGCATGGCAAGGCTGCTATCGACTATACCTACACAAATGCTGAAAATGTTATTAACATGCTTGAAGTGGCTGATGACAATATCAACATGATGAGAGGGAAAGATCCTCATGGATATGATGTGGATTCAACTCCAATGTCTGATGAGGGACCCGTTGTGGTGCTAAGAGGTTCTCACTCACGAAGGATGCCCCAATCCCTCAATGCTGTCACTAGGGGTCAAGCTCAAGCTCCCATTATTATCAGAGGTCCTAGCTCTAGCAAGTCTAAGCAGCCCATGTCCAAGGGTGTTCTTCCTAAATCTATTGTTGGTCCTGATTCCAATTATAACCTTATTGACCAATTACAATGTACACCAGCGCAGATATCTATTTTTGAACTTTTAGAATTGTCCCCTAAGCACAAGCGTGTCCTTGAGGATGCTTTGCGAGCAGCCAGTGTCCCTAACAACTTAGATATTGATCAATTCCAGAATATGGTCAACCATTTGGCTAGCCCTCATTACCTCACTTTCTTAGAAGAAGACGACAAATCCATCAGTCACCCACATAACTTGGCCTTACACATCGAAGTCATGATTCATAAAACCCATGTCAGGTGTGTATTGATAGATGGGGGTGCGGGGCTCAATATTTGTACCATGAGTTTGTTGAAGGCTCTAGGGTATTCTGAAGAAGTCATTGACACAAGGAAAAAGATCACAATCAAAGCATATGATGAAGCAGAAAGAAGTTCTAAGGGATTGGCCATTTTGCCTATCTGCATTGGTCCAGTAGAAAATGACATCTTATTTCAAATTGTTGATGTTGGTCCTTTAGCCTACAACATTTTGCTAGGTAGGCCATGGATTCACAAAATGCAAGTAGTTCCATCAACGTATCACCAGTGTGTTAAGTTCCCCCATAATGGTGTAGAAATTTGCATACCTGGAGATAGTGCTTTGTCAGTTAATAACATTTCTGCTGGATCACATGTACCTTTGAATAGGGAAGCTGACAGTCTTAGTATTTCACTTGAACAATGCAAGCAGAAGTTTAAGACCATAGATCTTGGGATGGGAGATTATAAAATTGATTCTTTTACAAAAATACCAATCTCTCCCAGGTCTTATGGGAAACCATCACCAAATATGAAACCTTCATCATCAGCAATGACATTATTTGGAAAATTTGTTGAGTCTTTGGTTCCTATTCAGGAAGAGAAAGAGGAAGTTGTCGTAAGGGACTGGATCTATCATGAGGAAAAATACCAACACAATGAGAGCTTTGCTCCTTCACCTAAAGCTTATGGGAGAGGGTATACGTTGGTTAAGAATATGGGTTATCCAGGATATGGTCCCCTTAGCCATAGGTTGGATGCTAAAGTTGAGCCTCTTAACCATACCCTTTTTGGACAAAAGAATAAGTCAATAGTTGGCTTAGGTTTTGAAAATAAGAAGAAGAAAGGTGTCCCTATCCCAGCTGTGACTGGCAGTGATAGTGATTCAAACTACACACCTGATCTTTCTAATCAACAAGACATGTTTGATGATTGGGTACCTTCAACAAATCTTCTTTGGGGAGATTCAAAAGATTTGATACTTGACGGTCCTACTATCCCAGCTGCGACGGATAGTGACTATATGAATGCTAGATTGACAATGGAAAGTGTTGCTATCCTAGCTGCGACGGATAGTAACAATGCTAGCATTAGAGAAGGGGAAACCTTTCCCAACCTTGAGGCTTCTACATCACGAGGCCCAAATGATGATTCAGACACAGACTCACATGAGTACGAATGGGACTCACTTTCAGATGCAATAGTTGATTTGGACATGGATGTTGTCCATACTTATAGTACCCAACCTGATGTGACCAACGAGCTTAGTGTAGGACTAGA
Organism: Chamaecyparis obtusa; assembly: GCA_027943335.1. Lineage (NCBI taxonomy): Eukaryota > Viridiplantae > Streptophyta > Pinopsida > Cupressales > Cupressaceae > Chamaecyparis > Chamaecyparis obtusa. Next base: position 683,687 of record BSBK01005887.1, read on the forward strand.
AGATTGTACTCCTTGAATTGCCTTAGTGGACAACGCTTCGTTTGGTAGGATGAGTCCTAATTCGGGTATCTTAGGAGAAGACTTGATGAATCCCAATTGTATGGTCACCAGAGATAACACCTTTCACATAAGTAACATTGAACCAGTCATTGACCTACCCCTTGTTCACTATGACCTAATTGACTGGTCTCAGCGCCATCAAGAGCCTAGATTCCTCACTTTTCAGAATGACTATAAACTTGCCTACTATCTGAATGCTCTTGAACCCGTGGCTTCTTCCACCAGTGAACCGACAACAAGTATGACAGAGCCTGATATTAAGTACCTTAGTCTAAAAATAAAAGAAAAAGAAAGAAAGAAAAATAGGTCTGATGGCGAAAACCACTTTGTGGCAGTATCAAAACCAAAAATAGTAAAAAGAGATGACGTATCTGAGGGTGAAAACTTCTTTGAGGTGCCTAAGGATGGGGTACTTAATAACTTACCAAGTTATTTTCAAGACAGATCATCAGTATTGATTGAGCCAACAAAACTAGTTAATTTGAACACAGAAGAAGCTCCTCAAATAATTCATCTTGCTCAGTCTTTATCAGAAGAAGAAACCAAGGCATATATACAATTCTTACAAAAGAAGAAAATTAATTTTGCATGGACCTATTCAGACATGCCAGGGCTTGACACAAATCTTATAATGCATCACTTATCCATAGCTCTAGGATTCAAACCAGTGAAATAGAGACTCAGAAAAATGCATCCACATGTAGCTCTCCTTGTCAAAGCGGAATTAGAAAAACTTTTGAGAGCTGGATTCATCAGAGCCATCGATTATGCGGAATGGATCTCAAACATAGTACCAGTTTCCAAACATGATGGGTCCATTTGTGTATGTACAGATTTTAGAGATTTAAACAAAGCATGCCCAAAGGATGATTTTCCACTTCCAAACATTGACATGATAGTAGACATGACAGCGGGCTATGAAATATACTCTCTAATGGATAGCTTCTTAGGATATAATCAAATTAAAATAGCTCCTGAAGACCAAGAGAAAACAACATTCACATGTGCATGGGGAACCTATTGCTGGAACACCATGCCATTTAGGTTAAAGAATGCAGGAGCAACATACCAATGAGCTATGACCACAATTTTTCATGATATGATGCATAAGAACATGGAAGATTATGTGGATGATACCTTGGCTAAATCAAGAAAAAGGGATGCACACCTTCCCGATTTGGAAGTAATTCTCGATCACATGGAGTAGTTTCAACTCAGATTGAATCCAAAGAAGTGCGCATTTGGTGTCACCTCAGGCAAACTTTTAGGATTTATAATATCAACAAAAGGTATAGAGGTTGATCCCGAAAAGGTCCAAGCAATTTTAGATATGCCACCTCCAAGAACCATTAGTCAAATGAGAAGTCTTCAGGGATGACTCCAGTCAATTAGGAGGTTTATCTCATAGCTGGCAGATAGAGCACAACCCTTTAATAAGACACTACATAAAGGTGCTTCTTGTGTATGGAATGAGGATTGCCAAAAGAGCCTTGATCAAATAAAATAGTATTTAGCTAATCCTCCAATTTTGATGCCGCCTATTCTTGGGAGACCATTGATTTTATACATTTTAGCAACAGAGTCTTCCTTGGGGGCATTGTTGGCTCAATTAGATGATACTGGGAAAGAAAGGGCCATCTACTATATCAGCCGTACTCTAGTCTCCTATGAGATCAATTATAATAACATTGAGAAGTCTTGTCTTGCAGTGGTGTTTGCTTCTCAAAAGTTGCGACACTATATGCTTGCTCATACTATACATTTGGTTGCAAAAATTGATCCTCTTAAGTACTTGCTTAGTAAGGCTGCCCTCACGGGTAGACTTGCTAAATGGATGATGGTCTTAATTGAATTTGACATAGAGTACGTTGAAAGGAAAGCCATAAAAGGGCAAGCTATTGCTGACCAATTAGCTGATTTCCCAATTCAGGATAGTATGCCTGTTCAAGTGGAATTCCTAGATGAACATATCTTGTATATGACTACTCGCACTTGGAAAATGTTTTTTGATGGTTCCCACATGCAAAATGGATCAGGTGCTGGAGTATTATTTGTTTCTCCACATGGGTACAATATTCCAAAGTCTTACAAACTTTTATTCCCATGTACGAATAATATTGCAGAATATGAAGCTTTAACCAATGGATTGAGAATGGCTATAGAATGGAACATAATAGAGTTACATGTCTTTGGGGATTCCCAGTTAATCGTCAACCAAGTCAATGAGGAGTATCACACCAAAGATGATAAATTGATACCCTACAAAAAGATGGTTGACTCATTGAGATGTTACTTTACATTTGTGACATTTCAACAAATCCCTAGGACAGAGAACAAAGCTGCAAATGCTATGGCCACATTAGCTTCACTCCTTCAGTTGGAACAACATGAACCAAGATTTGAATTCCTGGTGGAAGAGCTGCACCATCCCATCTTTGACTCATTTGAAAGCCATGTCATTTGTACCCTTGTCACACATGAGTCTTCCCGATATGGTGCTATCTATTCATATTTTTGTGATGGCATCATCCCCGACACATTCAATCGTTCGGAATGCAAAAACCTCATCCGTAATGCCTCTCGCCACACCCTTATCTTTGGTGCTTTATATAAGAGGGGTTTCGATGGGACGCTCCTTAGGTGCTTGGAAAAGGAGGAATCTAACCAAGCGTTAGTTGACATCCACGAGGGCATTTGTGGTGGACATTCTAATGGTCTTGCCATGGCCTGAAGGTTGCTTAGGGCAGGGTATTATTGGTCCACGATGCAGATAGATGTAGTAGCCTTTGCTAAGTCTTGTGAAAAATGTCAAAAACATGGAAACCTGATTCATGCTCCAAGTAGGGAGCTGATTCCTTCTGTTTCTCATTGGCCATTTCAGTGCTGGGCCTTTGATCTAGTTGGGCAGATTCATCCCAACTCATTAGGTGGACATAAGTTTATTATTACTGCCACTGACTACTTCACAAAATGGGTGGAAGCTATGCCACTTTCTGTTGCTTCAGGGAAGACTATCTCTTTGTTCATCTTGAATCATATTATTTGCCAATTTGGAGTGCCTTCTAAGATTATCACTGATAACAAAGGTCAATTCAAGAACAAGGACCTAAAGCATTTATGCAAGAAGTTTAAAATTAAGACATTGGTCCTCCATCTATTTTCCATAGGGAAATGGATAGGCAGAAGCCTCTAATAAAACCATTCTTAAAATTCTTCATAGGACAGTGCACAAGAATGGTAGGGATTGGCACATGCAAATCAATCCAGCACTATGGGCTTACAAAACAAGCATTCACACACCTACAGGAGCCACACCTTTTGCCCTTACCTATGGTGCTGAAGTGGTATTGCCTTTAGAATTTGAGATACCATCACTCAGAGTCTCACTCAAAGGATTGATAACAGATGAGGATTACCGCGCCATGAGGTTATAGGAACTAGAACTTCTAGATGAGAAGAGTAAGGCTTCCTTTGATCATATGAGAGTGTATTAGAAGCACATGTCCAAAGCATTCAACAAGAAGGTTCACCCTAGAGAGTTTCAAATAGGTGATCTTGTTTTGCGAGAGAACCCTAAGAACCAACAGAACAGAGAACAAAAGGGTAAGTTTGAACCTAACTGGCTTGGACCATATGTCATCATAGCTACTTTTGGTATAGGTGCATATTTACTGTCAGATCCAGATGGAGAACAACTCCCTGATCCCATCAACATTTTTCACCTCAAGAAGTTCTATCCTTGATGCCCATTTCTATCTTGGGGCATCCTTTGTACATATTTATGGATCCTGAAAAATACCAAAAAATTTGATATATGATGTTGAAAAAATCCTAAAAAGCATATACAGTCCTTAAAAAAATATAAAAAAATCAAAAAAATAGAAAAAGTGCCTTGGTGAAAACCTAGAAATAGGTGCCTTGGTAGCAAAAATCCAAAAAAAAAATAAAAGAGAAAAAAAGAAAAATTGCAATAAAAATCCAAGTGGTGAAAACCTAGAAACAGGCACTACTTGTGGCTTTTGCACTCCTATTTATTAGCATGCGTCCTCGACCCTAAGCCTTTCTTCATCATACCCTGACCTTATTTGGCTTAGTTTGGAATTGGTCTTTGTCTTTGTCTAGGGGGCATAACTGGTAGCATAGGTCTTTTGGTGCATTTGTCTCTTGGGGCATTTCACAAATAGGTGTTTTTCAACACCACCCCAAACAGTGTTTTTCAATACTACCATTGCGTCGAGTGTTTCTTAACACTTATCAGATGTCTTACCCAATAGTCTAGTTTGATGCAATATTTCTCATTTGTAGATGTGATGATTAGAGTCTGACTCTATGACCAACACACACGCACTTAAAACTCACTTGCGATATGTTGACTTTATTTTTCTTTGTGTGCTGTCTATGAGGATTTCTTTGATGAGTGGTCTCTCCCTAAGAAGTTTTTGATGATGCATCGCTAGAAGACTGAGGGTATGAGAACATGTTTTATTTCTTTTTCTGCTTGTGGATATATTTTGTTGGTCCTACTTGTCATTAAGCATTTATGCTTGTTCCACTTGACATTGGGATCTACAAGGTATTATCCTTGACTGTTATTGCGAGTGCATGCTTCTAGTTATCCTGACTTTCATGTGTCTTGATCCAAGCATACTCTCGCCATATCAAACTTAGGTAATCTCACTACATTAGTCATCTGGACCTACATGTCTTTGATGCCTAGGTGAGATTCCCACATTCCTATCTGATAAAGATCATATTCATATCCACATAGTCATACTAGTGTGCATTGTATGATCTTACAGTGCTACCTAACGCTTGATGATGATAATTAGATGTCTATAAGCGTTGTGACCTTGCAAGTCAACCACTTTCATAGTATCTTGCATTTTTAGGGTCATGTTAGTCTAGTTTTTGCATCTTGCATATGGAGAGAGCTCTCCTTTTCATCTTACGTGGACCTATCAGTCAACTGCACTTCTTCTTGATCATGTCTTTCACTCCTTGTCTTTTTCATCTCGAACCTGTTCCTATTCATCACAAGGGGTTAATCATATCATCATATCTATATCACAACTGTCATTTTCAGAAACATGAGTCTATATCATACACATGAGAATCAAACATACATCTATAAGAGAGAACATACATAAGCATGTACATAAATATTTTGAGCAAAATGACAAGACAATATACATAAACTGATACATCCATCATAAGTGAGACATAAAAACATGGTATATCGAACATCTAGTAATCTCATATATACACCAATGTCATGATACAATATACAATATGGGATCCCAAAATCTGGATCAATGTCTCAAGATATGTCTAAATATCTAACCACATCTAACCCTAAACCTAAGACTGACTGCCACCCTCATGTCCTGGTGCTGGCGGAGGTGGTGCTGGATCAGGGACTACATCTGATCTACCCACTATTGCAGAGTATGACGACACTCTCTGATCCTTTGGTACTGCCTGAATGTAGAGGTCATAATAATATGCAGCTCGCGCTGCCTCTCTCTGTCTCTCTGTCAGGGCAACCTGTAAGGCTCTCTCTCGCCACTCTGTCTTTGCCCGCTGATTCATGAGCAGCTGCTCTCTCACTGCTATAGTAATCCTGAGCTACAATATCTCAGCCTCGAGAGCCTGTATCCTCACTCTCAGATCATCCCCACCTGCAGGCTGATCCTGCTGTGCCTCTGCATGCCGGTGAGCTGGTCTCGCCTCATCCTCAGGCGTCGCTGATCTCTGTCCCTATGACCATTTCTGGCCACCTGATCTGGATCCCTCCCCTCTCTCCATCCTCCTCCCTCTCCCCCTCCCACCATCTCCTCCATCCCTCCATCTCCTCCATCTCCTCCGTCCCCCCATCATCACCTCCGTCCCCCTTGTGCTGGTAACTGTGCATCTGGTATAGTGAACCGAGGGAACGACATCCTCCGTCGCTTTTCCCTATATGCTGCATCGGCCCCTGCATCTGCCACATCTAGGTGATACTCCCAGGGCTCGCTCCTGATACCCGCTGTCTCTGCGATCTCCTGCTAGTAGTCTAACATGGGTAGCCACCCATGTCCCTCCTCATCCCTGGCTCTGGCATATGTAGTCGTCTCTGTCGAGACCTGCTGCTGCCTCCCAAACTGCCGCCATACCTGAGTGATGCAAAATCTCTCCACTATCTCTGAGTGTCGGCCTACCAGTGGCTGAGTACATAGCATGTAGCTCAACTCATCCTCTGCATCACCCCATGCCTCAACATCCCTATATGGCCTCCATGTGAGAGCAGCCATCTCATCCAAGATCCTCCTGTAGTATGTCACATCCCCCGTATGAGCATGTGATATGAAACCCATATATCTGTATCTATATGGGTATCTCCTCTCCCTCGGCTGAACCCTTAGGTGCATCACAACAATGTGCTCCCAAGCCCACACCTGTGCCAGGATGGCACCGCAAGCCCATGATCGGCTATCCCTGGACACGATCTCATGTAGCTCATAATACATCTCCGCAAGAATGGCTGGTCCCCATGCCATCCGACAAGGTCTGTCTACCAAGTCAATCAGTAGCCTAGCCCATCCGAGTGGGAATCCCTTCTGACTGCAATCAATCATCAGGATCTGAGAAATAATGGATGCCACAATACATGGCACCGAAAAATCTCTACCAAAATCCTCTAGCAGCCGCTCCCAGCTGACATGTCGATCAAGGATAGTCACATCCTGGAACATCTCTTGGATCATCTGTCGCCCCTCAGTCACATCCTGATCATAGTATACCTGTGCCATCACATGAATCATGTCAGTTTTCATCCTCTGGAAACATTACATTTTACATGATTATACTTACCGACTCTCCATGACACGGCACTCGTAGGATCCTATAGACATCCTCCAGCATGATGGATGCCTCGCCTATGGGAAGATGGAAGGTGTTGTGCTTGCTATGCCATCTCTCGACAAGCGTAGTCAACAACCCATGGTCAACTCTGATGTCTGGGAATCTCAATAAATACCTGAACCCCATGGTCCTAATGTTAGCATTGCCCGGATCATCTAGATCTCGGACACGCCTTAGCCCGGTCACCTTCAGTGCTCTGATGATCAACACTGGAAAAACCTCCTGCATGCCATTAAAACCAAGCCAGTTGTTAGAACATATCATGATGGATGCCTCAAAATCAGTCTAACACATCTTTGAACACCTAAAATTGTCTGGACCCATGTCATTTGGCTAACAAAGACCTAAACTTTCAAATTTTACACTTGGGCGATACTGCTTTTTTGGAGAAGTATCGTGTGATACTTCTCCCTATAGTGGTGCAATATACTTTGGGTCGTGCGATACTTCACCCGGTATCGCACAATATTTCACCTAGTATCGTGCGATACTGGTGCCTATACTCACGCGATACTTTGGGGACCCGCGAAGTATTGCGCGATATTTCTCCCCAAAGGGCGCGATACTTCTAAAGTATCACGCGATATCTTGCCTAACATAAAAATTTGAAAATTTAAAAATTTACAAACGTGCTAAAAATTGTATTAAATGACTCAAAAACAGTGAGTTTTTCAAAAACATACCGGGGCAGGATAGTGTGGTGGCCAGTTGTGCAACCGGGTGCACTCGAATCGATGCCTATGGATGGGAACTCCTGCCTGCTGTGCCATTTTCTCTCTCAGAGCTTTTAAAATTCTCAAATTAATCAAAGACATGATTTTTGAAAATGACCTTTTCACCCCTTTTATAGCATTTTAATTTTTTGACCGAATTTCAAAACACCTTAGAATTGCATGAAAATTGCACCCCTAGCTAATTTTGACGTCTTGGATCCATTTTCAGACTCAAAATCAAAATCTGAGGTCATCTTGATAGTCAAAATTGCATTTCAAATATTTTACTTCTACGCAGTTGATTGACCTTTTGAGGCATACTTCTCCGATCTTTGGTGGACTTTCTTCATTTCCATGTCTTTCAACCCTCTAGTCTGTCATTCATCCTCTCTCTATTTCCTCACTGGGGCATGTTTTCATTGTCTAATGGTTATCCTGTTGCCCTTTATCCTCGATTATGATTTCACTTCAACTTGATCAAATCTTTATCAATTTGCTGTCTCTCCTCTACCTGATTTCGATTTCAATTTCGAGGGGGCAGTATTTATGGGATTCTCATCCCCGATTTCTTAGTGCTTTTGATTCAGACATATTTTGTGAGCTTTTGCTCAAATTTGAGATTCTTATCTCTCACTTTGAATGTGATCCCGAATCGACCTTATGTTCAAAGGCCTTTGTCTATGTTTGTCCGGATGTGATCCCGAATCGACCTCACATCTGAGTTGTTTTGTGATCCCAGATCGATCTCACATTTCAATTCTTCTTTGACTGCGTGTGTTCCCAGATCGATCACACATTAGTCAAAGAGGGGCAAATGTATGCACCCAAAAATGGTCGCCTAGACCTTGGGCCCCATTTATTTGATTTATCAACCCTGAATCATTTTGATCAATAATCAATATTTTCAACATTATCAATTTCTTGATCAAGTCTTAATTTCAATCATATATTGGATTTTTATCCTATGGGCTAATCATTTATCCTAAGTCTTTATTTGATTAAAAGGAATATTTCCTCCCCTTTGGATTAAATAAAAAGCCCCACCTTTCCTCTTGTCCTAAGTTGCACAAATAAAGCATTATTCCTATTTTACAAAAAGGAAAAAAGCACTTTTGTCTCACATGGACACAAGGTCAATTCCTATTGGAGGATACTTGTGCACATGGATCACTCCTCTTTTAAGCTCCACCGCCGATTAAGACTTTTGCCTCTTAATCTCAATGGTCCATTCCTTTGCATTTCTTATAAAAGGAAAGCTCTCTCCTTCATTTTCATATCACGTTTTATGCTAACCTTATGCTGTAGGAATCCTTGAAGACTTTGAAGCTTTTTAGAGATCATTGTTGCATCCTACTTTAGATCTCTTCATTTGCTTCATAGTTTAGTTTACATTCTTACATAGTAGTTTCATTTCCATGACTTTCATAGCTTAGATTTCCTTTCATGCAATAGCATAAATTCACATAGCTTAATAAGAGGGATTTGTAACACTCGTTCTTTCCATTTCATAGCTTAGTTGCATTGCATTTTCATTTCTCTAGACTAGTTTGCATTGCATTTTCATAGTGATTCTTGAGGATATTGGCACTCTTGCCCTTGTCCTCATTTGAATCTCTCGTTGTGTGGTTGACTAGCAAGGTCACAAGCTTGTAGCTCTAGCTGAGAGCAAATACATCATAGTCCCTTGCAACTCCATGCATAGAGAGCTATGAGCTGTGTTGTGAGGCCTCATTGTTGAGCAACCTTGCATGTAATGGTTCATAGAAGTACACCATTTTAGTGTCTACAATGTCCACCCAAAATACTAAGATTTTACTATTGTAATTGTTAGAGAGCAATAGAGGGCTTGATCTTTTAATGATGCCTTTGCTGAGTCTGATAAGATCGTTGTTCTATTCAACTGAGAATTATCACCAGTCACTACAAGTATGTTCTTCTTGGCTTTTGTGCTTCTCTGCACACTCTACTTTCTTCTCCTCTTTTCACCTTAGTAGCTTCTTCAGCGTATATGTTCACTCTTTTCTTTGGAAGAATGAAGGAAAACAATATTCTTCACAAGCTGAAGAATATGTAGTCTTTCTTACATTTCTGTGTTCTACATGCATGACATGTCCAAGATCTCCTTTAGATCCATCACCTAGTGGAGTATTAGTTCACTTAGGAAACATCTGATGCATGTCATGTGCTTTATCAAATTCATGAAGGAACAAATAGATTAATGTCAAAATCTTTCCTTCACTGGAGTTTTCTACATGTTTTAATGCAACAAACTTCGACATTAAAACCTTCACTTGTGCCTTGCAATGATCTTCTTGATAACACAAAGTCTTTTGGATTTTGTGCAATAGATTTTGGTTAAAGAGTCAACTTTGACTTTCCCCAGTTCATCAGTCTTGATGAAATCTTTACTGATCGGTTTTCATCCCTAGATTTTTCATATGTAAAAATCTTTACCTGTCACCTTTCCTTCCTCTGTACATTCTTACCGGTTGCAGGCTTGGTTAATTGGTATCCTTGATTCATGTTACCAATTAACGATTACACCTTCCTTGGTGACCGATTTCTCTGATGATTAGTTAGAGCATTATTAGTAACAGATGTAGTCTCTTCTTACTTACTTAGTGTCACCAGTTTCCAAACTAGTCTCTCCCTACACTTTTTGTTGTTTGTTGTGCATGTCCTTGCTTCATAGATAGTTGTTAGCTATTCCTATCCTTGCTTCATAGATCGAACACTGGTATCCTTAGTCATAGATGACAACACCTCTTTGCCAATCAATGAAAATACCTCTTTTGCCATATACTGGTTACATTCTTACCAGTTGATGCCAACAATCTCCCCCTTTGGCATTGATGGAAAAACCATTACCAGTTAGACCACATTCTGGTCCACACATCCTGACTGGTCATAATCTTCCCCTTTGACAATAATGCCAAAGGCTAGTTAGATGACTGTCTTTATGAGGCTTGCTCCCCCTTCGAGCAACCGTCCTTTATCATCAATCCTTTTAAAATGAGGGTGAATCCTCTGTTGATGCACAATGGATTGATTAACACCTCTTTCTAGTTATTGAAGATTAGGAAGGGGCATTACCCCTAGTTTACCTCTAAGATACTCAAAGGTACTCTTCGATCAGGGATTTGTGAATATGTCATTAAATTGTTATTTTGTATGAACATGTTCCAATTTCACCTCTTTATTCTACACTTTCTCTCTCAGATAATGGTACTTTATAGAAATGTGCTTTGTTTTGGAGTGCATGACAAGATTTTTAGATATGTTTATTGCACTTGTACTATCATAGTAAATGAGAATTGGTTTAAGTTTTTGTTCATGGATTCCTTCCAATATCTGTTTGATCCAGATCACCTCCATGCAATTGATTGCAACAAAAACATACCTAGCTTCTGTTGTGGACTGTGAAATGAAATTCTTCTTCTTACTTGTCCATGACATAATCCTATCTCCAAGAAAGAATGCACCTCCACTTGTGCTTTTTTTGTCATTAATATTGTCAGCCCAGTCTGCATCAGTAAATAACTTTATCTTGAATCCTCCTTTTTTACGAAAACTATAGGCCATACTCCTTAGTACCCTTTAGTTATCTAAAAATTCTCTTTACTGCTATTAGATGTGTCTCTTTTGGATTAGCAGAGAATCGGGCTACAATGCCTATGACATGTGCAATATTAGGTCTATTATGGACTGCATACTATAACTTCCAAATCATTGACCGATACAATGTCTCATTTACATCTTTTGCATCATCTTCCTTTGACAACTTGAGGTTAGTTATCATTGGTGTACCAACCGGTCTGGATTCTTCTAACCCAAAGGAATTAAGAATTTCTTTGACATACTTAGATTGAGAAGTAAAAACACCTTCTTTGAGCTGATAGATTTGCAATCCAATGAAGAACTTTATGGCTCCAATCATAGACATTTCAAACTCTTTCTTCATCTCCTTAGAAAATACTTTGCTCATTTTGTCATCTCCTCCAAAGATGATGTCATCAACAAAAATTTCAGCAATTAGGTTCCCTTATTTTCCAATCTTGAGATACATATTGTTGTTGTCTCCTGTTCTTGTGAATCCTATTATTGGGAGGTAAGAATGCAACCTTTCATACCAAGCCCTTGGGGCCTGCTTTAGCCCATACATAGCCTTTTTTAGTTTACAGACCATACCACTCTTCTTTGCTGATGAGAAGCCTTCCGAATTTTCTATGTAAACTTCCTCCTCTAATATACCATTTAGGAATGCAGACTTTACATCCAGCTGGTAAACTTTGAACTTTTTATGAGAAACATAAGCAAGTATAATTTTCACTCCTTCTAGTCTGGTCACAGGTGCAAAAGCTTCATTATAATCTAGTCTTGCCTCCTATGCGTATCCTTTGTAGACTAATCTTTCTTTATTTTTATCACTTTTCCATCTTCATTCAATTTGTTTCTGTAGACCCATTTTTTTCCAACGACATTCTTTTCCTATGGTCTGGGAACAAGGATCCATGTTTCATTCTTCTCAATTTTCTCAATCTCTTCTTCCATTTCCTTGACCCAATTTTCATCCTCCAGAGCCTCCTTGGTGGTTTTTGGCTCTATGCTAGAAAGTAAACATATACTTTCTCTAGCCTTTCTCCTGGTCATAATTTTAGCATGTTTTCCACTAATACTATTATCAGTGGAATGATATGTGACATACCTTTGCAGTACCGGTTGGTGGTCCCGGTCTATAATTTTTGGTCATTGTTCCCGATCAATCTGTTCTGGTTGAGCATCTTCTCCAACATGGCCATGAGAAATTTCATGTTCATCATCTAGGATTGGTCTTATGTTTTCAGGTATATCACCCTACTCCAAAGGTCTGATTACCTATTCTTCTCCTTCATTAGCAACACTTTTTCATTGAATTCCAAATAATTTTCAGCATTACAATTCGGATGAATGTCATACTCATTATGATTGATCTTACCTCTCAGTTCTAAGTATTCATCAATCTTTACATTGATACTTTATACTATTTTTATTGTCCTCTTATTTAGACATTGGTAGGCTTTACTCTTGGTAGAATAACCCAGAAATATGCCTTCATCACTCTTTGGCTCAAACTTCCCAGAATTCATATCACTCTTAATGTAACATTTTCTACCAAAAATTGTCAAGTATCCTAGACTGGGAGTGTGACCGAACCATAACTCGTAGGGAGTCTTACTAGTTCCTTTCTTAACTTGAACTTGGTTCAGTGTATACACAAAAATTCCAATTGCTTCTTTCCAAAAGTGATGGGGGAGATCCTTCTGTATCATTAGGGTTTTAGCACAATCAAGCAGAGTCCTATTCCTTCTTTCAGCGACTCCATTTTTCTATGGGGTTCTTGGTGTAGACAACTATCTTTTTATACCATGTTCCTCACAGTAGCGAGTGAACTCTTGAGAAGTGTATTCCCCTCCTATGTCTAATCTCAAACACTTCAGGCTTTTATCGGTCTCCTTCTCCACTCGGGCCTTGTAGATTTTGAACATGTGAAAGGCCTCTAATTTCTTTCTAAGAAAAAGTGTCCACATCATTCTTGAAAAACCATCTACAAAAAGCATAAAGTACCTGTCTCCATAGTAGCTCTTTGTTCTCATAGGTCCACAGAGATTTGTGTGTACAAGATCTAGAACATTTTCAACATAAAGCGATTTACTACTGAAACTTGTTCCTATCAGTTTTCACAACTGACAATCCTTACAAATACCTCTGTTAGGTTTTGTAATCTCAAGAAGCCCTTTGACTGACTTCTTCTTTCTCACTTTGACAATGCTGTCAAAATTTATGTGGCAGAGCCTCTTATGCCAAAACCAACTGTTATCCTCTCTAGTTACATGACATATTTTTTTTGTTTATCCTTTTACTGATGCTATGAGGAAAGCTCCCTCCATTGAGTCCAGGTAGAACAGGTTCCCTTTTCTTTGTCTATTGGTAGCAACATGAGCTCTTGATTGGTTCCTAACAACACAAGAACATTTTTTGAATTCCAACATGTATCCCTTGTTGTTTAGTTGAGAAACACTCATTAGATTATACTTGAGTCCTTCTAGCCAGTACACATCCTCACATACAACATCATTGCTAAGTGCAATAGAACCTTTACCTTTAATAGCATAGGGAGCATCATTACCAAAGGTTACTGATCCACCATCATTGAGCTTCAGGCTGATGAACTTGTTATTATCACCAGTGATGTGGTGAGTGCATCCACTGTCAATGATCCAATCATCATGCTGATGAGTTCTTGAGATAAGTGTCATTTCACTTATCATTTGGTTTCTTCTTTTATTGCAACAAAGACAATTTCTTCATCATCATAATCTTCAGATTCATTGTTCTTCTCTTTATTTTCATTATGTGGGCATCTTGTAGCAATGTGTCCTATCTTATTGCAAGAAAATAATTTTAGTGGGAGTTTACCTTTGTACTTCCCTTTTCCTCTAGGAAATCTTCTTGCGATGAGTGATTCAAACTCATTTTGCTCCATCTCTCCAGAGAGAATATTTTTAACAAAACTTCTAGCCTTACCGTTGGAACAATTACTGGTTTCTCTTTCTTTCTTGGTGGAAGAGGTATTAACAGAAGATTTAAAAGCAGCTTCTTGCATGGGTAAGCTGTTATCAAAATTGCTCAATTCAAATGTAGTCAACTTACCAATTAGGGAGTCAAGAGTGACTTGAGCCGTGGTCACTGATCTAAGCTCCTGTATGGCTGAGATCTTGATAGCATACTGAGGCCTCATCATTCTTAGTATTTTTCTTATCACATCTTCCTCACTCAGTTTTCCTCCAGCACTTTTGATGGAGTTCATCACTTCTTTGATTCTGTTGCTATAGTGCTCAATATCCTCTCCTTCATTCATCCTCATATCATCATATTTTCCTCTGAGGCTTTCAACCTTAGCTCGTTGAACATGTGGGCCACCACCATATACTGTTTGTAGCTTAGCCCACATCTTGTGAGCAGTTGTCAAATTTTCAATCTCTACATAGACATAATCAGGTAGCGTACTTGCTATCATATCCATGGCAACTGTATACTCTATGTTGATCTTTTGTTCATCTGGTGTCAAGGTACCGGTGGGTTTGGTATAATCATGAATTACATGATTCTAGTATTGATCTCCAGTGGTTTTCATATATAGCTTCATTATGCTACACCATAGAGTGAAGTTTTCTTTAGAAAACTTTGGTCCTTCCTTCCTCATAATTTGATCTTTTTCCTATTGCGGTTAAGCAGCTTAGAAAAGGAAAACTAGGCTCTGATACCGATTGATGGTCTGAACTGGTGCTAAGAGGGGAGGGGTGAATCAACACCTACTAAAAATTGAAAACAAATCTGATATAATGTAACTAAAACTGTAAGTAGAATAGATCCTATCACATAAATAACTATCAAACAATCAAGAAAAATCAACACAAGATTTATCACATGGAAACCCAAATTGGGAGAAAACCACGGTGTGAGTAAATCTCATGAATTTTGCACTCTTTTGAAGTGCGTCTTGTAAGGAGCTTTCCTTGTTAAAGGATTATAAATGCACTGTTAGATGTGACCCAGTTAAGGGATTTAAGAAGTAAGGCTTGTTAGAACCTGCCTAGTTAGAGGACTTAGAATACCTAAACAGATGTCACCCGGTTAAGGGATTTAATACAAAAAACCTGTGAATGTCCACCCAAAATACTGAGATTTCGCTATTGCAAATGTTAGAGAGAAATAGAGGGTTTGATCTTTTAATGATGACTTTGATGAGCCTGATAAGATCATTGTTCTATTCAACTGAGAATCATCACTGGTCACTACAGGTATGTTCTCCTTGGTTGTTGTGCTTCGCTGCACACTCTACTTTCTTCTCCTCTTTTCACCTTAGTAGCTTCTTCAATGTACAGGTTCACTCTTTTCTTTGGCATAATGAAGGAAAGAAATATTCTTCACAGGCTAAAGAATTTATAGTCTTTCTTACCTTTCTGTGTTCTACATGCATGACCTATCCAATATCTCCTTTGGATCCATCACCCAGTGGAGTATTATCTCACTTAGGAAACATCTGATGCATGTCATGTGCTTTATCCGATTTATGAAAGAACAAACAAATGTGTGTCAAAAGATTTCCTTCACTACAGTTTTCTACATGTTTTAATGCCACAAACTTTGGCATTAAAACCTTCACTTGTGCCTTGCAATGATCATCTTGATAACACAAAGTCTTCAGATTTTGTGCAACAGATTTCGGTTAAAGAGTCGCACAACTGAGTGTCAACTCTGACTTTCCCCAATTCATCAGTCTTGATGAAATCTTTACTGATCGATTTTCATCCCTAGATTTTGCACAAGTAAACATCTTTACCTGTCACCTTTGCTTCCTCTATACATTCTTACCGGTTGTAGGCTTGGTTAACGGATATCCTCAGTTCCTGTTACCAGTTAACGGTTACACCTTCCTTGGTGATCGCTTGCTCTTATTATCAGTTAGAGCATTATTAGTAACATATATAATCTATTCTTACTTACTCAGTGTCACCGATTTCCAAACTAGTCTCTCATCACACTTATTGTTGTCAGTTGTGCATGTCCTTGCTTCATAGATCAAACACTGGTATCCTTAGTCATAGATGACAACACCTCTTTGCCAATCAATGACAAAACCTCTTTTTCCATGTACTAGTTACATTCTTACCGGTTAATGCCAACAATGGAGAATCTCATTGTATCACTCCAAGAAATGAAGAATACTTTAGATCAAGTAGCAAGTACTTCATGGAAACCTTTCCTACTCTCTGCCAGGAAAATCTATAAAGATATCTTCAACAAGATACAAATATGAGGAGTATACACCCTTAGTCCCTTGGAGGCAAAAAGGGGAAGATAATAGGATGAAGGTAGACACATAAAGGGAGAAGTCACATAGGTTGAGCAAGTCAATAGGACACAGGTAAAGGAGAAGATCTATAGGGGAAGTTTACAGGTGATGTGTTGATGTGTTTTGCCACCAATGCCAAAGGGGAATATTGTTGACATAATGTTAGTTGTCATTGGAAAACATCAAACACACCGGTACATCACACCAGTACTCATGATAGGTAATGATTATGAACCAATAAAATGACCAAGTGAGTAGTGTACCTTAATTGGTCACACTTATACTGGTCCAAGTTTTGTCCAACCGGTCTTGGAAAACATAGAGGGTGCAGATGACTAATCGGTTACATATCATACATTGATTAAGTGCTTGATAATCTAAACTAGATTATGTGGAGCATTTTTCAGTCAAATTGGAGTTATCTTTTTCAGTTGAACTGGACTTAGCTTTGTTTTTTCTGCGAGCGTTTTGAGGTAAACTAAAGATCAGTTTGCAAGCTTTTTGATCAAGAGTTTTGCATGCGTGATTTTTTGGGAGAGTTTACAGCTTGGCTAAACTATTAGATGTATTTTTAATAAGATAATTTCTTATAAATACAGGTCATGTGACATGAGAAAGTTGTTGTTGAAAATCTAGAGCGTAGAGTGAGAGAGAGCATAAGAGCAGAGTCTTTTGAGAGGGAACACAGTCACAGAAGGTAAAAATGAGAGAGAAAGATTCAACATCCAAGTAGAGGAAAGAGTGAACATGTATGATTTGAATTAGTAGAGATAGTGTCATCATAAGATCATTTATTTTATTGTAAAGCATATTTAATTCCCTTAAACAGGGTGAACCCTAATAGGTTCCATTATATAAATCCCTTTACCGGGTGACATCTTTGTTGATGTTTTAAGTCCTTTGATAAGATGACTCCTCACAGGGTCAAGATCCTAATAGGTCTTCTATTAAATCCCTTAACCGGGTAGCACTCTCACCAGTGCTTTGTAAGCCTCTAATAGGGAAACTTTATTACTGCAATAGTGGAATTTTGTGGGTTCTGTCCTACCTTGAGTTTTTCCTTCTAATCGAGGGTTTCCATGTATAAATTTTGTGCTGACTTGTGCATTTAATTTCTATTTATGATTGTTAAAGTATTATTTTGATTTCAGTATTAACAAGAATATTTAATTAAGAGAAAAATGAATGGAAATTAAAATTACTGATTCACCCCCTCTTAGTAACCGGTTAGGATTAACAAAAAGTGATAATGAGAAGTGTATATAGATTGTCTTCAACAACATTAAATCAGAAAGTTTGCATTTAGGTTTCAACCCCTCAATATTGTAAAGCAGAATTCATGAATAAAGGTTCATATGATAACTTTTCTAGTTTGAAGGATGTCTTCTTATGCTTCATTTGACATATCCATGTTATCATTTATATACTTGTATAAGATGAGGTGCATATAAAATGTGAAATTTTGTTGGATTGATTGTAAAAAAAATGTTTGCTTGGGCTTTTTTTAGGTAGCAATATTATCAATTCAATATGTGTTGAAGAGATTGTAAGTTGCTCTTTGATTGGATTTTATGATGGAAGATAGCAATAGATTTAGTCTTAAAGTTTTGTTGATGTAAATGATCATATGCAACCCATTGTTGTTTAAGCTTATGTTTATTTATGGTAGCGTTTTCCATACATTCATTGTTGGTTTCACCAAATTTTGTGGTAGGGTTTGATGATGCCTTTATTCAAAGGTTTGACCATGGTTATTCAACCTTGTCAAAAACCTATGATGTGATTTTCCATTTTGATGATCCATAAATCACTTAGGGTTTTAGTTATCAAGTTTCACAAAAAATGCTTCAGAATCATAGTGAACTTTTATAAATCAAATTGTTATTTTGAGCAATAACTATTTCTAGTTGTTGTTTTCAAAGGTCCTATTTCTAGATAGGGGGTTCAAGGCCTATTTAGGTTGCTTTAATTACATTTTATTTAATTAATTTCTCAAGATAGCTTTTGCTTTAAAGTTTCTTTCTTGATTCCTTTTCAAAAATCTTTAACATTGCACTTTAAAACATTGATTTTTTGGATTAAATATAATTTTTCTAGATAACATTTGTTTATTCTTGAGTCCCACAAATTGAGCATCTTGTGACCATATAAACAAGTGCTTTGAGCATATGACACCCTTAATGACAATTGATGCTATGCTTGTGTTATTGAAATACTATCATATTTTCTATTTATTTTTATTTCTATAATTTTGCAACTTGAATTGAAAATAGATTATAGTGTTAGGATTTGCATTGGTGATTTGTTTTTATCTAGGTTGTAGCTTTAGATGCAACATAGCTCTTCAAATCTTGAAGTCATTTTGTTAATATTCCTAATTATTCATTTTCAAATCTTGTATGTAGTGAATTGCTAGTCTATTTTAGCTAGCAAGGTCTTGATGTTTGTGTTTAGATAGTTTTCTTCTTCTTTCATATATCTAAAAACCTCATTTGTGAGATGAACTATTACTACTCTTTTACTCATACCTAAGGAACAAAACAAGTGGATAGATAGTTATTCTTTATTTATTATTATGAAAAAACCCTTCAAGAGAATATTGTAAAGTTTTTATAATGGTATTTTCTTATTTCATATCTTAGTGTCTAGGGTAGGTTTATCTCTTAAGGATCTTCTTATAATTTGAAGTGTGGTTATAACTCACATACTATTCTAGTTTCAAATGTATTGAAAGAGACAAGATAAATGTTATTATTGGTGCTTGCAATTGGGTTAGAGACACAAGAAATCAATCTTAGCATAGGAAAATTAGTCTAAAATATTTCATGAAGGAATTTAGATTTTTTTTAACCTTATCCTTCAAATACTTAATCAAGTACCTTCCAGATTATGAATTTATCCACAAACCATTCATGGAGTCATCATGTTTGTTGAAATTTGAATAAATAGTATTTTCAAACTATGATTGATAGAAATGACAACACTAATCATAGTAATGGTCTACCTTTGTCTCCTCTATTGTGGGGAGCCAATATTGGTCCTTTACCTCTTGGTAGATACAATGATTTCTCACATGGCTTGAGGAAGGGTATTTCAAAGTTTCATAGTGATAGCATACAATATCTAGACGAGAACATTGTAGCCTTCATCCCAATGTGTAATATTTTTGGAGTGGCACATGAAGATATTGTAGTTTGAGTTTTTTTTGAGACATTCGTCGAAGGCATATCATAATGGTTTCAATATTTTTTTCACAGGTTCAAACATTAGCTAGGAAATTAGTGATAAAAGTTCTTGTCACATTTCAAACTAGCCAAGGATGACCATGCCTTGTCTACACAATCATAAAATGCAATAAAATAAAATAATGAGCCAATAAGAGAAATTATTGCACAAATCAATGACTAGGTTGACATAGTAGGTGATATTTGAAACCTTCTCCAAAGATCCTCTTAAGTTGTTTTATTAATGCACTCCCATAAAAAATTTCCTTCATGATTAATGATGATACAATTGATGAATGAGAAGAAGCTCAAAAACAAGTTGTTAGGCTGGAAGAGAACATAATTATTACTAGGAAAATTTGAAAAGACTCTATCTAGGTAATGATTCAAACTTTAGAAGATTATTTATTATAGAGTGTAATGATTGATGTCACAAAATTAAGAGAACTCTATAAAACATATTTATGCAATACTACCAAGGAAATCCTCGTACAATGTTGGTCCTTACAACAAGAATGAGAGACTTGGTCTACCTCATTCACCTACATTGATTGCTTTAGGGGCACCTATTAATGAGCACATGAACATTTTTTTTCTTTTTCTAGAAGACAAGAGATCTTGATGCCATATATTATTTGAAAATGATGTACATGGTGAATTTTATATTTTTTCAAGTCAAACAATCAAAGGGTTTCAAGTAATCTTCGACATCTTTGAGATTATCTTGGTGGTGAGTATGTGAGAATATTTTTTATATGAAGCTATTTGTGCTTAAGTGATGAGTAATATACCTAGCCATATGTTCAATAACTACACATGTTCCTAGAGTAAAAAATCTAAGAAAAAACATCTTGTCAAAAAGAGAGAAGTATATGAAGAGAATTAATGGAAAGACCGACTAATGGCTTCTTGTTTACAAGAGCTCATCTTTTCTCCCACATCAACAAATGCGAGGAAGAGTTGAATCATTTATCTACCTCGCAAACATTTCTCAAGCTTTATGAAGGATTTTGTGTTGGATATAGAAGGAGATACACAAGTATATTATATGTTATTTATAGGAGGTCTCAAAGGTGTCTACATAACAAAATGATGATCCAACTTTGTCTCCTAAGAAAGAGGTTTGTTCCATGGATTAAAAGGTGCTAAATTTGTTCTTCCCTACATTGTTTGAATAATATACAAAATATAAGGCCAAGGGAAGCTAATAATTAGATAAAGAGTGGAGTTTTTTAATCAAAGAATTATCAACTGTAGAGGTAGATAGTAGACTAGTACATATGGAGGATTCTTTAACCCATCTTGACATTTTGTAGGGTCCTAACCCTTTACAAAATTTGTCGTGATGTAAGACAAGAAATGCCCCAAAATTGACCATAAATAACAAAAAAGTACTCCTAAGTATTCAGGTACAACTACAGTCAAGTTGTTAAAAATAAATGCAAACAAAAGAAAGAACTTTGGGACCCCTGAGATCCATCTTAAACAATGTCATGCCTTGTATTATTTGGCCTCTCACCTATCACTCTAGCATGAGTTTGGGTTAGTGATTTGGGAATCCCTTTCTTCCTCACAAAAATTTAGAAAATATTACATTCCAAATTTTTAGAGTAAGTAGAAGCAAGGGGAATTTCCCCACAAAGAATCCACTGACATGCAAAAAAAGAGCAATAGAATGACAATACAAAAGGTGAACTTCCACTGCACAAGTAATCTAGAGTTGATCCAAAGATGAACGCAAAGCAAGGTATGAATTAAGGCAAGAGGTTCCCTACTAGTGTTTGAAGGGTATATTAAAGTCACACCAAAATCTAAGGAAGCATCATCATCCTAAGAGAATACATCCAACAAATAATTTAGAGCATGAATAGTCAAATGATCTTCATACATTCATCCACCAAGAGACCCTTACATTGAGAGAGTGGACAATCCAAAGCTATATACCCAATGAAGAAGCACTATCTACCTTGGAAAAGGAGAACCTCATAATCAAGAGTTTGAGATCAAGCACTTTCCCCGACCATAAAAACATCATCCTTGTGAAGAGGCTTGGAGATGTCAACATCCAACAAAATGTGAGAAAACGTAAAGTGCCTTATTTAGGAATTGGTATCATTAACCTTCAAGAAGAAACCATTAGAGTTGCCTATGGCCTCATACTAGGAAACCTCACAAAATTGGAGGGGGAGATTTAGAAATCTAACCCACACCAAACACACATCTTGTGGTTCGCTAAGAGGGTTAAGGGGAGTTGACCAATGACGAGAGAGAGAGAGAGAGCTTAAAATTGGAGCTTGTTGTTAGCTTGTGGTGACTGGTCAGGAAAGTACTATCCAGGAAAGTATTGTACACTTTTCCTTCCGACCTCACCGGGGTTCGAGAGGCCGACATATTTTCGGCTATTTTTGGGCTGACATGTTATAACTCATTCTAACCCTAAAGCAACAAAATATTGTATAATATGGCTTAGGGTTAGAATTTCATAAGGTATGATTTTTGTACTTGCGATGGAATTAAGTTGTAAGGGATTACAGATTGTAATCAGGTTGTAATCACTGGATAATAAAATATTGGACTCGCTGTTGGTGGACGTAGCCTAGGGATTGGGTGAACCACGTTAAATATTTGTGTCTTGTGTTCTCTTCTGTGTGGTTTACTATTTTCTGATATTGGTTATTTTTGCATATAATTGTTATTTTTGCCTTGTTAATCCTAACAAGTGGTATCAGAGCGAGGTTATTTCATTCGTTCTTTCATCTATTCAATGAAGTAGGTCTCACAAGTTAGTGGGAGAGTCTCTCGGTTAAGTGGGAGAAATGGCAGACAAGGGTAGGCTGAAGGTTGATAAGTTTAATGGGCAGAACTTCCAGTTATGGAAGATGCAAATGGAGGACTATCTCTATCAAAAGTATCTATGGTGGCCATTAGAGGGAATAGCCAAGAAAGAGGCAACAATGTCTCAGGATGATTGGGATATTTTGGATAGGAAGGCACTGGGGAGTATTCATCTATGCCTGGCACAATCGGTGGCATTCAATATTATTGGAGCAATGGAAGCTAAAGATCTGATGGATACCCTAGTGAAGTTGTATGAAAAGCCTTCATCTTCAAACAAGGTATTTCTTATGAAGCGTTTATTTAATATAAAAATGGTAGAAGGTGGATCAGTCGCTAATCATTTGAATGAGTTTAATATAGTTACAAGTCAGTTAGCCTCAGTTAAAATTACTTTTGATGAAGAGGTTAGGGCTCTCTTGATTTTGTGCTCTTTGCCAAAAAGTTGGAATGGCTTGGTAATGGCTGTTAGTAATTCTATTTATTTTTCTAATACCCTAAAGTTTGATGATGTTATTGGTGTTATATTGAGTGAGGAAATTCGTAGGAAAAGATCAGGGGCATCTACATCGGGCAGTGTATTAAAAGCAGAAAGCAGAGGCAGAACAAGAGATAGAGGAAACAACTCTAGAAATCATGGAAAATCATGAGGGAAGTCAAAGGGAAAGAGGTCTCAGTCAAGAGGACCTAGCGACTACTGGTGCTATGGAAAACTAGGACATAAGAAGAAAGATTGTTAGTCTTGGAAGAAAGATCAAGGAGACAAACATGATGGAAACAAGGAGGCAAATGTGGTAAGTAACAAATCCGAAGAGGATGCTTTGCTCTTGTCTTTAGAAAATGTTGATGATTAATGGGTGTTAGATTCGGGGGCTTCATTTCATGCTACACCCCATAGAGGTTATTTTGTTGATTATGTCCAAGGGGATTTTGGGCTAGTTTATTTGGGAGATAATGAACCCTGTCAAATTGTTGGAAAAGGGAAAATCAAAATTAAGTTGCACAATGGAAATCATTGGCTACTACAGGAGGTAAGACATGTTCCAAGGCTGAGTAGAAATTTAATTTTAGTAGGGCAACTCGCTGATGAGGGTTACACAGTTACTTTTAATGATAAAAATTGGAAGGTTTCAAAAGGTTCCTTAGTAGTAGCAAAAGGTGTGAAAGTAGGCACCTTATATCTTTGTACAGGTCATACTGTTCCCTCTACTTTAATTGTTTCAGAGAAAAATGAATGTTTAGGAACAGTTGCTGCAGTTGAGCAGGTAGAACAAGAGACAGTAGCTGGAGATTCTGAAACAACGCTGTGGCACAATAGACTTGGGCACATGAGTGAAAAAGGTATGAAATTACTTCATTCAAAGAAAGCTCTACCAGGTCTGAAATGTGTTAATATGGATTTCTGTGAAAGTTGTGTGTATGGAAAGCAAAAGAGAGTTAGTTTTGTAAAGAGTGGGAAGGAAAAGAAAGATGAAAAATTAGAGCTTGTGCATACAGATGTATGGGGTCCAGCTCAGGTATCTTCCCTTGGTGGCTCTCAGTATTATGTTACATTCATTGATGATGCAACTAGGAAAGTATGGATATATTCATTAGATAGAAATCTGATGTATTTGAAACTTTTAAGAAATGGAAAAGCTTGGTTGAAAATGAAATTGGAAAAAGATTAAAATGTCTCAGATCTGATAATGGCGGTGAGTATTGCAGAAAAGAATTTGAATATTATTGTGCTTCTACTGGTATTCGTAGATAGAAAACTGTACCAAGGACTCCACAAGAAAATGGAGTGGTTGAACGCATGAACATGACAATAATGGAGCGTGCAAGGAGTATGAGGTTGCATGCCAGGTTGCCCAAAAACATGTGGGCAAAGGCTGTGAACAATGTTGTTTATTTAATCAATATAGGCCCCTCTACTCCTTTGGACTGTGGTATTCTAGAGGAAGCATGGAGTGGTAAGAAGGTGAGTTATTCTTTTCTCAAAACCTGTGGTTGTGAAGCTTTTGCACTTATAGATTCTGAAAACATAACCAAGCTGGAAGCTAAGTCAAAGAAATGTGTATTTGTTGGATATGGCATTGATGAATTTGGTTATAGGCTTTGGGATTTTGAAAATCATAAAATTGTAAGAAGCAGGGATGTCATATTCAATGAGAAAGTATTGTACAAAGATCTGTTGTAGTAGCATGAGAAGAAAGAAAATGATTATGTAGTACTGGATGATACTCCAAAAGATGATGTTCCAGTAGTTCATTATGCTCTGCAACAACAACAACACCAAATATCACACACCCTAGTGAATGTTAGACGGTTAACAAGGCTAAGTAGACCTCCAGAAAGATTTTCTCCATCTTTGTATTCTATTTTGTTAACAGATGCTGGTGAACCTGAATGTTATAATGAAGCTGTGCAGGTGGATACAAAGCTTCAGTGGGAGTCTGCAATGAAAGATGAAATGGACTCTTTGCTGCAAAATCAAACATGGGAATTATGTAAGTTACCTGCAGGTAAAAGGGCTTTACAGAATAAATGGGTTTACAGGATAAAAGAAGAGGATGGAGGTAAGAAAAGATTTAAAGCCAAGTTAGTTGTAAAAGGATTTGCACAGAAAAAAAGTATTGATTTTGATGAGATATTTTCTCCAGTTGTTAAAATGACTTCTATCTGTACTATTTTAAGTATTGTGGCTACTGAAGATTTGCATTTAGAGTAGCTTGATGTTAAAACAACTTTTCTTCATGGTGATTTGGATGAAGAAATATATATGGTCCAGCCACAAGGATTTGAGGTCAAGGGTAAGGAGAATTTGGTGTTCAAATTGCAGAAAAGTTTATATGGCTTGAAGCAAGCACCTCGACAATGGTATATTAAGTTTGACACTTTTATGAATGAGCATGGATATAGTTGGTGTCATTCTGACCATTATGTTTATTTTAAGAGGTTGGATAATGACAGCTACATTATTTTATGTTTATATGTTGATGATATGCTTGTAGTTGGGTCTAACATGGATCACATTAAGGGGTTGAAACAACAGTTAGCACATTCATTTGCTATGAAGGATTTGGGGGTAGCAAAACAAATCCTTGGTATGAAAATTTGTAGAGATAGGAAATATAGGAAGTTGTCTCTATCTCAGGCTAATTATATTGAGAAGGTGTTGCAACGTTTCTCTATGGAGAATGCCAAAGCTGTTAGCACACCTTTGCTTGGTCATTTGAAATTGACTAAGGAGATGTGTCCTAAGACATCAAAAGAAGAGGCTAAAATGTCCAAGGTACCTTATGCTTCAGCTGTAGAGAGCTTAATGTATGCTATGGTATGTACTAGGCCAGAAATTGCACATGCAGTGGGAGTCATTAGCCGATATATGAATAACCCTGGTATTGAGCATTGGAATGCAGTCAAATGGATTCTTAGATATTTGAGAGGTACATCTAGTAAGTGTCTACACTTTGGGGGTTCTACTACTATTGTACAAGACTATGTTGACTCAGATTTGGCAGGAGATATAAATAGCAGGTGGAGTACTACAGGTTATGTATTTACTATTGGTGGGATAACAATGAGTTGGATTTCTCGACTACAAAAGGTGGTTGCTTTATCCCTATAGAGGCAAAGTATGTTGCTGCTACAGAGGCAACCAAGGAGATGATATGGCTTCAATTCTTCATGGAAGAATTGGGACATCCATAGAAGGATAATTTTCTGCATATAGATAACCAAAGTGCCATTCATCTTGCGAAGAATTCTGCTTTGCACTCAAAGACAAAACACATACAGTTGCGGTACCATTTCATTCGGTTAGTTTTGGATGATGGGAAGTTAAAGCTGGAAAAGATTCATACAGATGATAATCCAGCAGATATGTTTACAAAGGTAGTAACAAGGGAAAAGTTGAACTCATGTTTAGCTTCAGTTGGTCTTCTAGACTGAACAGAATAAAGGAACAGTTGAGTCCAAGGTGGTTCGATCTAGTGGGAGCCTCTATATGGTAGCGGTATTGCTACAGGATTAGTCTCCAAGTGGGAGGTTTTTTAGTGTGGATACTGATCAGTCACCAAGTGGGAGATTGTTAGCTTGTGGTGACTGATCAGGAGAGTACTATCTTGGAAAGTACTGTACACTTTTCCTCTCGACCTCGCCAGGGTTTGGGAGTGCAGCCTCCGAGGCAAATTTTTTGAGGCTGACATATTTTTGGCTATTTTTGGGCCGACATGTTATAATTCATTCTAACCCTAAAGTGGCAAACTATTGTATAATATGGCTTAGGGTTAAGGATTTCATAAGGTATGATTTTTGTACTTGCGACAGAATTAAGCTGTAAGGGATTACAGATTGTAATCAGGTTGTAATCACTGGATAATAAAATATTGGACTCGCTGTTGGTGGATGTAGCCCAGGGATTGGGTGAACCATGTTAAATCTTTGTGTCTTGTGTTCTCTTCTGTGTGGTTTACTATTTTATGACATTGGTTATTTTTGCATATAATTGTTATTTCTGCCTTGTTAATCCTAACACTTGTTAGTGTGATTCTAAGCTCACCATTGAGTTTAGAGGGTTCAAAAAATATAGTTTTGCCTTTTTTGGGTCAAAATTAGACATTTGAAGCTAGATCAATGAGGATTTGAAACTAGGAGGTGGTTGCTAAATCCATAAGGTAGCTACACTTTTAGAGCATTTTGGGCCAACTCTAACCCTACCATTGCATCCAAAATTCTCAAAAACCCCAAGATTGATTGTCAATTTGTCAAAATTAGAGAAATTTACCTTAGGGACTCATTTTTTAAAAGCTTATGTCAACTTCCTCACATCTGTCAATGTTAGTTGTACGACTAGGTCATAATAAGAAAAAATTGTCAACAATAAAATGAGATTTTTGGCCTTTTTATTAATTTTAGAAAAAATCAAAAATCAAAATTCATTTGTTAAAAAAAATTCAGTCCTACACAAGGCTACTAGGTATGGTGGTACAATCCCCTATTTGAGTGTAGCATGTGTCATATTCCAATTGGCTTGTCAGACTAAAGGTTCATAATCCACCAATTTTAAACTTGTAGGTTTGGCGAGAATATTCTAGAGGATATTTCATAGGAATATTTTAGTGGAAGAGAATATTCCTTATTAACGTAGGTAGGGGCTTTTCAATTTTGTCCCCCCTCACCATTTGCATTGTCAATGTGTTGGTCCAACTTCGTGGGCTCATAAATTAGTCATTCAACCTCTACTTTTCGACCAATTTTTTAATATAGGGTAGAATTTCATGATCTTTGTAGTGGTGGGATTTCTTTTTTATTTTGGTGCCCATTTTTTCTAGAAATTGTATATTCTCACAGGTGTTGTTGAGTAGTTCTCATTTTGGGAACTTTTAGGGCTTCATTCTTGCTCCTATAATAACATATTTGGGTGCCACATTTTTGAAAGCACATATTTTTTCCTATACGTTAAAGTGGTATTTGATGAAATTGATCTCATTTTATGAAAAAACTACACATTGAGCTTGTGTCCAAAATTGACATTTGTGTGGACCAAGATCAAATCTAGTTTGTGTTTTTGGCATCTAGCACTTATAGTCACATTAAAAAATAAAGTGCCAAATCATATTTTGCTTGGGGGATCTTGATTGAGCAATTTGGGTTGGGGTAATCTTTTAATGGTTGATTGCATTATTTTTGCTTATTGTGTGTTCATGTAATGAGGAAAGATTAAATTGAACTCCTAATTCCATACAATTATGCATAATAGATAATATCACTAAGGAACTATCTCATAAGAAAGGGTTATCTTGCATATCTAGAGGAAGCAACTTTTCAACCTAGCCATCCCAATGAATTGACAAGGTGAGAGATCAATTGTGAGAAATTACTTAGATGCATATGTTTATTAGTCTATTTTGATTTTCTATTTCATACTAAATTATGTATAACACCTAAGGAGGCTTGGGATAATTTCAAAAAGTCATCTATAAAACTAATAAGATTACAATATATTAGATTGAAAACTAGTAAGACCACCATTTTATGAGATTTTGAACAATGTAAACTATTTATTTGAGTCTTCTCTTTCAAGTTGAATGAAACAACCTTCCTTTTCTCTCACCAAAACCATAGTACCCCTATGTCGTTTTCCATTTCCCGCTGCCTTGTTCTACACTATCATCTTCAAATACTCTTTAAACATAAGAGTCTTACACCCTTCATACTTATGCATCTCTACGAGACATAAAATCTCTACCTTCCACAATAGGCCCTAATCTAGGATCCTGCCTCTAAGGGTAACCTCTATAGTTCCAACAAACTACACTTAAAGAGGCCTATGTAAGAATCGATTGCTATTTGTTTTGGCACACAAGACTCAAAGTTGAGTTTCATCCCTATTTGATCATATTAACCTTATTGCTTTGCTTCCTACTAAAGAATTCACTACCACTTCTTTGCTGCCAACTTGTTGCTCTATCTTAGTGAGGACTAAAAAAGATAATAATGACTTTACCCTTGAACAACCATGTCCTTTTGCCCTCATATCTTGCAGCTCTAGCCTTTGCCACTTCCTCCCTTCTCCTCTTTCCACTTAAATCTTCATAAGAAAGAAACGAGAACCCTCAATAATTGCTTCTTGCTTAAAGTTTTTGCTTGCCATAGACACTTGACATGATGACTTTAATGGCCCTAGCCCTCTCATCACATATTGCTTAAAAGTTTTTGCTTGCCACAAACACTTGACATGATGATTTTAATGGCCCTAACCCTCTCATCGCATAGCTTACCCACCACCCTCCACGCTTGACAAATTTGTCTTTGCCAAAGCAACATATCTCTTAAGAAATTACTTGAAAAATGAAAATGCATTGATTTTTCCATATTCTTTTACACCTTTAATACTTATGTTTGCTTCTTCCTCCCCATTGGCCGGTGACTTGGGCCCAACTTTTGGAAACCTCCTATTACTTGTTCATATAAAGACATACATTATATACATTTTTTATTATAAAAAAATCAAGAAAAACAGAGCCCATAAAATAATATTAAGAAATAAAAAATAATTGCTCTGAAAGATAACGAGTTGGCGAAGGTTGTGCTAGCAGTCATTGCTCAACAATGGCCTCCTACGTCCCGCCTCTCGCAAAACTGTCTCTGCTAAAACCGCTCAAGTCTACGAAAACAGCTTTCTCCTTGGCCTCCAGAAAGGCCGTTCACGAACAACGCCTTCCGCAGATAAATCCAAAATCACTTTACCGCTGCAATTCAACGCCGTCTCTTGTCTCAGATTTGTCGCTCAATCGAAAGAAGTATCCTGGGATCTTTTGCAATTCCGTTCTTAAAGAAGAAGAAAGGGGAAAATTATTGTCGCTAGCTGTCCTGGAAGCGGTTTCGGATGATGCGCTCATAGCTGCCTCGAATCTGCGCGTAAGAACTTTTTACGACTTTAAGCAGAGCTATGGCGTCGAGGTGAGTTGATCTTACAGCTGTTTGTACGTTGTTGGATTTTAACAAAATAATTCTTGTTAGAAGAATGTCTAATGAATTCATCCGAACTAGATTTTAAAATAATTAATCTTGTTAGAAGAATGTATAATGAATTCTTCCGATTTTAGGTGTTGTGCATTCCATTGGGGTGGCCATGTGTAAGTCTTGGGTGAATTATGTCGAATTGGGTAAAATACTATTGAATTCAAGATAAGGCACTCCTCAACTAGGTTGTCTTGGGTGAATTATGTTAATATGCACAAATATCAAGCGTTTAAATTGTGTAAAATACCATATCCATTGCTGACTTTGATTCACTCACGAGACAATATTGGGTGGATTTGGCAGAAGGAATATCCCTCAATCATGGTATTATTTTTCAATATTTCGAAAATTGCTGCAATGGTTTCCTCCAATATTGCGAAAATTGCTACAATGGCCTCCTTTATTTCTGACTGCTTTCTCTTTTACTTAAATATTACCTCGGAGGGTGATTTAAAATTGATTTTACTTTAGTTTCTTAATTCATTAATGGAGGACACGTGGGTTACAAAATCAATAAACCTCCTTTTCCCTTGCTGTTGCAACACCGAGGGGCATCCTGCATTCTTATGCCATTGATGGAATGCTCCAATTGGTCCCTTAGTTACTTTTGGCTTCTGCAGTCGAAGAGTTACTTTTGGCTTCTGCAGTCGAAGAGTAATTGTCACTCGTCCAAAATTGAATGATTGGTTCAGTCAATTTTAAAACCATGTCTCCTTTTCACTTGATTGGGGTAAACACATGCCGAAGAGGCCTTTGTGTTCAGCTGCACGTTGGATCAACTGAGCTCTCTTCGGTTCCTGTTGAACGCCCTTTTTGCCCCTTTTACCCTACTCTAGTCCCTATCCATTTCGGAAAAATATTAGACTAAGCTTCACTTGTTATTTGCTTTGACGTATCAAGATACTTCTTGTGCAAAAGTTGTTCACTTGTGCAGTCGTGATAATAGCAGGCATACTTACTGCATTATTTTGTATGTGATCCACGTTGAACTTCATGCTTTGCTAGTTTCTGTCACTCTTGGGAGGTCAGTTCTCACTAAGAGTAGGCTTGAAGGTGCATATCTGATTTTCTCCTCTGAAATATGCACCACTGTAGGTGTTTGATCGTCTTAGCAGGAATTCCAAATAGTAAAAGTTGGTTATTAAAAAACTTATTATTTTATATATTTCACATTTATCTTTAGGAATTTTTTAAAGTTTCCAATTGATACGTGGTGTTGATTCATATGAACATTTTTAATTGACTTTTTAATAATTGCTCTGACTAGGGATTGAATGTAGTTTTCTGATTTATTAAGTGCTTGTATAATCATAGTGTATTGTAAATTGCAAATGCAAAAATTCTTATTGTCAAATTTCCTTTATATTGATGTGTCTATCTTTTTTTCTTGTGATCCGAAATAGTATTTTCTGAAGTTTCTCTTCCTATGATGCAAAATTTTTATTTCCAAAATAAAAAATTTCTTTTCTGATAATGTTGATACTGATATATTTTTGTATGCTTGTCAAGTCCCCTTAGGCACACAAGAAATATAGGTCTCAATTGGAGTTTCAAGCTCTAAAAGCTAGGATTGCAGGGGAGCTAGTAGGATTTGAGAAGGTCACGTGTGTGATTGCTACAATACCCTTTTCTGAGTCCTTGAAACTTACAGAAGATGTTTGCTCTTTATGCAAGGTTAGCATTTTTAAATTTCTATCACCCGTTTGCACTTTTTAATATCTGTTATTTTTTAGGCATGATAGGTTGTTATCTCTTATCCTTATCAGAAAACTATAGTTAAACATTTGCTATCTATTCGTTATAATGATGCATTGAATTTAGGAAAATAGTTAATTGGAGTTTCAATTATCTTTGTGGTATCACATTTGATTAATAAAGTGATTGATTATTCAATTTCCATTGTCTTGTTCATGGTGCTAGCATTACTTCCATATGTTAAGAGAGGCCATATATTTTAATTGATTGAATGAGAGTTGAGAGCACACGTATTAGTTCCTGACATTTTGTTTGATCTCTTCCCATTTGAACTTGAGTATTGCTTTGAAACTTCCTTTGCTACAAAACTAAATTGAATTTCTATTTTAAATATTAAGGCCTTTTGGTTTGTGGGAGAAGGTATAAGTCAAAATGGCATTATTTTTAATCCGTATAAGATCTCTTCCAAAATCTACTTCATGGGTTTGTGTAGAATAGAAATAAACAACTACTCGTAAATTTGGTTTTAACTAAAGGTAATCATAACAAGATAACTGCAGATCTAACTAAAGTTAATTAATAATGTGAGTTGAGGTTACAAGAACAGGTTGTTAGCACTAGTAAAAATTTTCATGGCTGCATACCCTTGTTCCTGGCCTTTGCATCCTTTTTCCTTGTCTCTGGCTCAAACCCTAGGTGAAAATTTTGAAAATCTAGCCGTTGTAGTGAAAAAGCCCTAAAATGCCTTGGCCTTGTTCTAATTTTGTGTTACTTTATTCAGGCCACTTAAAAACCTTTTACCGCATGTGTTAATTAAAAGACCACTTTTATGTTGTTCGCGGTTAGGTTTTTCCATGTCGGGCGGGGTCCCTTTAATATTTCCTAAGTCCTAGCTCCCCCACCGAAATTTTTCCTAAGTCTTCAGGCTTTTAAACTTGTGGCTGTCGCTTGTTCGCAAGACTGTTTGGTGTCAGAGGTCTTTGACATGTGAATTCCCGACCATGTGCCATCTGTCCCGGCGGGCCCTGTCTTCCTTCCCTGTTGACTTGCTAACGAGTGAGCAGAATCAACGATCGTTGCTATACCGTTGAGGGAAGATGCACGGGTTTTAACATAACGCTTTAACGATGGCCGTCCGATGCATTCCCTGAAGAAGGGTCAATGTGGGTCCATTGCCATGTCATGCTGCCGTGCCTGTTTCTTATTGGTCGTGTCAGTGATTAGTTGGATTTGCTGTCAGGCGGGCCCAATATCTCAGTGACCTTTTGAACCTGTGGTTATCATATGATCGCATGGAATCTTTCCAAGCCATGCGATCATGCGACGGTCGTCGATTTGGAATCGAGGGGAGGTCAGTGGGACTTGTGTCAGACGTAGCGGATTGGTAGTTTCTCATTGGTCCAGGTGTGCTGAGGTGGATTTGTCAGTGGGGCCGCCGGTTTGTAAAGAGGTTAAAGTGCCGCGTGATCTCTTGGTTGTCGTTACACTGCAGGAGTAAGTTGCACGATGGATAAGTCAGCGATGTAGCAACAGCCGTCGATCTTCACTAAAGACGGAAAGCCTGCTCGGTGGGTCCAAACTGCCACGTTGTGTTGACTTGCGCTTTCCTCATTGGTCGAGGCATTGATGATTCGGAGGGTAGTCAGTGGGACCTGGTTGCCGACGTGTTTTGAGGGCCCTGACATCCGCAGAGGATCTACGGTTGGCGTAAGTTCTCATGGGTTTTGTCAGAGCCATGAGATCTTGCACCAGCCGTTGATTTTACTTTTTCTCAAGCGCTGACGAGGGTGGGTCCTGTTTGTCAGAGGGCGCTGACGTGCGCATTTTTCATTGGTGTTGACTGCTGGCGTGGACATGGACTTTTCAGGGTTTCGTGACTGTTGTAAAGATTAACATAAGCCGCCCGATCTGCCGAGAAATAAAGGGATTTGACGGTCAGGTTATAAAGTTGATCCAAATTCAAATTGTGACCGTCAATATATTGCAGGCGCCATAAAGTAACCGTTGCAGTTCAAATTCAAATTTTTTGAGGGTTTCTCAACGACAGAAAGGACTGGTTTTTAATGTTTTAGCGGCCGGATTTGATTTGTTTGGTGGTGCCGATTGTTGTAGTGTGGTCTAGTGAATATGATGATTGATTGCAGGGAGTTTTATGCCGTGGGGGGAATGAGTAAACGGTGCTCGAGGTGTGTTGCAGGGGTCAAATCAGATGAATTTGCAAGAATTTCATGATCTTCAATACATTTCCAGAAGAATTACCTTCAATACATTTCCAGAAGAATTACCATAAGTGAAGATTGAATTTTAGATCTGATTGCTCAGGGTTGCTTGGTTTTCCCTCCAATGTATTAATTTTTGTTCTGTTGGAATTGTTTGGTGGGTGGAAACCCTAACCCTTACCCTGGTTATCCGTAGCTTGTTGCATCCTAACTTGTGTAGGATCCCAAGGTAACCAATGATAGATAGTGTTGAATTTTTGATTTGGTGGGGTTCCAGTTTCGAAGTTCAAAAACAGTCCCTAGTTTCTTGTCCCAAGGTTTTGCAATAGTTTTTGACTTAGTGTTTGTTAATGAAAGAAGAAAGTTGCAGGTCTAAGCTGTAGTTTGCAAGCAGGGTGCCTTGTGATTCATTGTATACACAGAAGGAATTCATCATACTTAATACAAATATCTGATTCTTATCTCTCCTTTGTGTCAAGTCAAGTAAGCTTTGAGTTTTCTAGCTCATTACATATTGTTTTTATGTATGTATCTTCATTCTTGAGTTCTGATCTAGGATTGGATTAAACTATGCTCTAGGTGGGATATGGGTTTGCCCTTGTCTATGTAAAGATGTCTTGTAAGCAGTAAAGATTAGGATAAATGTATTTATGGCTATGAATTCTCAGATATTCTCAAAATTGTGTGTCTGTCTAAGAAATCTTGCCCAATGGATGAGGCACTGGCCTAAATGAGTATTTCTCTTGTTAACATACATTGATTGAAGTTATTACATTCCAAATCTTAAAATCAATAACCTTTCTAAGCTTTAGGTCTTTGGTTGTGTGGTTGTGTTACCCAATAGTAATGGAGAGTCAATGAATGTGAGGTTAGCATTTAGTACTTTTTTACTATCAATCTGTTGTTTAGACCTAGTCTTTGGTGTGCGAAGTATAGTTTTCACTGGGTTAGGTGCACCCGCCTTGGTTTTGCAGAGCCAAAAGTGAAGAGGGCAGTCTTGTCCTTATAGTTGGTCCAATTACCCTAAGATCCTTGTACATTTTGGAACTAACCAATCCTAAAAGTCAACCTGAGGGTATATTGGCAGCCTAAGAGCATAAGCGTCCATTTTGAACACCAACAAGATGACAACTCTGCTGGGGAAATGTTACACAAGTCTATAATAACCAGTAGGTCATCATTGGAAGAAACAGGGTTATTCTTGTCCCTTGTCTTGTCAAGCTCATTTGGATATTTGTTAAGTGAGGAAGTTGTATAATAAGATTCCCAATATTCTTGGGTGGCGACTCAAACATCTCTGCAGTAGTGCTAGTCAGTAGATTATTTATAAAATGAGTTACAGAAGTACTAGGTCTCGGAGAAAGGAGCATCCTGAAGACAGAATGGAAGAAGGTATTCCAAGCACTTCTAGGCCTAGTCAGACAAGGGGAGGAAAGAAGAAAAGAAGTGTTTCTCATACTTGGAAAAGTAAAAAGGATACAAGACAAGAAACTCAAACCAAGCCTAGTCAAGAAGAAAATATTTCAGAATATGAAGAGGCTGTTGATTTGGGATTGAACCAGTATGAGGATGAATTTCAAGTGGGAGATGATGAGTCTGAGACTACGCTTCCGGAATCAGAAGAGATCTTTGAGGAGGTCTATGAATTGGAAAGAAGAGTCCAAGAACAAGTTGCTATCAGACAACAAAGAGAGAAAGATAAAGAAGACAGAGTAAGACAAGCCATGATAAGGGCTGATTAGCTAAAGAGGCAGTTGTTAGATTTGGAGGCAATTAATTTTGTTCCAGAGCCTGAAAGAGCAGATGAACAGCCTATTGTGCAGAGAACACATGAGATAACTAGGCCTAGGGATCAAGGCAAATAGAAGGCTGTTGGAGTTCAAATCAATGAACAAGTTCATGTGGAAAACCCATTAGAGCAAGGGTTGAGATTAGATGCAGACCTTGAGAAGGCTAGAAAAGAGAAAGAAATGTGGGCTAAAGAATTAGAGAAGGCAGAATTGGAGGCTACTGCTGCAGAAATAAGAAAAAAGATTGATTTTCTCAAGCATACATTAGGACCTTCAAATGTTGCTGCTTCCTTCTTGGGACAAGGTGGAAATCATGGTAACCTTGCAACTCAGACAAATGGCATTCCGGGTGCTGCTAAAATTCCTGCTGGTTCAAACACAAAGACATCTACATCTCAAGGAGTGGACCCACCTCAAGGAGTTCCTGTTCATGAAAGGTACAAACAACTTAGCTTTTTTGGTATTCTTGGTTATCCTAATGTAATTCCTGATGAAATTAGAAAGAAACTCCCAAAGTTTGCTGGGAACAATGTCATCACATGTGAGGAACATCTAAAAAATTTTATGGATGTAATAGATGATTATAATATTGAGCCTGATGATGTTGTAATGAAGTTATTTGTGCAATCTCTGACCGAAGATGCTAGGGACTGGTTTAGAGGATTGCCCCATGCTAGTATAGGATCTTGGAATGAATTTAAGAATTGTTTAAAGGAGCATTATGGAGATAAAACAAATGAGGGTTTTATTTTGAATGAATTCAATAACATAAAGAAAAATTAGAATGAAGAGGTCCTTGAATTTAATATAAGGTTCCAAAAGGCTATGCATAGGCTCCTGCAAGTTATCAGATTAGATGATAGAGTGTGTCTTGTGACATACTTAAATGCTTTTGATGCAAAGATGGGTTATCTTTTAAGGGATAAGAACCCTAGAAATCTTGGGGAGGCTTACAAGTTGGTTATCAAAATAGAAAGTAATAGAAGAATATCAGGAAAATTAGGGAGAAGAGATGAGGCCTCAAATGCAAAATAAGAAAGAGATGGGAAGGTCTGCTAATTTTAAGCCAAAGGAGGAGGATAATCTAAAGCAGATTTTAAGTGCTTTAGAGGATCTAAAGCCTGATGAAAAAAGAAACAATAGGGTTGCAACAAATGACCGGCCTGTTTCAAGTAATTTTAGCAGGCAACCAAGAATGCAAAATTACCCATACAATACTCAGTGGAAGGATGGCAAGCCCATTTTTCCAGTTAAAAGGGATAGGCCCGATGATAGGATTCTTGATCCTTTGCAAAGAAATTCAGTTAACATGAATGATGATGTCCCATGGTGTACTGCTTGTCAATCCCCTCATAGTCCAGAACATTGTGTTATTGCTCTGAATTTATTTGAGAACCAAGAACAGGATGAGCAATATGATCAGAGTGGTGCAATTACTTCATCACATGCGTGGGATGAGGTTGACTATATTGATGAAGAGGAGGAAGAATTTGATGATGTTGGATGTGGTACAGTGAAGTGTGAGGAACATGTTTCCTTAAGGAGACTCTCTGATGAGGAAATTGCTCAAATCACTGCAGACAGGGTCACTCAAGCTAGGAGCAATTATAATTTGAGAAATAGGACAGTTGGAAGCACAAATGGTAAACTTGGTAGCATGTTTATCAAAAAATCAGAAAAGAGTACACAACAGCATGAGGAAAAGGAGAAAGATGCTGGTGTTGTCAGTAAGGTTAAAGTAAAAAAGAAGATGGGACCTGCTGCAATACCTCATGGTAAAGCAAAGACACCAGAGATAGTTGTTCCTATACCTCAGAAGGAAGATGAGTTTCTACACAAAGGTAAATCTGACTTGACTGTCAAAGTAGAAGATAAAGATGTCACTGAGATTAAGGAAGACATGGGCAACCATACATATGTTCCCATTGATATGACTAAATTGCTTTCACAAATAACTGTCAAAGTTCCACTTTTGGAAATGATGAGAATAGAAGAGCATAAGGTGAAAGCTCTGGATTGGGTAAATGGTGCCTCTTCTATAAAGGTCCAAGAAATGAACAGAGGTGACAAGCATGTGGCTTCTTTAGATGACACACCTGACAGTAAAAATGAAGAAATTGTCTCTGAAATTCCTCAGATATTTTTGAATGCAAATGTTGTAAATACTGCATCAGGGACAGTTGATCCTTTTTTCTTGTCTCTTATGATAAATGGCAAATTATTGAAGAATTGTATGATTGATTCTGGAGCATCAAACATTGTCATGCCTGCAGAGATCATGAAGTCATTAGGGCTAAAGGTTGATACACCTCATGGGAGATGCCAAGCTATGGACTCAAGAGAAGTGCCAGTTATTGGTACCATTAAGGCTTTGCCTTATAAATTAGCAGCATTTCCTGACAAACAACTAACTATGAGTGTTCTTGTAGTTGATATTCCTCCTCAGTATGGAATGCTATTATCTAGAAAATGGAGTTCTTCTATGGGAGGAAGTATTTAGTGTGATTTGTCTTTTGTTACTTTTAGCATTGGAGGAGAAAGTGTGAAAGTTTCAAGGGAAACTAGAACCCCACATATGATTGAGGAGGATGAAGATGACAATATGAATTGTTTTGTTGACACTGACATTGATTCTTTCCAAGTTCAGGAGAGAGAGGAGCAAGAAAAGGTCAAGCCTGTCCTTCTGGCTGATGATGAAAATAACATGGCAGAAGGTAATGTCTTATGGACTTTGTATTTTGATGGAGCAAGTTCAAAGGAAGGTGTTGGAGTAGGAGTGCTATTGATATCCCCAAGTGGTAAGACTTTTAAGTTCTCTTTCACTCTCTTGTTCCTTTGCACAAATAATGTTGCTGAATATGAGGCCCTACTGATTGGTTTGAGACAAGCATCAAAACATGGAATCAAACATCTTAGGGTGATTGGTGACTCTAAGTTAATAATTTCTCAGATTAGATCAAAGTATGCATCTAAGAATCAAAGGCTAAAACAATATAGAAATGCTGTTTGGGATGAAATTGAAGGTTTTAGTGCCTTTGGTATTGATTGGGTGGATAGAAGCCAAAACAAGATGGCTGACTTATTGGCAAACATAGCATTAAGGCCAGAGGATATTACCTTTGCAGGGATATCCAGGATTGAGTGTAAGTCTAGGTCTTCTATCCTAGACAATGTTGAGAATTGGCAGGTATTTTCTGATGATCTGGATATACTAAGGTTTTTGCAGTGTGAATCTCATTTTGATGGTCATGAGATGGATTTCAGCACTTATGTTGACATTAGAGATGGAAAAGAAAATGTTCTTGGGAAGGAAGTTTTGCAATTGAAATCAAATAGGATCCCAAGGGGATTGGTTGCTCTTGAGAGGGCATTTGATGATAAAGAAAGGACTTGTTTTCCTAAATTTGTTGATAAGATAAATGATTTGGAGGAAGTAAATTTAGGAACAAGTCAAGTACCCAAAAATGTTTATATAGGTAAATGTATGTCCCAAAGAACTAGGAACAATTTGATTGATCTTCTCAAAAAATTTAGACATGTCTTTGCATGGTCTTATGATGATTTGAAAGCCTATAGAGAATATCTATTCCAGCATGAAATACTATTGAAGGAAGGTACTAAACCTTTTAGGCAAAAGTTAAGGCCTGTGAATCCTACCTTGGCACCAAAAATGCAAGATGAACTCAAAAAGATGATGGATGTTGGCATCATCAAGCCTGTCAAACATTCTACTTGGGTGTCAAACTTGGTTCCAGTCAAAAAAAAGAATGGTGACATTAGGTTATGTCTTGATTTTAGGAACTTGAATGTCAATTCTTTGAAGGACAATTATGGTTTGCCTAATATGGAGAATATGCTGCAGAGGGTTACTGGATCAGAGTTAATGTCCATGATGGATGGTTTCTCTGGATATAATCAAGTCATGGTCAAGGAATCAGAACAGTTCAAGATTGCATTCACTACCCCGTGGGGAACATATGTATATGTTAGAATGCCTTTTGGTCTGACAAATGCAGGAGCTACTTTTCAGAGAGCTATGGACGTGGCCTTTGTAGACTTCATAAACAAATTCCTAGTGGTGTATCAGGATGATCTCACAACATATTCAGATAAGGAAGATCAACATTGTGAACATCTTGAGAAGATTTTTATCAGGGCTTTGGAGTATGGGATTTCTTTGAATCCAAACAAGTGTTCTTTTGGTGTTGTGGAAGGCAAGCTCTTAGGACATATTGTGTCCAAGGATGGAGTAAGAATTGACCCTGAAAGGGTTATGGCTATAGATACACTTTCACCTCCTAGAAATGTTAAAGGAATACAATCTTTCTTTGGGCAGGTAAATTTTCTAAGGAGATTTGTTACAAATTTTGTAGAAATCAGTCTCCCTATCTCTAGAATGTTGAAAAAAGAAGCAAAGATTGAATGGAATGAAGAAGCAGATGAATCTTTCAAAAGTATCAAAAAGGCCATCAAGGATGCTCTAGTTTTAAGGACACCTGATTATGGTAAGCCCATGCAGATATTTTCTTTTGCTTCTTGTCATACAGTTGTAGCAATTATTGCAAAAGAATTCAGATGGATATGAACAACCCATATCATTTTTTAGTAAATCCCTACAAGCAACAGAATTGAAATATGATATTACTGAGAAACAGGCTTATGCCTTAGTTAAAGCAGTCAAGGCTTTTAGATGTTACCTTGTGGGAGCTAAGGTGGTTGCTTATGTTCCTAGTTCTGCAGTTAAGGATATATTGGTGCAACAAGAAGTTTCAGGAAAAAGATGTAGATGGATCAATAGGATCCAAGAATTTAATATTGATATCTAGATTACAAAGTTGGTAAGAGGCTTAGGTCTTGCAAAATTAATGGCACAAAGCAATTTAATTGCGAATCATGTGAATGTGTTAGAAGAAGAACAAGGGCCATATATTTGCGATATGGATTATTGTGACTGGTACAAAGATGTTATTGGTTACTTGCAGAAATTAGTCCTTTCCCCTGAGATGGATGAAAGTAAAAGGAGAACTATCAAGTTGCAATCAGCAAGGTATGCCATTATACATGGTAAGTTGTGGTGGAGAAGCAATGAAGGAGTATTGCTAAAGTGCATAGACCATGAGAGATCTGAAGCTCTATTAAAGGAAATGCACCAGGGTGTGTGTGGAGGACACTATATGGCAAAGACCACAACTCACAAGATCCTTAGGTCTGGATTTTGGTGGCCTACAGTTTTTAAGGATACACATCAGTTTGTAAGAAAATGTGATGCATGTCAAAGGTTTGCTAGTAAGTTAAAATTTAATGGAAATTTGCCACTCTAACCTGTTGTAGTTCAGGCTCCTTTCCAGAAGTGGGGTATTGACTTTATTGGAGAAATTCCAAACAAATCTAGTGGTGGACATTCTTACATATTGGTGGCATCAGACTATTTTACCAAGTGGGTTGAAGCTATCCCTACTAGAAAGGCTACTAGCAAAGTTGTGACAGACTTTGTGATGCAAAACATCCTTACCAGGTTTGGTTGCCCAGAGGTAATTGTGGGTGATAATGCAATGTGTTTTAGATCACAAGAATTTAGTGATTTTTGTCAGCAATATGGGATACACATTTCATTTTCTTCCCCATATCATCCACAAGGAAATGGCCAGGCTGAGTCCAGTAATAAAAGCCTGATCAAGATTCTCAAGAGAGTGTTGGACAAAAATAAGAAAGCCTGGGACTCAAAATTATGGTGGGCATTATGGACTGACAGGGTAACTATTAAGAAGGCCATAGGTTGTGCTCCATTTGATTTGGTATATGGAATAAGTGCTAGACTGCCTCAAAATAATTTATTGCAGATGTATAAGTTCATCCAGGCATATGATGAAGACTTGAATGATGAGATGAGAGTAAGAATGGATGAACTGATCCAATTGGAGGAGGTAAGGAGAGATGCACATGAAAGAAATGAGACATTGCAGAGACAATGTAAGAATTTGTTTGATAAGAGGGCTATTCAAAGGAGTTTTGAAGTTGATGACCTTGTCCTGATATGGAATGCAAGGTTAGAAGATAAGGGGAAGCATGGAAAATTTGATCCAATTTGGTTGGGCCCTTATCTTATTGAAAGCAAATGGGGGACAGACTCTTGTGTCCTGAAGGATTTAACTGGTGGTACTTTGGAATTGCCTGTTCATGGACAATTCCTAAAGTTTTACTTCTCTTGAAGTATCTTTTCCATGAGCAGTAGTTTAGGTCTTCCCCTGTACAGTCGTTTGTTTTTGTTTTTTTTGGGTTGAAATTTTGGTTTGGTCTACTCTTCCAGGAGATTCTAGCTTGCTCGTTGTATCTGCAAGAGATACACGTCCCCGAGTATGAGCCACTGTTAGCACTGGTAAAAATTTTCATGGCTGTATACCCTTGTTCCTGGCCTCTGCATCCTTTTTCCTTGTCTCTGGCTCAGACCCTAGGTGAAAATTTTGAAAATCTAGCCGTTGTAGTGAAAAAGCCCTAAAATGCCCTGGCTTTGTTCTAATTTTGTGTTACTTTATTCAGGCCACTTAAAACCTTTTACCGCATGTGTTAATTAAAAGACCACTTTTATGTTGTTCGCGGTTAGGTTTTTCCATGTCGGGTGGGGTCCCTTTAATATTTCCTAAGTCCTAGTTCCCCCGCCAAAATTTTTCCTAAGTCTTCAGGCTTTTAAACTTGTGGCTGTCGCTTGTTCGCAAGACTGTTTGGTGTCAGAGGTCTCTGACATGTGAATTCGCGACCATGTGCCATCTGTCTCAGCAGGCCCTATCTTCCTTCCCCGTTGACTTGCTAACGAGTGAGCAAAATCAACGATCGTCGCTATACCACTGAGGGAAGATGCGCGGGTTTTAACATAACACTTTAACGATGGCCATCCGATGCATTCCTTGAAGAAGGGTCAATGTGGGTCCATTGCCATGTCATGTTGCCGTGCTAGTTTCTTATTGGTCGTGTCAGTGATTAGTTGGATTTGCTGTCAGGCGGGCCCGGTATCTCAGTGACCTTTTGATCCTGTGGTTGTCGTATGATCACATGGAATCTTTCCAAGCCATGCGATCATGTGACGGTCGTCGATTTGGAATCGAGGGGAGGTCAGTGGGACCTGTGTCAGACGTAGCGGATTGGCAGTTTCTCATTGATCCAGGTGTGCTGAGGTGGATTTGTCAGTGGGGCCGTCGGTTTGTAAAGAGGTTAAAGTGCCGCGTGATGTCTTGGCTGTCGTTACACCGCAGGGGTAAGTTGCATGATGGATAAGTCAGCGGTGTAGCGACAACCGTTGATCTTCACTAAAGACGGAAAGCCTGCTTGGTGGGTCCGAACTGCCATGTTGTGCTGACTTGCGCTTTCCTCATTGGTCGAGGCATTGATGATTCGGAGGGTAGTCAGTGGGACCTGGTTGCCGACGTGTTTTGAGGGCCCTGACATCCACAGAGGATCTACGGTTGGTGTAAGTTCTCATGGGTTTTGTCAGAGCCATGAGATCTTGCGCCAGCCGTTGATTTTACTTTTTCTCAAGCGCTGACGAGGGTGGGTCCTGTTTGTCAGAGGGAGCTGACGTGTGCGTTTTTCATTGGTGTTGACTGTTGGCGTGGACATGGACTTTTCAGGGTTTCGTGACTGTTGTAAAGATTAACGTAAGCCACCCGATCTGCCGGGAAATAAAGGGATTTGACGGTCAGGTTATAAAGTTGATCCAAATTCAAATTGTGACCGTCGATATATTGCAGGCGCCATAAAGTAACCGTTGCGGTTCAAATTCAAGTTTTTTGAGGGTTTCTCAGCGACAGAAAGGACTGGTTTTTAATGTTTTAGTGGCCGGATTTGATTTGTTTGGTGGTGCCGATTGTTGTAGTGTGGTCCAGTGAATATGATGATTGATTGCAGGGAGTTTTATGCTGTGGGGGGAATGAGTAAATGGTGCTCGAGGCGTGTTGCAGGGGTCAAATCAGATGAATTTGCAGGAATTTCATGATCTTCAATACATTTCCAGAAGAATTACCATAAGTGAAGATTGAATTTTAGATCTGATTGCTCAGGGTTGCTTGGTTTTCCCTCCAATGTATTAATTTCTGATCTGTTGGAATTGTTTGGCGGGTGGAAACCCTAACCCTTACCCTGGTTATCCATAGCTTGTTGCATCCTAACTTGTGTAGGATCCCAAGGTAACCAGTGATATATAGTGTTGAATTTTTGATTTGGTGGGGGTTCCAGTTTCGAAGTTCAAAAACAGTCCCTAGTTTCTTGTCCCAAAGTTTTGCAATAGTTTTTGACTCAGTGTTTGTTAATGAAAGAAGAAAGTTGCAGGTCTAAGCTGTAGTTTGCAAGCAGGGTGCCTTGTGATTCATTGTATACACAGAAGGAATTCATCATATGTTGTCGGTATATTTTGTATGTACGGGTGTTGTGTAATAAACTTATGTTAATCTCGGCAGTTAGTACCGAGAGTGTGAACCGTTACGACATGACGTTTCGGTGGTGTCTCTTCGGAGGTTATATGTACACATTGCTTTGAGTGTGAATGACATGATTTGGTTTTCTGAGTACTTTATGTTTACCGAATTGCAATACTTTCCTGTGTTCATGTTTATCAGTTAATGTGTGTTTATGCAACTATTCTTGTTGACCCGAGAGGGAAAACATCTGGCGCCGTTGCCTAGACATACCCGGATGGCGAGTAGGCATAATGGGCTTACCCGTTAGTGCGATAAACCCAAAAGCCGAGGAAGGCCGTACCGAGTTGTACGACGGAGAGGATAATCTGGCACGTGACTTCCGAATTTTGTTTCAAGTAGCTCTTGAAACTCACGTCCGAAGGGAGGCAACGAACGGAGACGTCCCTGCAGGCGTAGTGTGGGACGCGATTGGGGCGAACCCTGCAGCGAATCAGTTGTTGAACCAACTTCCACGGTTGTTGGCACAAGTAGCACTCGCACGACGTATTCGGCAAGAGGAAATTGACCGTGAGGACCGCCGCTAGGAGATCCTCCGTGCGTTCCACGCTCGAAAGCATCTTCGTCGCCGTCGGGAGGAAGGAAATGACAAACAGTAAAGTTGTTGAAGTTTGAAACGAAGGGGAACGGAACACAAAAATTCTATTGTAGTTCAATTGAGAATGTTGTAAAGCAAC
The DNA here is from genome assembly GCA_027943335.1 of Chamaecyparis obtusa. NCBI lineage: Eukaryota > Viridiplantae > Streptophyta > Pinopsida > Cupressales > Cupressaceae > Chamaecyparis > Chamaecyparis obtusa. Next base: position 728,673 of record BSBK01005887.1, read on the forward strand.
ATGAATTAATAAAAAATAATTGTTCTTTTTGATTGAGCAATGTGTATAGTTTGTCTTGATGCCCAATAATTTAAATAAAGATCGAAATAAGAAAGTGATAGATGACGAAGGGGAAGCCGCACAGAAGGCTTTGATATCCGCGCAGCAATGTGAACATCGGTGTAGGCTCAGGCAACTTGCCAAAGACCAGCTTGCCGGAGGGTTGCTCGAAGGGGACCTCGGAAGTGGTACGGAGGGTGCAGAAGCCAAAGAAGAGTTCACTTCTCCGGAACGGAGAGTGCAGAGTCGGGAAGAGTTACTTGAGGAGACACGGGCGAGAAGAGCCTTTCTCCAAGAGGAGAGAGTACGGTTTGAGGTGGGTCTCCGTACACCAAGCGCGGAGAACCAAACCGGCGGAGAGGGTGATACTGCAGAGGGTGGCACGAGCACACCAGCAGACCCTCCGTTGGAACCGAGAACCCCACACGGTACGGTGCCAGGAGAAGGGCAAGTACCACCAGCCCAGCAACTACCGCAAGGACAAGTACCACAAGTCTAGACTACCCACAGCACTCAGGGAGGTGTGGGCACGAGTGGTATTGGTGCACCACCTCCACCGCGGCCAACCATGGCGGTGAATAAGCAGAAGTTACCGAAATTTACGGGGCAATCCAAGGAGAATCCAGTTCGGCACTGTCGAACGTGTGAAACGATATGGACTGCACACGGTGTAACTGACGAGAACGAATGGATCTGTCAGTTCCCTGCAACACTGCGAGAGGGTGCCATTGATTGGTACTCAGACGTTGACAAGACAAGGCTCACGACATGGGACGATGTCAAAAAGGCCTTCTAGACAGAGTTCCAATTGTTACAGGATGATAATGAAATATTGGCGGAGATCTACAACACGAAGCAAGCCAAGAATGAGTCTGTCCGTGCGTACGACCGACGACTCAAAGAACTCATTGGAAAAATGGAGTCGGCCCCAGCGGATGAATTGAAAAAGAGATGGTTCGTGGAGGGACTCAAAACATCCCTCCGAAAGAAAATGAAGATAGTACCGCCTACTTCGTATAGTAATGCATATAACCGAGCAATGGATCTTGAGAGCGAATGTAAGACCTCGAAGAAGACAAGGTCATCTTCTGATGATGATTCAGAGACGGAAAGTAGTGAGGACGGGTCGAGCAAGAAAGTGCTCGCATTGCAAAAAGGCCTTGAGAGGATGATGCGAGAACTTAAAGCCGCCAAAGGAAGTGCTAGCAAAGCCGAAGAAGATACAGTGTGGTGTATGGACTGCAAGGAGGCAGGCCACACAAAAGGGTTTTGTCCGAAAAAAGCTTTTTGTGATATCTGCCAAATTGCAGGACATCCCCTTAAAGAATGTCCCTATAACTTGAGGGCAAGAGGCCAACAAGTACTCTATGCACAGGAGCAACCTTCCACGTCTGGTATGGGTGGACAACAGAATGCTGCATCATCTGGCGGATATAAAAATAACCGCCGGGGAGGCCGAGGCAACAATGAGAATAAGCCCCGGATCCAATATGATGCCAAGGGAAGACCCATGATACAATGTCGGAGTTGTAATCAGTGGGGTCACTATGCTCGTGATTGTCAGACGGAGCCCGCGACTCCGCAGAAGTTGTGTCGGTGGTGCGGACCGGGCGACCATGAGGACGCTAATTGTCCGAAGCCCGGCTGTAACATCCTGGAGTTGGAATGTAGAGGTACTGAGAAGGTCCTGACAGTCACCCGTGCCCAAGCCAAAAAGGCCACGTACCCACACCCTCCGACGGAGAAACAGAGGGTACTGCAAGCGAGGGCCGAGATCAAAAAAGAGATACAGGACCGGAAGGAACCTGCCGACGTCGGCACTTCTCACCGAGAATTGGCGGAGCAAAGTATACTACGGCAGATACTGCAAATGGAAATACCTGTGAAGGTCAAGGACCTGTTGGAGACCATGCCACACCTAAAAACAGCTCTATTCCTAGGGCCTAACACGCCACCTACGACGGTGGAACGAACGGAGATCCCAGGCGGCTATGCAGCCGACCTGATGACATTATCAATAAACCATGGACAGAACCCGACAGTAGTAGAAATGGGTATCCTGGGTAAAATCCTCACGAACACCATCGTTGACGGAGGGTCGGGCGTCAATGTCCTTCCGGAGGAAACTTGGAAGAGTTTGGGGAAACCGACGCTGTGGCCACCAACCTTCAATCTGTTAGGGGCCGACCAGCATGGTATTAAACCACTCGGTATGCTGATGGCACAGCAGGTGACTATCGGAACCCAGCCTTTCACCTTAGACTTCGTCGTAATCCCTCTCAAGCAAAAGGGGTATGACGCTATATTGGGTAGAGGGTGGTTGGTGACAGCCCGAGCCAATCACAACTGGAAGAAGAACACCCTCGCATTCGAGAAAGGGGGGAGGAAATTTGTGGTAGACCTCGCCACACAAATGGTTGGAGAGGAAATGGCGTCCGACTCAGACTCTGATGGTGGCGGGATGGACAGAGAGGAAGAAACTATGGAACCGAACGATGAAGTGGTACTTGAGATAGAAGGAGATACGGATTCACTAGATGGTCTCTTTCACTGGCAAATGCGTGACTACGAGGTATTTCAGCCATCGTGCAATATACTGGAGATCGGGAATGAGTTCCCTACGGAAGAAAACACGAACGAGTTCCCTCCAGAGTACACAGAATATACAGAGGGGGAAGCCCAGATGAGAGTAAGTCCGGCCCACGTGTTCTCGGAGGGAGAACCTATCCAATACAAAGAGGCAAAACTGGAAACAATAAATCTCGGGGACGAGCAGAATCCCAAGACTATCCTGGTGGGAGATGACTGGGATCCCGTGTTAAAAACGGCAGCTTTCAAAATATTCATAGAGTATAAGGACGTGTTTGCCTGGAATTATAAAGACCTGAAGGGCGTACCTCCGGAGCTCTGCGTGCACCGCATCCCTTTGATTCCTGGAGCCCAACCTGTGCAGAAGAGGCCGTACAGGATGAACAAAAACTATGCTGCAAGTGTGGAGACCGAGATTGCGCGGATGCTGGACGTGGGGATAATTTTCCGAGTAGACACAAGTGAGTGGGTGTCACCAATCGTGATATCTCAGAAGAAAGAGGCTAACCAAATCTGCATCTGCGTAGACTTTAGGTGTCTCAGTGCGGTGACCATTAAGGATCCCTTCCCGATACCCTTCACAGACAGCATACTCGAGGAGGTGGCAGGCCATGAGATCTATTCCTTCATGGACGGGTTTTCAGGATATAACCAAATATACATTGCAGAGGAGGACAAGCTAAAAACCACCTTTGTAGTGGAAGATGGTGTGTACGCCTACAACCGGATGCCCTTCGGCCTGTGTAATGCACCTGCAACTTTTCAGAGAATCATCCTGCACATCTTTGACAAGATGTCGAGAGGGAATTTTAAAGCATTTCTGGATGACTGGTCCATTTTCAATAGCCAAGACAAACACGTTGTAGCACTCGAAGAGTGCATGGAGCGGTGCCGGAAGGCACGTCTGGCACTCAACCTGAAGAAGTGTCATTTCATGGTACCACAGGGGAAGCTGCTCGGACACATCGTTTGTAAGGAAGGGTTGAAGACGGACCCCGACAAGGTCCGGGTGATAATTGAAATGGAGGCTCCCAGTGACGTAACCGGTGTCAAGTCATTCTTGGGCCATATCGGGTACTACCGACGGTTCATAAAGAATTTTTCCCGGATTTCATACCCGATGGATAAACTTATGAAGAAAGGGGAGCCGTTCCTCTGGGCGAAGGAGCAAGGGGAGGCATTCGAGGGCTTAAAAATGAGACTGTTGGCAGCCCCCATCTTGGCATTTCCGAACTGGGACAGAGAGTTCCATGTTCATGTGATGCATCAAACTACGCCATCGGGGCCACCCTGGCACAAGAAGGCGAACATGGGCTGGATCACCCAATCTATTTTGCAAGTCGGTTACTCTCGAGGGCGGAGAGGAACTACAGCACTCCAGAGCAAGAGGCTCTCAGAATGGTCTACTCGGTTCAGAAGTTTCGGCACTACCTATTGGCGACGCCGTTTACTTTCTTTGTGGACCACCAGGCTTTGATGTACCTGGTTAACAAGCCCATCATTCAGGGAAGGGTGAGCAGGTGGTTGCTGCTCCTTCAAGAATTCACCTTCAGAATTGTTGTACGGCCAGGACGTAGTCATGTGATTGCGGACCAATTGTCCCGAATTAAGTCCGGTGAGCCTCCAGTAGGAATAAACGATGACTTTCCAGATACTCACCTGTTTCACATCGCCGTACTACCGAAGTGGTACACAAGTATCGGTGAGTACCTGTCCACGGCCCGATTTCCAGAAGGAATGCTCCCCGGAGAGCGTAGAAAATTGGTTCTGAGGAGCAGAACCTTCCAGCTTATCAATGGACTGCTGTACAAAATGGGTCCAGATCAAATATTGAGGCGTTGCGTAATGGAGGAAGAGGTTCCGAGAGTGTTGAAGGAAGCTCATGAGGGACCTGCCGGAGGGCATATGGGCCCCGACACCACCGCCAGAAAAGTCTTGTTGGCAGGCTTATGGTGGCCGACGGTGTACAACGATGCCAGGGAGTGGGTCGTCGGCTGTGACACATGCCAGCGGGCAGGGAGACCTCTCAAACGAGACTACATGCCACTTAACCCCTCTCATGCACAGGAATTGTTTGAACGGTGGGGACTGGATTTTGTGGGGCCTTTGAAGCCCAGCCGCGCTCGACGCTGTCGGTACATTGTTGTGGCAACAGAGTATCTGACCAAGTGGGTGGAAGCACGAGCACTAACGGATAACTCTGCTCTAAGTACAGCGAAGTTTATTTATGAGCAGATAATAACGCGATACGGCATTCCACTGCAGTTGACGAGTGACAGAGGTGGACATTTTGTCAACCATGTGATCAAGCTACTGACGACAGAGTTCAAAATTTTTCACACACTCTCGAGCCCGTACTACCCTCGAGCGAATGGTCAGGCAGAGGCGACTAATAAGATCCTGATTGGAGTCATTTACAAATCCTGCGGCGTTGAGGGCGAGGATTGGGAAGAAAGGCTACCCTCGGTACTATGGGCCTATCGAACATCTTACAAGGTGACCACCGGGCAGACACCGTTCCAATTCATGTACGGACAGGGGGCCATGGTACCGGTAGAATTCATGGTTCCTAGCCTGCGGATTGCAATTGAGAATAAATTGGGAGATATGGAGAGTCTGAGGGAACGACTCTATCTCTTAAATAAGTTGGACGAAAAATGGGCTTTGGCACAATGGGCCACTGAAGCGACGCAACAATGGAGGAAGGTCTGGCACGATAAGCATATCTGACGAATGCAATTTACACCGGGCCAATTGGTTCTAAAATACAATGGCCGAAATGAAATCAAGCCTGGAAAGTTCAAAGTGAAATGGATAGGCCCTTACAAGGTTCGGGAGGTGGCCGCAAACGGGTCCGTAAAGCTGTGGACCCTCGACGGACGGAAAATTCCGGATGCGGTGAACGGCTCGAAATTGAAGGTGTATCACGAACGGCCGATGACATCACTGCGAGGACCAAGTACTTAGAAAAAAAAATGAAAAAAATAAAAAATAAAAATAAAAATTATAAATAAAAATAAAAAAAAAAGGAAAAAAGAAAAAGAAAAAGAAAAAGAGAAAAATAAAAATAAAAATAAAAAAAAGCAATATCGTACGGCACCGTACGGATCTATAAAGCCCCGTACGGCACCGTACGATAAAAAGGGCACGGCGGCAGGGAAGTACGGTACCGTACTGAAGCATTATTGTGGTCGATACATTTACAAGTATTGTACGGCACCGTACGGAAAAGTGACGACATACAAGCTGAAACAAAAGAAATAAAGGTGTTGTACGGAACCGTACAAGGCGAGGACTGCAAGCAAAGCACCGCACGGTGGATCAGTGTACGGATTGTACTGGCCGTACTGCATCCAGACGTAGCACGGGAAGGAGGCATAGTGTACGGTCATCAGATTGCAAAGTATGAATACCAAGTCATATGGTAGTTGACGCATAACATAAGGGCATTTGTACGGCACAGTTGGAGGAGGTCTGAGGATTCAGTACAGCATTGGGATGTGTGAAGGGAAAGCATGAAGGAAGAAATTCATATGGTATAAAAAAAACAAAAAAAAAACGACGACAAAACAAAGCAGCTCATATTGAAGAACGAATGGTACCGAAGGGAAGGGCATGAGCAGGAAGTAAGGGAAACATAAGCGGTTTGCGGAAAAGAGCATGGGAGCAGATGAAATTCACAAAAATAGGGTGTTTCATAGACTTTGAAAGTTCTAAATTGGCCTTGGCGGCGGGGGCGCTGCTCCTCGACCCCGCCCTGCGCGGTCTGGGGCTCTGCCCTAGGACCCCGCGGGGGCGCTGCCCCTCGACCCCGCTGGGGGCGTTGCCCCCTAGACCCCCAGTCGGTTTAGTTATCAACCCTTGGAGAGTGTGACCAGTTGATGAGACCCGGAGCTGCTACATATTTGCATTGGCTAAAGGAAGTTGATTTGTACTGTAAGAGGAGGAATTTTAAAAAAAAAACAAAAAAAAACGGTTAAGACCGTTATTGTTGGACACTGCACAGTAGTATGGGATCACGACAGCATAGTACTTGGAGACAGAAATTACAGGTTTCAAAACCAGCCAGTAGCAGCAGAGGACCGAGGGTTTCACAGTCTAGAGTCCGCATTGCTGGTAGCATGGATACTGCCAAAAAGCACCGTCCACACGTACAGCAGCCACAAGCACAAAAGGAAGAGATTACTTGGAAGACTGTGACATTCGAGGGTTTGAGTGGAGTGGAGTGCCGAACATGGTGGGATAACACTCCAGACGCACATTTTTTGAAGGGACAGCTTCGAAGAGCAGTACACTGGGCAATTCAGATGCCTTTGCCCTCCATTAGAGAGTACGAGGGACCTCTCCGAGGCATGATTGATACATTCGATCGGGATAGCCGGCGTAGCACTCTGAAGTATTGTGGCACTGAGATACAGATTTCATTTTCTGCCCAGGAGATATCGAGGGTTTTTGGCATACCTGGCATGCACGGGAAGAAAATAGATTTAAAGCCCAGGAAACTGTCCCGCGAAGAAAAGGAAAAGTACATTAAGCTGGTTTCCAGAAACCTGTCTCAGAGTGAGTTGGAGTCATTGGCTGGCGCTTCTTCAAAGAATCAGGGAATCAAGAAATCATTTGTGGCTCCTGGAGAGTGGCGGTGTTTGATGGACATCGTGAAGAGCAGGTTGACCGGGGCTAGTAGGGCCTCCGACATTGCCCTTACACATCTTATTTTCATGAACGGGATCCGTAATGGTACGGTGTACGATTGGGCTTCAGTTATGGTGAAGAGGCTGTATGAGTTCATGACTCTACAGCATCGGACATTTTACATGCCCCATATTGCCATCGGGTTGTTCCTGAATGCTGCCCGAGAGCAGATTCTAGCAGAGAAGTTGAGGCCACAGCCAGTTGATATTGCTACGGGAGAGCCTCTTATCTTTCATTGGCGTCACTTGGATGCTGGCGGAGTACAGACAGGGTCAAAGAGGAAGCGCCAAGTCCTCTCAGAGTCGGAAGGGGAGAATGTGGACAGTGGCCAAGAGGAGTCGAGTGAAGACTTGGAGGAGGAGGAAGGCAGCGAGAGTGTTGCAGTGGGAGACTCTGACACTCTCGATACAGAGGTACCATCTGAAAGTGCATTTGCTCCAACTCCACCGTCTGAGAGTGCACCACCTCTTGTACTATTCACGCCACCAGTACCCTCGACGACTGTTGCAGCGGGGACCTCTGTACTGTTCGGTACCACATTGGAGGCTGTACCCATGCCACGGTTTAGAGAGCTCCGGCCCCCTGTTGTGCTACACCCGGCGGGTCAGGCTTTCGAGCCACCTACAGCTCAGCCAACCGACCCAGGACAGACTAGCAAAGATGGTGTTGGAGGTTTAGAGCAGGAGCAGACAGCCGCGAGAGCAGGTTACATTGGATGTTGTTGGTACTGAGGCCATTGTGCGAGTTGGGCCAGGGGTATTGGAGGAGCCGGTTCGAGCGTTGCCGACGGGGGATGAGGACTCTTCAGTGCTGTCATGGTTGGAGCAGTTCACATTACCCCCGATAGCAGTGGTAGCTCCCATTTCACTTTCCCCTGCCAGAGTAGTGTTAGAGAGGCCTTCAGAAGTTATTGACCTGGATGCAGTGATGTTGCCACCAAGAGAAGAGCCAGTAGTCCAGGAGAGAGAGATATCCGAGAGACCAGTTCCTATGGAGGGACAGAGACCGCAAGCTGAGGCTAGTGAGGAGCCACCAGCCCTGATAGGGTCACGGAGGGCGGTGCCAGCGAGGGAGTCCGCGCAGAAAGTGTTGGAGCAGTACTTGGCGGATGTAGCCGCAGTAGCTGCTGGAGCCCAGTGGGTCATAGCCTCAGCAGAGCTTCAGGCTCAGGAGGGGGTTGCTGAGGAGTTGGAGCGCCTCTTGACCTTTGTGCGGGTTGGCTGTCCATAGGCATTTGCAGAGTGCTTTGAGGCTAGGGGATGGCCTACTCAGGAGTCTCTTATGATGTTGGAGGATTGGGCTCTTAGTGCGACGGTGGGCGAGAGCCGGATTCACGGTCTTATCCGAGAGTTAGAACAGGCCTTTCGAGAGGAGTATTTCACTCTCAGGCGGTTAGAGCATGCTTCCTCAGTACATCAGGCTACGGGATTGGCAGCAGAGGCAGCTCGGGAGGAGGCAGCTTCCCGTCTTACAGCTTTGGAGACTGCAGTGGTTCAGGAGAGGGAGTCTTGGGCGGCTGAGCGGAGTACTATGGTGTCGGAGTTGGACACTTTACGGGCTGCATTGGAGACTGAGCGTGCCGAGAGGGCTCTTCTTGAGACTCGGCTTGGTTCTACTTTGGAGACTATGGATGCGAAGGAGAAGGCAGTGCTCGAGGCAGCTAGCATGGTTCGGAAGGCTATGGAGCTTAAGATGAGGGCAGAACAGGCTTTACAGCTTCGGACAACTCAAGTGTACGAGTTGCGGGCTAAAGTCACTTCCGGCATAGCCACAGCCGCGCCATCACCATCAGGGACGCTTCCTACGCCCTCTCCTGAGTAGTTTGTAGTAGGCTCATTTTTGTCTATGTTATATTTTGTAAAAGTCGTCGGAGCCGACTTGTTTTTTGGGGGGGATGATGTTGTCGGTATATTTTGTATGTACGGGTGTTGTGTAATAAACTTATGTTAATCTCGGCAGTTAGTACCGAGAGTGTGAACCGTTACAACATGACGTTTCGGTGGTGTCTCTTCGGAGGTTATATGTACACATTGCTTTGAGTGTGAATGACATGATTTGGTTTTCTGAGTACTTTATGTTTACCGAATTGCAATACTTTCCTGTGTTCATGTTTATCAGTTAATGTGTGTTTATGCAACTATTCTTGTTGACCCGAGAGGGAAAACATCATACTTAATACAAATATTTGATTCTTATCTCTCCTTTGTGTCAAGTCAAGTAAGCTTTGAGTTTTCTAGCTCATTACATATTGTTTTTATGTATGTATCTTCATTCTTGAGTTCTGATCTAGGATTGGATTAAACTATGCTCTAGGTGGGATATGGGTTTGCCCTTGTCTATGTAAAGATGTCTTGTAAGCAGTAAAGATTAGGATAAATGTATTTATGGCTATGAATTCTCAGATATTCTCAAAATTGTGTGTCTTTGTGTCTAAGAAATCTTGCCCAATGGATAAGGCACTGGCCTAAATGAGTATTTCTCTTGTTAACATACATTGATTGAAGTTATTACATTCCAAATCTTAAAATCAATAACCTTTCTAAGTTTTAGGTCTTTGGTTGTGTGGTTGTGTTACCCAATAGTAATGGAGAGTCAATGAATATGAGGTTAGCATTTAGTACTTTTTTACTATCAATCTGTTGTTTAGACCCAGTCTTTGGTGTGTGAAGTATAGTTTTCACTGGGTTAGGTGCACCCACCTTGGTTTTGCAGAGCCAGAAGTGAAGAGGGCAGTCTTGTCCCTATAGTTGGTCTAGTTACCCTAAGATTCTTGTACATTTTGGAACTAACCAATCCTAAAAATCAACCTGAGGGTATATTGGCAGCCTAAGAGCATAAGCATCCATTTTGAACACCAACACAGGTAATGAAAGAGGAAGGGTTAAGAAAAGCGTGTCTAGAAAATCACAGAGTTCTGAAGAAGGTGGAATAATGCTGTAAGAACTGGTAAGATGAAGCCACAGACATGCGCAGTGCTTTTCTGGAAAGTGTTCAGTTATGTCCAAATTCTCATGCTTGTGACCTCTCTGATGCATTTGTTTGTTGTGTGCGGATGCTGGTGTCCTCTAGCCTTGTTGTTTGTATTTCCCTGTTTCAATCAGATGTATTACTGTAACTTGCAGAGCTATTTGCAGAAGTGTCAGAGAGATGGTAAAAGTTTTGAGGAATTGACTTGTTTGTGCCTAGGGTTTGTTTAGGGACTTGTCTGAGTTTAGTCCCTCTTGGGCATATTTCAGCACACGATAAATAACTTTTTGAAGTGTGTGATCCTAGATGTGCAGGTGTTGCAGCAATGATGGTGTGTGCAAGAGTTTCAGTAGTGGATTTCTAGAAATAACAGCTGTGTCAAGGTGCCCAGTGATGGATGGAGAATGGAGAAGATGCTCCCTTTCTTAAAATAGAAAAGTTCCATAAATAGATCTGTTGGGCACCATTCAAATGTTGGACATGTAGTGGGTTAACGGTTTACAGGAGGGATGACTGTTAAGAGTGAAAAACTAAATTCAAATTGTCAGGGGACACAAGGACACCGGCATGCAGGTGTCCATGATGACACAGTGGTGCAGTGAGGGTGGAACAAGGTGTTAACTGCAAAACAGATCATTCTTTGGTTAAATAAGGTGTTTTGTGCTTGGGAACTGTCAAAATGGGTCGAAGACAGTCTATTGGTGATTAATGCCAAAACAGGTGTAATGGATGGAGGAAAAAGTGCAAAGTCAATTGTATATTTTATGATGAAGTAAATTGTATATTTTATTAGACGTGGCTAGACTATTTAAAGGGATTTATATAAAACTGAAAATGATGCGAAATTGCTTCAATCCAGTTGAAAGACCACCAGTCATTCCAAAATTTTGTAACCTTTTGCTCATCCCACAGGTAGGAATTGAGATGCCATTATCTTGAGAGAGAACATCACTAACCATATTAAGTATTCTATGGCTCATGTACATTAGAGATGTGCACAATAATTTATACGTAACACCAAACAGGGCTATAGTTTTCAGAACTAAAATAGACAAATACTTATCTTTCTTTCATTAATGCCATATTCTGGAGGTTGTTTTGGAGTGGAAGTTACCTGTTCCATTTATGTAGACCATTAATCGAACTTATTGGCTATAGCATCCAAGCATTTCTTCATTCTTTTCATTGGTCTGGCAGAATTATGTAGCTTTGGTGTGGAACATTATTTAGGTCCCCAATAAAGTTGTCCATTTGCTTACACTGCTTTTGAATTCTATTTTTCTTGAATAGCCATCCATTATTCTGCTGAAAATGGTTGAGCTTGAGATAGTTATAGAAAAAATTACCAGTTATTTCAAATGGAAAATTCTTTTGAATGTTTTCTTCTGCAGCTTTATAGATGTTGTTTCTGGACCTAGTTGTATCTGGCTCAGGATAATTGATTTTACAGGCTGATTGGGAGTTCTTTAATGTTTTCTCTCCAAAGTTCATTCTTTTGAGAACTCCTTTCTTTGCATTCATATCTTCAAGCCATTAGACCACGTAAGGCTTTAAACTTTGCAACTCTTCTTTTCAATTCTTTCTTACATTTTTTATCAAGTAACTCTATTGTGGCTCTTGTTTTTGCTTTTGATCTTGTTTCTCAATAATATTTCTGTTTTCTCTACTAATTATTTTTGTGATTTTCTACCTGGGGTGCTGTTGGCCTCGTTTCTTGGCCTATAGTTTGAGTTGTAGGGTAGGTGTGCATTACTAGTTTCTTCTTTGCCACCAAGCATTTTGTTGGTAAAAGTGTGTTGTACACCTTACATAATAAAATAATAATGCTAAATAAATATTTAATTTGTGGTGCATCCTAGGAATATGTGAATCACACAGGTTAGGCATTCTTGGGGGCAATTTATGTTGTATGAGACTTTATGGGAAATTTTTAATATGAATGTCACATTGACATTTATTATTAGGAAAAATTAGTACCAAATATTTAATTTATGGTTTTGGTTTGGTGAGCTCATGTTCTATCTAATAACACTTAGTAGCTTTGTGCAAAGCTTGTTCTACGAAAGCAAGCACATGAGTAGTTGTTGAGGCTGGCCCAAGTAATCTTTCACTTGTTGGCTAAAGTTGGATTGAGGATCTCTTGTAGGTTGCATACATGGAAGCATTAATTGGGATGTGTGGAGACATGGTTCTCATTTTCTTGTTCACATGGAGAAATGCAACTATGGTTATACTATCTATACATAGATGCAAATATGCTTTGACAGTGGACAAAGAAATACTCAATGTATTCTTTGTAGATCCCCTTGCATCAATGGAAGGTGCAGTTAGTCGAAATTAAAAAAATAAAAGAATTGTTTGGTTTGCCTCCTACATATGGGTGATGTCAGCACAAGGATGCAGAAAGGGGAGGTTTGACCTCGAGTAATATGGGAGTTCAATAGGCTTGTGTTTAGGCTAAAGTCCTTGGTCATGCGGGGTTTGAGCTGTTGATCACACCTAGTCAATGAGGCCCAAGCTTTGGCCAATGAAGTACCACCTAAGCAACAATTCAGCATCAACCAGTGCAATTATTTGCCTATGCACCACTTGAACACCACCATCACTGTCAACTCCACCTTGTTGCCAATGGAATAGTGCAGACATGTCTTTTTATTTTTCTAATAGAGTAGTTCTTTTTGGGAGACATAAATTTTACCCAGACAATTGGATTTTTGCATTCTCATAGTTGATGAAATCTCTTTCCAAGTGCTGCATAGTGGTATCAATGGTTTTTCCTTATTTTATTATTTGTGACATAAAATGTTAGTTGGGAGCTAGTTTTGCTCTCTTTGATTTGACAGTCATCTTGTGCCTACAAGTAGTTTCTAGTGGATCAAGTTTGGGAGTGTTGATATGTGATTTGTTTGCTCACATTCTTGTAGAGCTATTTGATCGGATCCTTAATTTTGGTTACTTTATGGATTTGCAGCAAATCAAATTTAGAGATGATTTGGTGTTTGATTTGTGAAAAATCTATATGCTAATCTTTGTTTTCTTTGTTTGACATGCTTATTGATGTGATGCTGAACTTGTATAATGCATTGTGATATCTATGAGTTGAGCAGTTTTGTATAATGCCTATCTTACAAGGTGTGTAGAGAACTTAGATGTGAGTAGGGTTGGGTTTAGATATACTTTTTTACTTTGATAACCCTGCAAACAAGTTAAGAATCATTATGATCATAATTCATAATTAGACCTCTTAAAGTCAGAAATAAACTTATATTGGAAATGTAGATCAAATCAATAGATTGCTTGAATCAATTTTAAGATTTCTCAACCATAGAAGTGATAAGGCAGGGTGACTTGATAAGGTGCCCTAGTGAACCCTTCCCTAGGCCCAAGAGCGGATATACCATCCCTCTTGGCCTCATGTGGCCTGTGCCATCCGTATGAGGTGGAGTACCTAGTGTGGTGTCCTATCACCGTTTAACTTAATCTTGCCACTTCTATCTTACTTCCAATGATTGAACATCTTTCTGCATTTGTTTACCATGATAGAGAACATGAGGAACATTACAACAGGGTGTCCAGATAGTCCATCCTTCCTAAGCCCAAAGGCAGTCCCCTTTGTCTCCCTTTGGCCCCATGGAACTCCATAGTCATATACCATGAGGTGGCATGCTTAAAAGGTGACCTCATTACTATTTTCCCACCCATGATCCCGCATTTTCCCTACCATGGCTGCTTACAGCAGTCAAAAGGCGCACACAGTATTTCACACAATAAATCCTATATTAAAATATGTCTAAGTCAGCAATCAAATGATTACTAAATCAAAGATATGCACATTATCTGTACATATGTCTATATATAAACAATCACATACTAATATCATAGTCCTGAACTGCATATATAATTCAACAAAGAACAGTCAACAATGGATTCCTTATGCAATGTGTTGCATGATATTCATACCCAAGAGTGCAGATCAAATGATTATTATAGACTGATTGAATTGATGGAAGAATGGACCGCAGGTCTGTTTGCTTGATTCCCAATTGATGTTTGATGAATGATAGAATGATTTCCTTTGATTTGATGATTAGATATGTTAGTGATTGATGATTGATTGAATGTGAAATTCAAAGATTGAGGAGTGATGGTTGAGTGAGTGCTGATTTGATGTATGTATTGGTGAGTGATGATAGATAAGTGATACTTGAGTGCTTTGAATGATTTCTGCTTTATACACTAATGGTAAAGGGTTACTTCCTTTTGTGAGAGTTGAGCCACCACTTTCCAATGTTGCCTTTGAGAATGATATATTATTTCCCAACTTGATCTCCCTGTATACCCTTCTCAAATGAAGTTCTCTTTTATATCTCCTTTGAGTGTAGGGAGTCACAACCTTTCATTTGTTAATACCCTTATGAAAGGGTTACACCCTTTGGTTATGAAAAGATACATCTGTTTGACAACAACTTCTGCCCCTTTACTTCTTATTTAATCTTCACCTATCTCTCACTTCTCAAATCTATCCATACTGCTTTTCAAATCTGCACATATCACATTTAAGCTAAGTTACCGATTCGAGTTTGGTTCGAAGTTCGGGTTCGAAGAACCGGTTCGCAAGTTCGAGAAAATTTTGAAAAGGGGTTTGGGTTTGGGTTCGAAAAAAATATGAAAGATTTTTAAAAAAAAATATATACATATTTTGAAGCCTAGAAGCATGAGTTAAAATTAGAATGTCACAGAGTATCATAAAAACAACATTTAAACATCAAAAACACCATAAACTTATAATCATAGCATCACGAATCGTGATCATACCATCATATACTTCAAGTTCAACATCAAAGATTCAAAACTTTAAAACTAAAATTATCATAACATCAAGTTCAACTGTTCAAGTATCAATAATATCATTGTTTCAAACTTTCAAGTTCAACTAATGAATTAAAAATCAGTATTCATCTTCCTCTTCCTCTTCCTCTTCATCTTCATCTTCATTTTCATCTTCATCTTCAACATTAGTTGACTCAGCAATAGAGTTAAGGCCAATGGGATCAGCAACAGCAACAATAGTATTGGCGTCAAAATCTGCAAAATCATCTAGTGAAAGCCGAGAAGTGGAAGCATCCAAGTCCGTAACCTTTGCATTTACATCCCACCTCTTCATGTCCCCTTCTTTGTATTCTTTAGTCTTGTGTGAGAGAAGGCGCAAGTTGTAATGCACGAATACCAAGTTCTCTGCTCTTTTTGATTGCAATCTTTTGCGCTTCATTGAGTGGATGAAAGAATATGTGTTCCAATTTCTTTCCGATGCAGATGAACTAGCAACATATGAAGACAAGACAAGGTAAGCAATTAAAATAAAATTATAAAAATTACTTGCTAGTCATGAAGATCAAGTAAATTAAAAATAAAACTTGTGATATGATTTTTGTTGCAAGGGGCTGCAATGTTTGGAATCTTTGGCCATGGAGGTACCACCAACTATGAGCATCCTTCCTAAACCGATGACGAAGAGCATCATTACTTAGACCTCTTGCATTCACAAACTCTATGAACTCATCCGTAATCATATTTCTCATATCGTCATCAGGAAAGAGTCTTTCAAATGCTTCCTTGTATCCATCAAAGACTTCTAAATCTCTATAGGGTGGTAGCCTTCCTGGTAGATCAAGATATTGGTTGCTATAATTATTGGGCGTCAATGCATAGTTAAGCAAATGTAGAGGTGTGGTCATTTTGTTCCACCGTTCTACAATAATTGTTTGCAATTGTTTGAAGAGGGTCTCTTCGGGATCTTGCTCTTTTTCATTTACAATTTGCTTAATCTTCTCAAGCGTTGAGTCTATGCCATCATAGATCTCTCCAAGGCAAGGCCTATCCATGTCAGCATACCTAAGCATACTCATAATGGGCTCGGTAAACTTAATGATATATTCCACACGTTCCCACCATAAGTCATCCAATATCCTGCTCTTTATTGAAGCTGCTCTCTTAGTGTTGCTTTGTTTTCATATAGCCCAATTGTTACTGATTACCATACTGCAAAGTGGCTCTTTCACTTGCACAAGTTGTCTCAAGACGATTAAATTTGATGCAAAACGAGTTTCAGCAACCTATAACATAAATTTGAGCAAAAAAATACAACTATTAGATACATGCTTTATAAAAGAATACACATTACACAATAAAAAAAATAAAAATCAGAAATTGTAAGATGCTAATTTTTAAAAAAAATTCACTTACCTTCAGTAACTCCAAACGTGAGAACATTTTGAATATTCCTTGAATCATGTGATGGTTTGTGATGAACATCTGGATGTCCTCAGCCTCTGCATACTCCTATTTGATCCACCCAATTGTGTTCCCAATCTTTTGTAGCATAAGATTGAGTGAATGGATTGCACAAGGTGTCCAAAAGATATGAGAGTAGCACTCTTCAACCAACAAACCAGCAGCTCTACAATTCTTTGCATTGTCTATTATGACTTGGACAACATTACTAGCACCCACTTGTTCAATGGCAGAGATGAGAATATTTGCAATAAATTGCCCATCTTTTACTTGTCCCTCACAATCCACCGCTTTCAAAAACATTGCCCCTTTAGGGGACACCGCTAGGACATTGATCAAGGGACGGTTTCTAGCATCTTTCCACCCATCTGAAACAATTGTTACCCTTGTCTCGATCCATGAATGCTTTATGGGCTTCAATTGATCATTAATCCACTTGACCTCATTATCCAACAAGGTGGTTCGTATTTTCTCAAAACCGGGGCCCTCATACCCTGTTGGAGCTTTATTGGCACTTTACAACATTTGTCTCCAATATGGAGAGCGAGCAACATTAAAAGACAGCCCATTTGCAAACAAGCATCTTCCCACATCAATGTCGGCAATTTCCCGACTTTGATTTTGAAATGCAGTTTCTAGAAGTCCCTTTCTTTTGTGTGGAAGGCCAAGGGGTTCTTTTTTAGGCTCATGGGTAGCTGTGGTAGTAAAAAATGGGTGGTCTTCTATCACAACATCTGTGGGGGGTTGTGTTACCCTTTCTTTTTTTTTATTTTAACCTCTATTGCAAATGCCATCAGTTGAAATTTTCCTATGTTCTCTCTCTTCTGCTGCCTCATGCTCTTGAATATACTTCAGTACAGTTTCATTGGGTACAGGTACACCTTTTTTTCCAGGGCATTTCTTGACTCCTCTACCAGAGTATCCACACAAATGGCCTACTACACGAAAATATGAGCTATTTCTTTCTACATCACAACCCTTACATTTCCAACGGAATGCACCACCTTCAGGAAGGGCTCTTATAATGTCAACATGTTTCCACAAAGGAGAATCAGAGTGGGGTTCTATTCTTTGTTTGATATTGCTTACCGAGGATGAGGTAGATGCCATTGTAGTTCCTTTTGTTAAATAATTTGAGATCAGAAGATAAGATGTAAACTGAATATATGCAGTAGATTTCAATTGCCTTTGTTATTGATTGAATCTACATATTTGAATGTTTATATATATTAAACTAGCAATTGTGAACAGGAAGTGATGTGACTGTTCACATTTGAAATGACAGGCAGGTTCACAATGAACCGACGTGACAGTTCATAACAATATTAGTTTGTATTAATGCAAATCGCAGTTTGTTGTTTTAATACATAGATACTATCGTGACTGTTATGTATTAACAGTCATGATAGTATTGTGACTGTTAATACATAACAGTCACAATACATCATAATAATGTTTGCTGCAGAGGGAGCGCAGACACATGTACAGGACACCCGATAATGTTCGCATGTACAGGGCACTGTAATAATACCCGATATTAATACAACATACTCACCCGATAATACGATGTGTTCACCCGATATTAATTGGGGTAATATATTAATATATATCAAAGGTAATTGGTGAGTTTAGTATGAATACCGATAGGTTAGCAGTATTATATGCAATCCGATCACTATCGGATATAGTATGCTATTTAATATTTCAGATATATAATAATAGTGATAATATATTTTAATATGTATGTATATAATAATAATTTTTATTATTATTATCTACATATATTATTATATATATATCATAATAATTCTATTATTTGATTGAAGCTATATTTATTAACACTCCCTCTTAGCTAGGGAAGATAAAATATAACTCACAATAAGTTCATAAATTGTGAGGGTTAGTTCCCAGGTGGATTGCCTCTATCGACGATTCTATCCACAGTTCCCAAGTGGATTGCCTCTATCGGCGATTCGATCCACAAGCTCCTGTGCGGATTGCCTCCATCGGCGATTCTATCCACAACTCATGAGCTAAGGTGTGGATTGCCTCTATCGGCGATTCAATCCACAAGCTCCTATGCGGATTGCCTCCATCGGCGATTCTATCCACAACTCATGAGCTAAGGTGTGGATTGCCTCTATCAGCGATTCGATCCACAAGCTCCTGTGCGGATTGCCTCCATCGGCGATTCTATCCACAACTCATGAGCTTCATAGTGGATTGCCTCTATCGGCGATTCTATCCACAACTCATGAGCTTCAGAGTGGATTGCCTCTATCGGCGATTCTATCTACAAGCAAGATATATTTATTACAAAAGAAAAAATTATTGCAAGATCGTCACCTTCCAATAATTTTAACAAATACAAGTGATAAATCATTTGGAAGTCGTCACTTCCTTATGATTTACATAGGGCCCATAATTATAAAATAAAATTAACATAATAATCAATAATCATTACAAGTTTACCTCAGAAGTGTTCTTATCTTTATCAGTGAACTCCCTCTTAATCATAAGGTAACTTGAATTCCATTTAGAGAAGGTATTTCTTTGAACATACATTTGAATTATTTACTTCAGCAAGGGAAGCTTGCATTCTAAGTCTGTCAAGACAGTTTCTTGCGCTGTGACCATATTTGTCACATCTAAAACATTGCATTGAAGAGTAGTCTCTTGGTTTCTTGAATGGCTGTTGACCATACGTCTTCTTGCCCTTTTTCCTTTTTGAACCAGTGACGAGAGCCTGAACATCTTCTTTAGTGGATTCCAAGACTCCTCTGGATTTCAGGTTGTACTCTTCTTGAATGCAATCAGCTTTTAGTCGATCAAATTTGGGGAGTTTGGTGTGAGCACTTACTCCTTGTCTAAAGTTTTCCCATGAGATAGGGAGCCCATTTAGAGTTATCATAGATAACTCCTTATTATCATAAATGTGACCAATAGAAGAGAGTTGATTCCTTAATTCTTTTATCCTCATAAAATATGAAGTAATAGTCTCTCCATTACTCATTTTAATATTCGAGAGTTGATTTTTAAGAGTAAGAATTCTGCTGGTGTTGTTTATTTGAAACATGTTTTCTAGGGCTTTGAACATGTCATAAGCAGAGTCCAACTTTGTGATGACAGGTAGTAAATGATTTTTCACTCCATCTACTAATAATTCCATTGCTCTAATATTGTCCTTTTCCCAATTATTTTTCTCATCATTTTCATTAGATTGAGGAGGTTTCTCTATTATTGACTTCAAGTCATTCTTCCTTAATACTAACATCATTCGAAGTTTCCATGATTCAAAATCGGAGGCACCTTCAAGTCGGTCTTCTAGTCTCATTCCATTTGCCATTTTGAGATTTTAAAAAATAAAAACTGATCTTGATCTTCCTTTAGTCTGTTCGGATCTTCCTTCAAGTGGTTAGACTTCAATGAAGGAACTTGGCTCTGATACCATGTTAAATAATTTGAGATCAGAAGATAAGATGGAAACTGAATATATGCAGTAGATTTCAATTGCCTTTGTTATTGATTGAATCTACATATTTGAATGTCTATATATATTAAACTAGCAATTGTGAACAGGAAGTGATGTGACTGTTCACATTTGAAATGACAGGCAGGTTCACAATGAACCGACGTGACAGTTCATAACAATATTAGTTTGTATTAATGCAAATCGCAGTTTGTTGTTTTAATACATAGATACTATTGTGACTGTTATGTATTAACAGTCATGATAGTATTGTGACTGTTAATACATAACAGTCACAATACACCGTAATAATGTTCCCTGCAGAGGGAGCGCAGACACATGTACAGGACATCCGATAATGTTCGCATGTACAGGGCACTATAATAATACTTGATATTAATACAACATACTCACTTGATAATACGGTGTGTTCACCCGATATTAATTGGGGTAATATATTAATATATATCAAAGGTAATTGGTAAGTTTAGTATGAATACCGATAGGTTAGCAGTATTATATGCAATCCGATCACTATCGGATATAGTATGCTATTTAATATTTCAGATATATAATAATAGTGATAATATATTTTAATATGTATGTATATAATAATATTATTATTATTATTATTATCTACATAATATTATTATATATATATCATAATAATTCTATTATTTGATTGAAGCTATATTTATTAACACCTTTTCCTATGGGAAGAAATTTCAATTTGTATGCATATTCATTATTCAATATAAAACTTAAAACTTTTAAGTTTAAAAGCAAGAGAATGAAAAATTATCGAAAAAATGGCTAATATCTTATGGAGAATCAAAGAGAAATGAAAAAACTAAAAAACTTAAACAAAAACAAAAACAAAAAGCAAATGAAACAATAACTTACCTCTATTCATTGTAAGCTTGCAAAGGTGTACGTATGAGGCACAAACTCTTAAAGAAAGCTCACAAACCAATCTTGAAGAATCTTCCAACTCCTCCTTGCACAATCACGAACTTGCTCTTTTGCTCTTGCTGAAGTCAAATAGCCTACTTGCACACAACAAATGATAATGAGAAGCACAAATTAGGCTTTCATAACATACTTTTAGGGTTGTGGACGCCAAAAAATATTAAATTTTTGCAAATTTTGCAACTTAAATGACGTGCGAGTGCCGAAGTTCACCGCAGTTTGCACGTGGTTCGCGGTTTTGCGCTGTGGTCCGCTCGGGTTCAAACTTCTGGACCCGAAGTTCGAACTGGTCCAAAAATCCGAACCCTTCTCGAACCCACAAGCGAACGGGACCCAAACTTCGGACCAGTTCGAACTTGGTCCAGTTCGGAGGGGGGAGGGGTGAACCCTGGTAATTAAGTTTTGCATATCCTCTTCTTATAGATCTACATAACCAAAGGGAATGAGACTAGGAGTTCTAGTAGGGTCCGCGGTTAGGGAGGGGTTGCTTGCCTTGTTAGTGACCGACTTCATGGTTTGGTTTTTGTTGTCCTATCAGATGCCTCTACTAGATTCATGTGGGTCTGGTTATGTCGCATTGCCGCACATGTTAGAGACATTTTTTTGGGGGTTTGCTACTTTCCTCTAGTGTCCTTCCCCTATGCTATCCATAGTGGCCCTAAGGACCCCTTCTTTGGCCTTTATGACAACATCACCCAATTCTCTACGATTGGGGAAGTTCTCCTTAGGGACTTCAATGCCAGGACTCAAATGACACAGACTCCCCTTCACAACAAGGTGGTTGACTCTCAATGCATTGAGGTTTCGATCTGGCTTTTATGGGGTTCCACAGGTTTTCCAAGGTTGCGGATGGTCCCCTAACCAAATATGGTAGATATCTTCTACAACTCAGTAAGTCTTTGGACTTGTTGGTTCTTAACGAGTTATCTTGTTTTCCTGGATCACACTTATTCACGTGCAGGCCTCATGGTGGTGGTGCTAGCGTGGTGGATTACGCTCTCTCCTGACAGTCCTTCATCCCCTCTATTAGCCACTTCTCCGTTACCCCATCCCTTTGATTGACCACGCTCTGCTTCATCTTTCCATCCCTTGCAACCCCTAATTCCCCACTACCTCCCCTCCTATGTCCCCGACCCTCCCTCCCCGCCCCGCTGTTCGCTTTGATGACCGTGATCCCAACATGTTTACCCACCATCTTAGACAACTTCTCCCCCCTCATCCCCTCTTCTCCACTTTGTGGTGCATTACCACCAAATTCTCTCGTCTGTCCACAACCATTTGGGAAGCCACCATGGCTTCCTTCCCTCATTTCTCCACCCCCATCTCCCCCCTCCCAGGCCTAAGAACACATGCCCTATGAACAAATGGTACGATGTAGATTGTAAGGCCTCTCATCGGACCTTGTGATTGGCTTTCATGCTCCACCACCCTTCTTACACCTCCCTTAAGACCTCCTATTGCGAGCTCCTTTTCCATAAGAAGCGTCTTCACATTTTCCAGTGCAAATGTACCCTTCTTGCCTCCCTCCACCGTTCCCCCAAACTTTTCTAGCGTACCCTCTTCCCCCACCATACCCCCCTCCCCCTTGAGCTTGATCACATATTTCTGGTTTCCCATACCTTTTCTCCTATACCACTATTAGGGAGGCAGTCAAAACTATGAACTCTAGCAAGGTGGTTGATGAGGAGGTTTTTCAGGCTAAGTTTTTTAAACACAACCTCACAGTTTTGGGGTTCTATTTGGCCGATCTCTTCAACCATGTTGTTTGCACAAGTTTCCCCCCTTCTTGGTTGCACCACATCATCCACCGGATCCACAAGGTGGGACCTGCCTAAGACCCCAATAATTATAGGACTATTATGGTTGGGCACACCTTCTCCAAGCTGTACGCCACAACTCTTCATATTCTTTTGTTGAGAGAGTTGGATCACCGTCACATCCGTGCCAAGGGGCAAGCTGGTTTCAGACTTGATTATTAGACTATGGATCACATCTTGACTATTTGGGGCATTATTGAGGAGGCGCGTCATCACTCCTTGAAGGTGTACTGTTGCTTTATGGACATCTGCAAATCCTTTGACTCTATCCCTAGGACGACCCTTTTTCAGATGCGTTGGGATATCGATATTTCAGAGACTCTTTTGGCAGCTATCATGAGACTCTACGAGATGGTTTTGGGCCGTCTCAAGACCCCTTTTGAGCTTTTGGACTTCATCAAGAGCACTATTGGGGTTAAGCAGGGTTTCCCCTTGTCACTGCTCTTTTTGGTATCTACATTGACGAGCTAGAGAGGTATCTTCAGGACCATACTCTTCTTGAGGATAGTTGCCTTCTTCACCAGGTTTTGATCTCTATTCTGCTCTTTGTGGATGATGTCGTTCTTTTAGCTTCCTCTTCAGAGGGTTTGCAAAGACAGCGGGACAATCTTGTGTCCTTTTGCGAGTTGCGACATTTGACTGTTAATTTGGGGAAGACCAAGGTGATGGGCTTTAATGCTCTTAAGACCTTTCACCTCCATTTCTTCTTCAAGGGTTTCAAGGTGGAGATCTCGTCCCCGTACACATATATGGGGTCAAGTTCTTTGGTCCATGTTTTATCATGAGACCCGTCCTTTAGCCACAGATAAATAAGGGGTATGCATCGTTGGCCCTCAAGCGATAGTGTTTTTGGCACCATTTTTACTACACTATGTCCAAGATGACACTTATGGATACACTTATCAGACCTACTACACATGGTCTTCACTGAAGGGGCAATACAATAGCACGTGTGTTCATATTGGGGAGTTTAAAATGGGCAAAAAAAGGGAGCAATAAATTGCCTAAATAGGGGGTAGGGGGTTTATATAGGAAAAGGAATGCGGGGGATATTAGGTGGGTATTGGAGGGGGGTAAGGATTTTGGGGCAATATTTCTTGAAAATAGGGGGATTGTTTAATATGCCATGAATGCACGTGCTATGATTCAAGTTTACTAAGTGAAGCTCCCATGACCTACTGTTCTCTATGGTTCAGTGGTGTGGGGTCCTTTGCTAGATTTTGATTGGGACTCTATGAGCAGGTTTAGATTCTCCTCCTTTGGCACATTATTCGATGCAAGCAATCCATCCTGCACAACATTATTTTTGTAGAGTTTGGGCCGCGTCCCTTCAGGCTTGAGGCCATCTTTGATCTAGTTTGGTATCTTCACTGCCTTTGGGGCTTTACTGATTCGGGTGAGGGGTGTCACAAATACCCCTACCTTGCCTACTATTCTTCGAAGTCTATTGTTTCTTCTGTTTTCTCCTTTTGTTGGGCTTGTAAATGGTTTGCCGAGTCTTTGACCCTTCTTGGGTCTACTGGGATTGAGATGGATTGCCTCCCTCCCTTCTAGTACTCTCTCAATGCACCCTCCATCTTTGTCCCCACCAGGAGCTAAATAGATGCATCAACGATGACATTTACAGGCAGTTCATTCACACTATTTGGGTTAACCCCCACAGGGGCCTTCACCCAACGATGGCCTTTTATGCAGAGAACTTTCTAGAGTTGAAGGATGGAGTCATTGTCCACCCTTCCTACTTATCCCACCGTTGGCCTCATTCCCTCAGGATCCCCCTTGGCTCCTTCAGAGTAGGTTCGCATTGGCTCCGTTGCTAGACCAAACACCATATTGATAGAGTGCACAAGATTTGTCATCTTTGCAACATTAAGGGAGGTTGAGTTTGAGGAGCATTGCATCTTTCGCTGTCCTCTATACTATGAGATCAGAGGGAGGTTTTACTGCCTCTTCAGGGAAGCACTGTTGCTCTCCACCTTCAGATATATGGACCAGAGGTGCCTTGCCCTTTGTTTTCAAGAAGCCCTTAGGCTTCGAGACCACACACTCTAGCACCGACATCCCATGATGCCTCCACCCTGTCAGCTTATTAATTCATTCTTCAAAAACCTTCATTCAATGCGTAGTACCAAGCATCAACTTGGCTTTGCCCCTTATTCTAGATTTGTGAGGCCCAGGACGGGCTCCTATTTGCAGCAACCTTCCTCTTCCAGGATCACTTTGAGGCCGCCTAGGGCTTTGACTGGTCCTATTGCTTATCCTTTGGTTCAAAAGTTCTTCATGGCTGTTCGGAACCCTTAATTGAGTTTGGGAGGGTTTCTTTTCCTTTGGACCCCTACCTCTATTTTTATTTCAGTTGTTGGTTTCTTCTTAGGGCACTGTTTTGTGTCCCTGCTACGGGCTGACCCCCTTTTTGTTGTACTTGGCAGTCCCTTTGACCCTTTGACCCTTTGTGGTCTTTTGTTGGACATTAACAAATTTATCTTATCTTATCTACTCCCTTTCCTCCATTTCATTTGATCCTTCTTCTCCTTTATATATTTTGTGAGGAACGGTCATACCTCTTCACCATGTCTGCCCTTTTCAATGGTCACATCCTTTCACAATTACCACCGTTTGAAAGGGTCACAACCCTTCACTTTTTAAAAGAGTCACTTCCTTGTTTTCTTCTCTTTCCTTCTTCCCTCAATCCTTCCTTAATACGACCCTGTTTCTTCCTCCCTCAATTTCCCCCTCAAATAAACTTCTCTTCTCTTCCTTTTATACCTTATATTTCAGGGAGACACAACTTTTCCATTCATGCCTTTTGACCATTTGTTTAATTGAACTAAATTTAACTACTTTTTTATTTTATTCTTTTATATTTTTAATTTAATTTATTGTTTATTATTTAATCCTATTTCAAGAAGGGGACATGCCACACCTTGAGCCACTAATTAAAAATGTTTCTTTTTGCATACCACTGATGATAACATTGGAATCTCCTTGAATAACTAGAATACAAACTTGGAGTTTGGCCGCTAATTTGAGACCAAACACCAAACCTTTTTCTTCCACAATATTATTGGAATTATTTCCCATGAAGCATGTTCCAAAAGATAGAAACATCTACCCATTGATTTTGAGAAGAACTCCCACATTACAGGAAACTTGGGCTGTTCTTGGCAGCCCCATCAAAATTAAGCATAATCCATCCTTCATGGGAATAAGCTTGCATTTAAGATTGAAAAACACACATTATAACCAAAAGCGCGCATTTGTGAAAAACTCATGCGAACTAGTGTATCCTATCGGAGGAGGCACAAGAGTATAGGTCCCCTATTAGCCATTGTTTTAGGGAGGGTATCATCATAGTTATTTTCTACTATCAGATCACTTTTCTTAGAGTGGATACCTCATTGGGACTCGCTTCCTTGGATTTAGCCATTTTCAAGATACTATCAGATCAAGCAATGGAAATTTCCTTTCATAATTAATCTTGGCTTTTTACTTTAATCTTAAATTCTACTATCTCTCTAGCTGTATCTTCCAAGCTATCATTCTTGGAGCGGGGTTCCACACTTCTTTGAGAGTATTAACTATTTGATAATTGTCTATCAAATTCTCATCATAGATTGAATCAGTTTAGAAAACACAAGCATGCAAACTACACACAAGTCTTAAAATATTAGTTGGAACTTGGATATTTGATTCATTTGTGATTAACTGGATTGCTTTACGTGTTGACCAATTTTCCTTAAGACAAATGCTTTTGATTTGACAATCTTGTTTCTTGAACGTAATAATTTTTCTAGTTGAAAATGTGAATTTCCTGATTTTACCATGTGCTTTATGCTTAGTGGATTCCAAGATAAACTACCAGGTAAAGTATACTGACAATCAGATCTTCATAAAAAAATCTAGCTGGACAGATAAAATGCTTATAGCCAGCTCAATTATTATGCAAAGGCTATTTGACATTCTGGTTGTGTCAAAATGTTTTTATTTCAAGAAACCAAATTCAAGGTGTGTTGCGTGTGCCTTTTCTAAACACTTGGTGCAAAAGATGATTTGGAAAATTGTTGACTAAGTTTCTTGTGATCAGAAAAAGTTCATCCTGTTTGATTTGACGCATTTTATTTTTAATAGGCTATAATCAATGGAGAAGAACAAATTGTGGTTGGAACGCTTGATCTCATTCAATCCAGTCAACTTCCAGATGAAATACCAGGGACTCGTCCAGAAGTAAGTTTTCTTAAGACTTTTGATATTGCAAGAGTAATAAATACAAAAACGATGGGAGAATATTAGTCAACGAAAGAGGAGAATTATTGTGATGCCAAATGATTGAATGAATACTTTTTCTCTTTGGACCATTTAGAGGCTGAAATCTGAAACAAAAATGTCTAAAATATGTTTTCCATTAATATGCCTTTAGGATTAGAATCAAATCATAATTTGACTCTAAAACTTTTAACACATGATGATCCTTAGGTGTGTTTTGCATTTACTTATATTTGAGGCAGATTACATTAAAGTAATTTGTAAATAATAGATAATGGTAGATGAAAATAATTTCTTTAAAATATGATAGCAAGCTACTCTGATATTTGGCTAAGCATTTTTTATTTATCCTCACAAATGACTTACTTAAGCTTTAACAGATCTCAAAACCAGAATTCTGTGCAAAACCAGAGTAAGTTTACCTGAATTTACTTAATTTCTAGAGAATTCTTGAGAGGGCTATAATAAAAATTACAATTCTTCTGGATAGCTACTTTTAGCAAAGAAAATGGTCATTAGTGCTTTTGGGATCTCCTCAAGAAAGATTTACATTGTCAGTTGTTAACTACATATGTTCTAATTACCTAATTTGTTTTGCAATGTTTAGCATCAACAATTCTGATTTGTGCCAATAGAGAAACTTGTCCTGTTCCTTCAATGTAGATGTTACCATCAATATATTTTTCTTGTCATGAACTTTTGTCTTGCCAGCTCTATAGGATGGCCCAACTAGGCGATGGTGTGACACTTTGTTCCAAAGATGCTATATACAGTTGGATAAATAGTTTCATCATGCTTCTGTAGGGTTGTTCATTTGGATTTATCATCCAATTGTAAATGTGTTCTGCAGTTAAATGTTGATTTAAAATACAGGAATTTGTTTCCTTTATATGTGTTGACTTCCTTATTTTTTCCATCTATCTTATGTAACCATCTTATTGTGTTTGATTGAAGAGTGATGTTAGATATTATGAGGTGCAAGAAGCATCTTATTTCATTGCTGAACTGTGGGTTTTCTTCTCTTCAGGGAACTGATGCACAGTTTACAAGAGCTTACTTGACTAATGTATGTGTAGCGCAAGAGCTACATAGAAAAGGCATTGGTACTGCTTTGATTAGACAAGCTGTGAAAATTTCTGAACAGTGGGGTAATTTCCATATATGTTCATTTCCCCAGAATTTTTTCTGCCATTTGATTTTATATTAGTTCTTTCTTCCAGTTTCTTATTTTCCTTTTTCGTATCTGGGATGATTCAGTTACAAAACTCATTAACAACTTTTCCTTCAGTTTAGCTCTGTACCTCAAAATTTCAAATATTCTCACAGATGCATGATTTCAGTTTCAGAGTCAAGTGTTTCTGTTATTAAATATTTAAAAATATCAGGTGATAGCGTCTTTCAATTTTATTAAAATTCATCTCATCATTTTTAATCATCTAGAATCTCGAACTACTACTATTCTGTTGTTTGAACATTGGGCAATTTTTATTTATATTCATTTTTCAACATTATCATACATTAAAACTCCTTGTTTGGCTGCTAAAGATACTGTCGTCCTGTAAATCTTATCATGTTATATAATGAAAGTAATTTCACATAATTTTCAGACTAAAAGCAAAAGGGTAGAAGAATCTCGAGTCTTCCAGATTTAGGAGAAAATATTTTTCTAAGAGTTTTGCCAATAAATTATGGCTCTTCTCTAGTGGCCATCACTTGTACAGCCTCAAGATCACTTTAGGGTGCACAAAGCAAGCTGAGCACTAGTTAGATTTTGATCAGGGATTAGACAAACTTTCTTCGATTAAGTAGTCGATCTGAGGAAAAACAGGGATATAGATTTTGAATCAAATTTACAACTGATTTGATCTGTATAGTAATATTAGGAAAACTATAAGTGGTCTATATGCGTACTATGCACTTAACTACTCCAAGTTGATGTTGTAGTGCCTGTATCGTGCATTGAAACAGTCACGAGATATACGGAACTTACATGTATCTAAAAAGAGGATTAAATGCTGTGCTGGATGTATGTTGGTGACTGTGAAGTTTAATAGTCAAGAGTCTTTGGCTAACATGCCTGCAATCTACAAGGAGTTGTCAATACCAATAATTTGCAGGACAACAAAGCTTGAAACTTGTGAATGAGCCATGATAATCCCCTGAAGGAAGTGTATACAATGCCATGTATTCTTTATTTGGTGATTGCATGTGCTCTTTTACACAACCATTTTATAAACACAATCTGTTACTAGACTATTGCCTTAATCAGGACTACAAACTATTTGATCCATGACAACAACCTTAACATCCAAATCACAATTGAATCTTTGTCAGTGATTTCTATGCAGATTTAGTTTCAACTGTGAGTATTAAGAGTAGTTCTTGCATATTAAACTTGGAAAGCATATAAATGAGTGAAAAGAGTATGGAATACAAAATCATATGCACCTTTTTAGTGGGAAATGCTTTGAAACAGCCACTTGAAGATTGAGTGTTCCTTTTTAATACTAATGTACTTTTTGCCTTACGCAATCTAATTTACTTGGAAGGTCATATAAGTGTATTTAAATATATCTACAGAGGACAGTTGACTTCTTAGCAGTCTATGCTAATACATGGCTTATTTTCTCCCTTCTTCATAAATATTTACTTTCTTCTCTATCAGCTAGAGGAGATGCAACTGTGCTTGTCAAAGGGTTTCAGAGAACATCATCATCTTCATAGATCTTCCGTCAACCTGGCCTCCTTTTTCTATATTGCTTTCAAGTTGTCTACCATGTCATTTTGTGGTGATTCATTTACAGCAAGTGTCCTTTGATAATTTTAACCAGAAAACAATAATGGAATGATGCTTATAGTATATCATGTTCTGATGCACATGATTAAATGATAAATCTCTGCACAGGGTTCAAATTGAAGCATTTTGTAAAATTTGTATTGTAATGTTTTTGTCTTCTGTTCTTTTAATATTGTATGGATAGCCTATGTGCTTATGAAGCTTCCGACACTCAAATAGAGAATAATATGCCATTCCTCGATGAAAAATGGTTGTTAATGCAAATAAAATTTGGTGCCCCTTCTATGGTTTCTACAAATATGCTTTGAAATGGCTCAAGTTCCCTTTTTCCTGATTACATAGTGAGATCTATTAGGGCCCTCACCTAAAACAAAATATAAACGTATGAAAGTTACAACCTGTAGGCTGGAAAATGAGAAACCAACCATTCAAAGAACAAAACACAAGAAAAGGAGACTAACTTCCAAAAAGAACCATTAACCAAACAAGGATCACTGACAAGCCCCCATCTACCAGCTCTAAACCTATAAGGACCATCCCAGCCAGTCACTTCCTGCACGACCACCTCTTCTTTCCCGATTGAATAGAGGCTAACCCCATTACCCTTACAAGGCACATCAACTGTGGAGAACGTTACACTATGAAGGACCTCCTCCCATGGTTTGGCTTTCATTAGTGTCCCATAAACAAAAGCTGGCATGGTGAAAGCACTAGATGCCTGCAGATTCCCTTGAGAATTCATCACCATAAGGCTCTTCACCACTGCATACGTTAGAGTGGAATGCCTTTAATTCCTGAAGCTCCTTTTAAACAGTAAGTGTTTACTTCTTGGCTAATTTGACATCCACCAAAATTGCCACCAAAGGATCCTCCTCCTTATCCTCATCCTCCTTTTACTCCTCCTTAACCAGCTCAAAAACAATAAAATGCTTTGGGTAAGAAGCCACAACAACCACATTGTTGCCTCTGATAATAGTACAGCAGAAGCAAGTGTCTCCACAAAATCCACCCTAATGGACACCTCCAATCTCAAAGGACTAGACTCACCCACCCCATCATCCCCTATCATAGCTCTAATGAACCCAGGCACATTTATATCCTTGCAGTGGAAAATTGCTTCCAGACAACAATTGAATACCTTGCCATGCAAGTAAAGATCACAAGGCCATGAAGAACAACCATGTTGTGCTATCAAAACACAAACTCGTACAATAGAGTGCCATTAAAGCCGACCCTCATTGCCACCTGCTGCACCATCCTCAATGCTTGTTGTAGGGAGACAGGAACACAGTGAAGGAAGGGAGCTGGTAACATCCACCTAATATAAGCCTCTTTCACATGCTCCAAGAATGAAAAATCAAGCCATGAATTCATTAGAATGTCATCCTCCATCAAATCAACTCATACGCACATCACTCATACAAGCTGCCTGTGAAGTGAAATGAGAGCAAATGGTACAAGTCAAGATACTACCATGTGGCCTAAGCAGGAAAAAAAGGGGACTACTGGGGCATAAAAGCCAACCGTTCCCCAAATGCGAACTGAGATTCCAGATGCATGTTATATAACACTATGAAAGGCTCTTTCCACATCCATGCTGACTAAAACTCCACGGCCAAATTCACCTCCTGAAAGTAATGCAAGAAAACCACGGTATCAAAGAGCAAATAATTTATGCATCCTGCTGACAATGTCAAAGTTTCCAATTAGGACAAAATCCTTTACAAAGACCATTGATGATGTTAAGATTATCAAATTTGATCACAATTTTGTTGAGATCAAGAGAAGAGGCTGACGACATCCCAGTGTTTCTTCTTCATTATTTGTTTTGGCAGCCAAATAGAATAGAATCATTGTGAACAAAAATAGCTTGCTCATCTCTAAGCACCACACTGCATCAAAAGGTTTGAATTTCCCTTAAATACTGATTTTTTTTCAAATGAATGGTTTTTTCATTTCCTCTGCTAGCAGGGATTGAAAATGCATAATTTTTTACTTGATGGTTTCTCAAGTTGTTAATGGATGTCAAGAGGCTAGTCTTTTCTGCATATCCTTATGTTCTATATGATTTTTATGTTTCCAATAAGTTTATTTGATTGTCATCAGTGTGATCTGCAGTGGTTATGATAGCTTTTTTGTGTACATGTACATAATAGATAAGGGTTTCAAAAGTACCATTGTACCCTTAATGTAGGTGGATTGGCAAGATATGGTTTACTTTGGATGTTGGTCATGAGTTGGAAACCCAAGGTTATGCAACTTAAACAATGCAGTAAGGTAATTGGAAAGAAATTCCATTGTGGGTCTACACAAGGGGTGTAAGTGCCAACTTGGCAACTTGTTTGGCAGTAACCTGGAAAACAGCCCTCAATATATATTGAGTAAAAGAGCTGTAAGCTTCAGTTCTTTTCTGAGGGGAGGCGCCTTTTTAGAACAATCTATATATGTGAGCACAGAGTTAGATATGGTTGTAGATGGATTCAAGTTAGGAAGCATACTTCTGAGACAGAGACTCTTGCTCATTCCCTTCTAATTTTGAATGCTAGAATGTGAACTTAGGTGGTTATATTATTATTTACTGTGTGCATAATGTTTTAGCCATGACTTGGCATGTTACCTGTAGTAGTTCAGATTGTTGAACTTGTGCACTTTCTATTTAATATGTGTTGCATTTATGACATCAAAATATTCAAAACTTATAACAAACTATAGAAACACTAAATCGGTCCTTGTAGTCTTTAGTATGAAACTTTTCATGATTGTATTCTCTTCAACCGTCTGTATATTTGTAAATTAACAAAATGTTGCCCGGTTGTTTATCATTTTAGCATAATAACTGATATGACTTGTTGAAAATATTGCTCTGATAAAAAAGGAAGGCAAACCAAAAATATTCCTCCACTTTTTGCAAATAAAATCATCTATAAAAGTATCTGAAGCATTCAACAGCTGCAATATAAAAATTTCTTGCACTTCAAAATTTTCATGTCATCCCTGCAAGTTCTATTTAATCTCCGTTGTGTGCAAAGAATGCACATTTGCAACCATTAATTTGGTATTTTAAACGCTTAAAATTCAAGAACCCAGTTGCATTTCTATTTTATGGCCAAACTATTAGAGGGTGCAATCATATAACCCTTCACCCCTTGTTTTCAGTTTAACACGTGTGCCTGCATGCAGGTATGACCGATCTTTATATTCATGTAGAGGTAGATAATGATGGTGCAAGATGCTTGTACGAGAAGAGTGGCTTTATATATGAGAGTGGTGAGCCTGCCTGGAGAGCAAGGTTTCTAGGTCGTCCCCGTCGATTTTTATTATGGGCAAATATGAACAAGCTTCTCTCTCATCCATAGGTTTTAGTAATTTAATGGTGGGCAGTTGCAAGTTATTGCAGCTTGATCCTTTTCAAAGATTAGTTACATGCCAGGTAGTTTCCACGTCATAAATGTTTGGGCTCATGGTATTTCAAGATCACCACAAAGCAAAGTGTAACCAGTTGTATGTAACACAGATTTGGTTTCACTCTATTTTATCTCGTTCTTTCTTTTACATGGCAAGTTAGGAGTGGGATTTGGGTAATTAATTGGTAAATTAAGGCATTTGTGTCTTCATCATAAATGTCCTTCAGTAATCTCTGAAAGGTGCAAAGTTAGAAGTTTGTTTATTTAATTTCGTTCATGTTATTTGGCAGTAAGAGAATTCACTGGAATAGTGGAGGTATCAATGCTAATCTTTTTGTTTTACCGTGTTATGAATAAACTTGCCATCTGCCTTGAAGATATGGATCACGCTGAAGTGGAGAACATGAAATATAGCTTGACAAATGATGCAGGACACCTTTGCAGTTTTGCACACATTTTGACTTACCACCGCTAAGATAGGATTAATATTTAAAGAATTGGCTTTTTTCTTGAGGTTACACTTTTGGTCTTGGCTCGGTTAAAAATTAAAATTATATTAATGCTCAGGTGTTTAAGATTACAGATGAAAAGAACGTGATATACAATTAGAAGCCCGTAGATGTTCAAATGCAATACATTTAATGCTCAGGTGTTTAAGATTACAGATGAAAAGAACGTGATATACAATTAGAAGCCCGTAGATGTTCAAATGCAATACATTTAATTTTTGAACTAGTTGTTTTTGTCTAGCATTGTGTTGATTGTGGTGAAGAGGGAGCAAATATATTCATTTTTATTTCAATAAAGTGAAATGCTCTACTATACCTGAACAAATTTTTAATGGTAGCTAAGAGATGAATTGATGGGACCGAAAAAAGCTACAGTAGCACAAGACTGTAGACCTCACTAATGACACTGAGGAAGATAGGGATAAGATTAACGACCAAAATAAATAGCAAACAAACACTAATAAAACCACTTGGACTAGCAAGGATGTCTAGGCAAGGCACTTCTACTCAGAATTCCATAGTCAAGGAGCTGGCTACAGATTGACAAGGTGGATGTTGGTGCTGCCAAGAGGAGGTACTCTGGTTTCTCAAATATTGATAATGCAAAGTCCTGTTCTTGTTTGATTTTTTCTGCCGAAGATCTTGCAGACTTTTCCTCCTAGAGTCATCATCCCACACTTCCTATGAAGGTGTGAAGGAAAAAGTATGATTTTGACACTAGTACATAAGGGAGAAGATTCAAGTTGTATCAATAGTTGTGAAGGTATTTGATTCATTAATAGAATGTGTTCTCATTAGGGGAGAGGGCCTGATTGTGGCGTGGGTTCAAATTGTGAATAAGCTAATTGAAGAAAAATTTATATTTATTAAAATTATTATTGGAAGATGTTAACAAAAGTACTTATTTACTAAGCTAGAGCCCCAATCAAAGTTTGGCCAGTAAATGTTTATTTTCTCAAATATAGGTGATTGTCACTAAAGATTTAAATTTTTAATACACGACCAATTTTACAAAAATAGTTTAGATGACATGAACAATTGGAATTTTCATTCATCTATATTGACATGACATTTGTCCAACTTGTAGATACATATGACAAGATTACAAAGATTACAAATATATCTGTTCCACTTGTCAACCTTGCTTCAACAACTTGATGTTCCATCATGCCCAAGTACTTATTCGCTTCAAACTCTACAATCAATAAAAACAATTATTCACTTCAAAACCCTTCAATCACTAAAAAAAATTTATTCACCATTAAGAATCATAAAACAATATATAATAGCAATAAAAAAACATTGTAAACACCGCCTTTGAATTTATTATGGTACGTGCTATTTTATTTCAAAATCATTTCTACTATTAATTCCATTCAAACATCCGTACAACATCTTTCAAATTAGAATGATACCACTTCTACCATTAATTTCAGATGCATAATAGGAATTCACTAGACGAATTCATGAATCCAAATCTATCTATCTACTTGCTCCACATATTAGTAAATCAAATGCATCTAGTTAGAGTGTCAACTGATGGGTTGCAACCACATATAGATTAAGAGAAAAGAATGTAAGCAAATACTTAATGATTATTATGCCTATAAATACAAGTTATATTTTACATTGAAGATTTCACACTTTCAGACACTTGTTGCAGCTTCGAACATATGTATATTTGTAATCATTTCATACATACAATTGCATAACCAACTTTTACAGATGGATATTTGTTTAATCTTCATATATTACATGTTTTATAGAGAAAGTTATATACTTTTTTCTACGAAATACAAACCTGAGTTCTGAACTACAATAGAATGGGAATATTTTATTGTTGAATCATATATGTATACATATACATATATACAGAACTACAAGTAACCATTCATTTCATACTAGATATCAGTTTTATTTCACAAGTATCAAACGAATGCTTAAATTGGAATGCATTTGAAATTGATGGTACAAGTTATTTAAAATCTGATTTTAATATTTCATATCATTATTGTTTACATTTTATACAATGAAATGAGCATGTTCCACTGTTGGGTTTACTTCATTATGAATTCATTGGTGCTGTTTATGATTCGTATATAACATGTGTTTACATAACATGTCTTTATATGCATAAATTTGTACAATATTAGTTGAGGCTTTTCATGGCATGGACCGACATTGGACATGTATTCAGGGCTTTCATGTTCATTGCCATGTCAATATATGGTAGTAGATGCTCATTTATCATTTACTTCACCATTCCTATTTGTTTTCAAATTCTTTGCAGTTAGATTGGATTCAAATTGCAATTAGTTTGTGATGCTCTTAGTCCTTTGCATCGCCGTTCATAGAGGACCTCAATTCAGCGCTGGCGTTTATGATAATTCACATATTTCATGTTTCATTATATAGAAATATTATTAAATAATCAGTGAAATGGTTAACAATTTTGAATATTTTGTGTGTTTGACATGGGTTTTGAATGTCTATGTTCAATAGACTGTTTGATAATATTATACATTAACATTCAATACGTTTGAAATTGGATTGTAAACTATAAAACATGTTCACCAGGTTGTATCCAAATAAAATAACTCTATGTAATTTTATATATCACACATAAAATATATGAATCATAAGCATTAAATATATTCAAATTTCTATTAAAATAAATGATGTAAGACACAAATATATATTTATACATATATGTGTGCGGACGTGCAACATACATACATATATGTATACACACAAACACACTCAAAGAAATAGACAAACACAAACATAGATCAACACAGAGACATACATTGAAAACAGACAAATACACATGTGCGTGTGTGCCGGAGAGGGGGATTTGTATGTGTATGTATA
The DNA here is from genome assembly GCA_027943335.1 of Chamaecyparis obtusa. Taxonomy (NCBI): domain Eukaryota; kingdom Viridiplantae; phylum Streptophyta; class Pinopsida; order Cupressales; family Cupressaceae; genus Chamaecyparis; species Chamaecyparis obtusa. The sequence continues at coordinate 765,350 of BSBK01005887.1, forward strand.
TACATGCTTCTTACTATTTGTTCAATGCTACAATGCTCCCTTTCCATGGGAGGTGCCTGTAATACCCCAAAATTGGCATCTTGCGATCCTAACCAATTTTGGTGCATTTAGTCCTATTTCTTCAAATTTCTACATCATCAAAGTCTTATTTTACTAGGCAATTCTGTCTCCTAATTGACTTTATTCGACTTAGTGTCAAATGCAGAAAACCTCAAATTTGCATTAATCACATACTATATTTAATTCCTAAATATCAACATTTATTGGTTAAATAAACCCTATGATTAATTAATTTAATTACAAAGTCCTAGTGATTTAATTAAATTAATTCTACCCCTTTTAGCTAATAAACATCAAGAGGAATTAAATAATATTTAGTTCTTTAAATGAAATATCCCCATTTGAATTTAATTATCCAAGTAATTGGAAAAGCCACCCATGAAGCCATATTTCATTTAATTAATTAGATATTCTCTCCAAATTTGTTTCACCTCCCCTCCATGGAGACGAAGAGTCGACCGTTTCTTTGCAAGAAACTCTTCAATCTCCATCCGGGCTCTTCTATATTAGAACTCTCTCATTCCTCATTTGAGGAGGCAATTTTAGAGTATCAAATCGTTGTCAAATTATTGTCTCACCTTTTACATTCTTAAGCTTTGATTATCTTGCATATTAGAGTAATTTCATTTCTTAGATTAATGATGCATATGCTCTTAACTTAGTTTGCTTATCACATTCTTAGATTAATGCTCATTTCTTCTTACAAGTTTTAGATTAATTTTGCACCATCATTCTATCTTAATCTCAATTACAATCATTCTTAGCATTAAATCCTCCATTTTAGAGCTTGGTCTATGGTTGTTGGGCTCTCAATTCTGAGAGTTACTCAAAACCCCACCTAAATAGGAGGCAACAGGTCGATTCAAACAAGCGTGTGAGTGAATAATTCATATTCATTTTCGTATGTGATTATTGAGCAAAGACTATGTTGAAGTCTATGGCTGAATAAGAGGTCCACATTCAGTTATAAATAGTGCCATGTTGCTAATATTTGAAGAGGGAAAATTTCTTTCCATTGCACAATCAATCAAATTGATAATCCAAGTGGCTCTTTTTGGTTTCTTCTTGTCAAACCACTTGGATGGAAAGTTTTCTTGTTGTTTAAACTTAAAAAATTCTACAAAAATCATATTTGGGTGAGCTAAAGAGTTGTCAGTCTAACTACAACTTTTCCCTGATTTTTAGGGCACATATTTAGGTTGAATAAGAGTCTTTTTGAGTTGTTCAACTCATGCAACTCATTGTTAAACCAATATGTAATAGTTTAGGGGCGATTTGAGATAGTTTATTTATTATTTTCATTTTATTACGTTCCAGATAAGATAAGATAAGATACGATTTATTAATATCCAACGAAAGACCAACAAGGGTCTATGGGACAAGAATCATATAGCCAAAATAGCAAGAAACCAGTAGACCACGAAACAGTGGTCAGGGGAACATGCTAAAAGAACAAGGAACCAAACAAGAAGAAGCAGAGAACAAAGAACCACCAGGGCAAGGACTAGGGGTCCTTCCCTTGTGGAAAGAAATTCAACACAGAAGGATAGAGACCCAGAAGAATATGGGTATGGTGTTGTCGCCGTGATCTGCTGGTGGTCTATCACTGATGGGTAGAAGCACTGCGAGGTCTCACAGATCTGGAGTGACCAATGGTGGAGGCACATGAGGGCCGCTTCACACCCTGAGCCGGGGGCGAGGGCGAGAAGAAATCCGTAATGAGCTGCTCGGTGACCTGCTTCTGGGGAAATAGAAGTTGCAAGGTATGGTCCCGGAGCCATACCATCTCCTGTAAATAGAGTGCCAGACATCTCTAGTCAGAGTAACAAAAGAAGGAAGACAAGGAGCTGCAATCTCTGAATAAGCAATAGAAAATCCCTCTGATCTCATAGTTTATAGGGTAGCGAAAAATGAAATGTGCCTTGGTCTCAATCTCAGACAATGTGCATAAACTGCAAATGTGATCCTCTTTGTCAATGTGACGATCAATTTGTGCTCGCAGGCGGTGAGAGCTGACTCTGAAAGATCCCAACGCGCTCCGAAGAGCATGGCACCAACACCGTGATAAATATCTAGGTCGAACAATGGTCCCATCCTGGATGTGTAAGAAGTGCTCAGCATAAAAAGCCATCCTCAAATGTAAGCCCCCACTAGGGTTGGTCCAGGTCGAGATGATGTACTGCCTGTAGATGTCAAGTCTGACATGCTCTTTCAACTCTCGTCTGGAGGGGAGAAGATGAGCTAGAGCATCCAAAGAAAACTGAAAGGGGGGTAGGTGATCAATATCAATCCTGATGGAACCCAAAAGGGAAGTGGCCTGAGCATACCAGCAATGAGCTCTAGAGGAGGTGTCAGATCTAGCTAGCTCAACATAAGAGCAATAGTCGAGGTAAGAGTATCTACTCCGACCATCTGAAGAGTCTGCAAAGCAACATAGGCGGTGAAGAAACCAAATCAGATTGAAGATGGCCCCCAACCTAAAGGGATGAGCCTTGAACTCAGCCAGGATGATGCTATGGGAGGTGGTACGATGACATTTGATGATACGCCGAAGGAGGAGAGTCTGTATGCGCTCAATAGAGGCCCAGTCGGAACCAAGAAGAGATGGTCCCCAAACAACAGAGCCATAGAGTACAATAGGTCTAACCAGAGAATCCAGGATGGATAACTTGGACGAGGTGTCCTGAAAGTGGTGTCTGAAGCACTATCTCTCAATCAGGGTGAGGGAACCCATCCCTTTGTTGATTCTGGGCTGAATAGCAAGTCTCAAACTGAAGCGAGGACCGGAAAAACTTAACCCTGAGGTAAGTGTATGTGGAGGCAATCTCAATCTCCTGTCCCTAGAAGTACAAGTGTAAATGTGAGGTCTTCAAGCAATTGAAGACCATGACCCGTGTCTTCCCTAGATTAACCACAAGCTGTCTCAAATCACAAAAGGAGGCCAAGATATCAAGAATTCTTTGGAGACCCTCAGGTGAGGAGGCTAAGAGAATCATGTCATCAGCAAAAAGAAGAATGGAAACTAAGATCTAGTGTAAATAACAACCATCACCTAGGAGAGACAAGTCTCTAATGAAACCCTCTAGCTCGTCAATGTAGATGCCAAATAAGGTGGGGGAAAGAGGGCATCCCTGTTTCACCCCAATAGTGCTCTGAATAGGATCCAAGAAGCCCTATGGGGTCCTGAATCTGCCCTCAACATGCTCGTAAAGTCTCATAATGGCAGTCAAAAGAATCTTAGATATCCCAATGTCTCTAAGTCTCTGGAAAAGTGCCACCTGGGGGACAGAATCAAATGCCTTACAAAAGTCAATGAAGCAACAATAGACTTTCGCAAAGCGATAGTGAGCCTCCTCAATGATTGCCCGTAGTGTCAAAATGTGGTCCATGGTCTAGTAATCTGCATGGAAACCGGCTTGACCTCTAGCCCTGTAGTCCAATCTATCAAGCTGTGAAGAGAGGATAGTGTTCAATGCCGTGGCATAGAGTTTGGCAAAGGTATGCCCAATCATGATGGTTCTGTAGTTCCCGGGGTCTGAGACTGATCTGGTCTTGTGGATCAGATGAATCACATGTCTCGACCAAGCCGCAGGGAAGCCAGTGCAAACCACTCTATTAAAGAGTGTGGGAAGATAAGAGCCTAGCACCGTGATATTGAGCTTGAGGAGCTCCGCTTGGAAACCATCCTCGTCAGCTGCTCTACTGCATCTCATAGATCTAATGGCCTCGTAAATGCTGGATGTGGTGAAGATATGGCAATGAGGGGGTGGGATGAGGTGAAGAGATGGCTGGCCCAAGATGTCATAGAGAGTGGAGGTGTGGGAGATGAGGGAGGTAAGGTCGATGGTGGAGGGTGGAGGGGGGTTTCCGTGGGAATAAGGTACGCCAAAAGAGCTTAGGATCATGGATAAATGTGTTACACAAGGCACTGCACTGTGAAGCAATGAAAGGACGTTTCTTCGCATGAAGAAACTGGCAGTAGGAGTAATGGAGATCAACAAAATTAGAAGGGAGGGACTCAAAGGCCGAACGTAATATGTGGTGGAAAGGTTGACAGTCATCATCGAACCAACAGTTCATGGGGCAAGTGTTCTGACATTTAGATATGAAGATAGGGCGATGGGGGCTGGAAAGGAAAGCCGAATCCCAAATGGTCTTAGTCAGTAGATCAAACATGGAGGTAACATGGCTACACTCAGAAAAGCACATGAGGGAGAGGAATAGACGCAGGTGGAGGGTGAAAAGGTCACAATCCCCCTCAGCATAGTGGAAGCAGATATGGTTATGGGCGTGTCCCAAAAGAGAAATGCTTAAAAATCCTAGCTACGAGTTTTCTGATTTTGAGTTTGAAATTTCTATTTAAACTAAGATTTGTTATATAATAAAGATTGGGATTTGTTTATTCAAACTTAATAGACATATGGTGTTGTATTCTTAGAGTGTATTATTGCTAACTTTGTGAATTTAACTAAAATTTTAGATTCAAGAGCCATGTGTATGTTCATTGTATAAGAATATTATAATGTTTCTTTAATGGATCATCTCAGTTAATCTTAGTTTATGAGTAGTTTCTATTTTCATTTTTAGTTCACAATTGTTTCTTTTAGAAACATTGCCTTTGTAAATCTATTTAAGGAGCTTTCATCTCCTCTGTTTAATACATCAACATCGATTTGCCATAACATGGTATCAGAGCAGGTCGATGGGATTTCATAGAATTTGACAAATTTTTAAAGAAAAATTTGAGCCTGTTCTAATTTGGACTTTTTTTTCTAAATTTTTTAAAATAAAAATCGTTGGAGGTATTTTATGAAAATTATGTGATTCGTTTGTGAAGATTTTTGCTGAAAATTGCGAGCCTGGTCGAGGGATTTGATCACACAATTTCTTGGTTTGAAGTAGTGTGGAAAATCTATCTATCTACTTGCTCCACATATTAGTAAATCAAAGGCATCTAGTTAGAATGTCAACTGATGGGTTGCGACCACACATAGATTAAGAGAAAAGAATGTAAACAGATACATAAAAAATAAAATACTTGATGATTATTATGCCTATAAATACAAGTTATATTTTACATTGAAGATTTCACACTTTCAAACACTTGTTGCAGCTTCGAACATATGTATATTTGTAATCATTTCATACATACAATTGCATAACCAACTTTTACAAATGGATATTTTTTTTTATTAAGGAAAATAGATTTTGAAGGGACCTGAAACCCTTTATAAGAAGAATCAAAAGATAGACAATGACAACTCACATGATGGAATGGAACAAAACCAAAACAAGGGTTATGACAACAGACACCCACAACCCAAAACAAATGAAACTCGAGCAGGGCTTCGAGCAAACCCAACCAAAAGAAAGCCCAAAAATTTGGGATTTTCCTTTAGCACCCTTTTGATGGGACCGAAGGGTCATATCAAAAGAAGGTGAAGATGTTATTCCTAACTGGATACTGTGGGGGGCTGAATCAGTAAATACTATTTCTATTGCAATTTAAAACTTGTATAAAGATTCTTGCAAGATAAACACAATGTAAATAATCATCCACAAGCAGAAATAGAAATATTAAGATCAATACATCATGTATACGTGGAAACCCTCGGTTACAAGGAAAAAACCATGGTGAGACAGAGCTCACAACTTCACTACTGCAGTAATAAAGATGTCCTATTAGGAGCTTACAAAGCACTTGCAAGAGTGCTACCCGGTTAAGAGATTTGGTAGAAGATTGGTTAAGATCTTAGCTCTGTTAGGAGCTGCCTTGTTAAAGGACTTTCAACATCAACAAAGATGTTACCTGGTTAAAGGATTTTTACAAAGAACCTATTAGGGTTCACCCCGATGAAGGGATTTCAATATGCTTTCACAATATAAAAGCAATGATTTGAATTGACACTCTTTGTTTGATTAGATCATGCTTGTTGATCTTCCCGGTCTGCCTGGCTGTTGATCCTTTCTTCCCTTCACCTTTGTGACTGTAGCTCTTCTCTCAGAAGATATCTCTCTTCTACTCTATATATTCAACAACTATCAACAATAACTTTCTTACGTCCTATGACCTATATTTATGGAAAATTTCAACTCAATGAAATCCTAACTCATAGAACCACCAAGCTGTAAACTCAACCATAAATCATGCAGCAAAAAAGCTTTGCAAGATGATCTTGAGTTTACCTTGAAAACATCTGCTTAGAAATAAAACCAACTCATGTTAAAAAGCTAACTTTAGTTCTAAACGATGGAAACTTCGCATATTATGGTTTTAACTCAAACAGTTCCGCATAATAAGGTGCAGATTTATATGTAGTCGACCGGTATCAATCTTATACTTGGTCCATCCTTCTATGCAACATAAGACTGGTACTATGTACTCTATTCAGTCTACTGGTGTATATACTCTGTTTAATCTACCAGTGCATATTTAATGTTTCTAGTCTACTGGTGCCCATAAGGTAAGATAAGTGATCTACCGGTGAACCTCCATTGGTGGGAATTGTGTTTGCATCTATCTTCACTAATGACAACATAAATTTTCTAATAGAAGAATGATTTGAATGTTTACCTTTAACCTTGGACCAACCTTCTTCAACCAAAGCAGCAACAAGGCACCCATTCCAACAAGTCCAAGATATCAGAAGTAGACCCCCCAGAGGAGGCAACACCCTAAATTAAGTCAGCACTTTGAGAACGAGAGCCAGAGAGAGGGAAAAACCCAGGAGAAGAACCTAAGGAGCAGACCTTGCAACCAACCTTGCAGGAGAGCCAAAAATAGACCTGGCATCAATAGAAGGAGGGGCCTCCCCAGATGGAACATAAGGAAATTGCGCACACTCTGACGAAGGAGGAACACCAACAACCACAACAAAACCAACATCAAGAATAGGACCAGGAAGAGGAGAAGACATAGGGACCTGCCCAACCACCTATGAGAAGCTCCGAGGTGAGGACTTCTCCACCATATAGTGTTGAGAAGAGACACCCTGAGAAGAAACACCCTGCCACCATGAGGCAGTCCTATTAAATTTCTAAAGTTCACAAAGATCTGAAACATGACCAGTCTTGAAGCATCTTCGACATGTGAAGGGGAGGCCTTCATAATCCAAATTTTGAATCCAACTTCTACCATTAGGGGTAGAGAGTTTGATCATTGCAGGCAGACCATTAGAAATATCCAAATCCACCAAAATGAGGCATAAGTGGAGTGAAGCAAGTTAGATGATTTCTCATCCACCAAAATAAAATCCCCAAGAGTATCCCCCATAGTTTCGAGAAGAAAATCAACCCAAAGATGGAGGGGGAGATTAGGTAGCCTAACTCAGACGGGCAACTTATTAAAGGATTCAAAAGATGGAGAGAAGTCAAGATGCCAAGGTGTTAGCATCAGCGTGAAGCGGCCATCCTAGGTGAAATGTTTTTCACACAGAATCATTTTTCTATCAACCGCATTTTCAAATTTAGCAACAAAAAACCCCTAGCCAAAGGGAATATGTGAACTGTACTAGTGATAAGGGGCTCCCAATGCTTGGAGATCCAAGAATGTAAATCAGGCAAGCAAGGCCAATGACCCTTAAATTTGCAGATCAAGCCATGCGAAGAGAAAATAGAGGCGACAACATCAATCTTTGATATTGTCTCCTCCAGATCCACAACAATATTTTTGGAGACAGGGAAATCACAACGAATAGCCGTCTTCCCCGAAGCTGGTAAGAGGGTTGCAGCTAAAGAACCCTACCCCAAGGTTGCCACAAAAGGACTAGCAATAGGAACCACAACCATAGGCACAGAAGCAGTCGCCTCACCTAACCCAGGGATGACCAGAACAAAGACAGAGGCAACAAGAGGAACCCTTGAAGAATCAGTTGCAATAGTAGGGGCATCAGGAGAAATGGTAGAGGAGGCCCTAGGGGCAACCACAACAACGACTGTCGAAGAAGAGGAAGCACCTGCAGAAGCCCGCAGGGCATCGGCTGCAGCAGCAACGACAGCGGAAGAAATGAAATGAGCATGTTCCACTGTTGGGTTTACTTCATTATGAATTCATTGGTGTTGTTTATGATTCGTATATAACATGTGTTTACATAACATGTCTTTAGATGCATAAATTTGTACAATATTAGTTGAGGCTTTTCATGACATGGACTGATATTGGACATGTATTCAGGGCTTTCATGTTCTTTTCCATGTCAATATATGGTAGTAGATGCTCATTTATCATTTACTTCACCATTCCTATTTGCTTTAAAATTCTTTGCAGTTAGATTGGATTCAAATTGCAATTAGTTTGTGATGCTCTTAGTCCTTTGCATCATCGTTCATAGAGGACCTCAATTCAACGTTGGCGTTTATGATAATTCACATATTTCATGTTTCATTATATAGAAATATTATTAAATAATAAGTGAAATGGTTAACAATTTTGAATATTTTGTGTGTTTGTCATGGGTTTTGAATGTCTATGTTCAATAGACTGTTTGATAATATTATACACCACATTCAATATGTTTGAAATTGGATTGTAAACTATAAAACATGTTCATCAGGTTGTATTCAGATAATATGATTACTAACTCTATGTAATTCTATATATCACACATAAAATATATGAATCATAAGCATTAAATATATTCAAATTTCTATTAAAATAAATGATGTAAGACACAAATATATATATATATATATATAGATATAGATAGATAGATAGATAGATAGATAGATAGATAGATATATATATATATATATATATATATATATATATATATATATATATATATATATATATATATATATATATATATATATATATATATATATATATATATATATATATATATATATATATATATATACACACACACATACATACATACATTTGCACGCATGTGCACACAAACACACACATATATGTATACACACAAACACACTCAAAGAAATAGAAAAACACAAACATAGATCAACATAGACACATACATAGAGAACATACAAATACACACATATGCGTGTGTGCCCGAGAGGGGGGTTTGTATGTGTATGTATGTATATACATGCTTCTTACTATTTGTTCAATGCTACAATGCTCCCTTTCCGCAAGAGGTGCCATGTTGCTAATATTTGAAGAGGGAAAATTTCTTCCCATTGCACAATCAATCAAATTGATAAAGTCCAAGTGCCTCTTTTTGGTTTCTTCTATCAAACCACTTGGATGTAAAGTTTTCTTGTTGTTTAAACTTAAAAAATTCCACAAAAATCATATTTGGGTGAGCTAAAGAGTTGTTGGTCGAACTAAAGTTTTTCCCTAATTTTTAGGGCTCATATTTAGGTTGAATAAGAGTCTTTTTGAGTTGTTAACTCATGCAACTCATTGTTAAACCATTATGTAATAGTTTAGGGGTGATTTGAGATAGTTTATTTTCTATTTTCATTTTATTACACCCAAGAAAAATGCTTCAAAATCCTAGCTACAAGTTTTATGATTTTGAGTTTGAAATTTCTATTTAAACTTAGATTTGTTATGTAATAAAGATTGAGATTTGTTTATTCAAACTTAATAGACATATGGTGTTGCATTCTTAGTGTGCATTACTGCTAATTTTGTGAATTTAACTAAAATTTTAGATTCAAGATTCAAGAGCCATGTGTAAGTTCATTGCATTTACCTAACAATTCGTTTAATTTGTATTACTTATTGAATACTTGTTGTGGTGGATAATCTGATTGGATAATTCCAAATAGTGCTTTGAAGGATAAGTTCTCTTGCATATGTGCATGGATGTTATGGCTTGCAATATGATGAATTTTGAGAAATCATTTGTTGATTATTTCCTTTGACGATTGCATCATGTTATTATGAGTTGTGGATATCTGATTTATAATTTCATGGTTAATTTGATCTCATCTAATTTTTTTAAAACAAGTTTAGTGTTTGAATGGTTGATGTCCTTGATAGGAATCTAGTTTTTTTTCTTTAGAACCTCTCAATGCTTATCATCTTTTGTTCTTTATTTAAAAATATGAGATTAAAATTAGTTTGTTAGATTAGAATAAAGTTTGCATTTGTTTTGCAAATTATATATGTATGTATTCTACATCTGGGTGTCTTCAAAAATTACCAAAAAGAGAGTAGAAACCTAAGATCACCATTCCCATCCTTAGTTTCATTGGACCAACAAAGGCCTACCTTGTGAAGTTTTGCATAATCTTCTAAGACTTATTCCAACACGATTGTGACTTGGCCTTTCGGAACCTAATTGGGAGTGATTTATCTCTCTTTCAAGATGATGCATGAGCATCCTGGGTGTAAAGGCAATCTTGCATCACCGAAAAATATTTCTAGTTTCTTTTCAATAAGGGCTATCTTGTGCAAAGCTGCTATTTATGGAAACTTACTAGTTTTAGTAAGTTGGTCATATGAGCTCGGAATGTTCTAATTTTACAGGTGGAGGTTCATCTTAGTCATATCAGTCTACTAGTTGAGTTTCATTGCCATATCATCTGTATTGGTGAAGTTATTGAGGTTTTTGGGTACATAATCTTTGAGCTCAATTTTGAAGGACTTAGAGGCTCTGGATCGCAATCGAACTATTAGCTTGTGGTGGCTGATCAGGAAAGTACTATATAGTTTTTTGAGGCTGACATATTTTTGGTAATTTTTGGGCTGACATGTTGTAACTCATTCTAACCCTAAAGTGGAAAAATATAGTATAATATGGCTTAGGGTTAGGGATTTCAGGATGTATGATTTTAGTACTTGCAGCGGAATTGAGCTGTAAGGGATTACGGATTGTAATCAGGTCATAATCACTGGATAATAATAATATTGGACTCGTTGTTGGTGGATGTAGCTCAGGGATTGGGTGAACCACGTTAAATCTTTGTGTATTGTATTCTCTTCTGTGTGGTTTATTATTTTATGATATTGGTTATATTTGCATGTAATTGTTATTTCTACCTTGTTAATCCTAACACGAACCCTAACTAATTGGAGCTTGCACGAGTCAAGCACTGAAGATCATGTCCTGCCATTTCTGAAAAGTGGTTATAATAGACAAACGAAGCTACAATTAAAAAGTTATGGCCTTTGAAAGTTGGGCTGCCTAAAAATATAATTTGTAATTATTTTGAGCCGACCCTAATGTAATAATTATGAAAAATAAAATAATTCTAGGGGTAGTCAGCCTTAATGGCTAAATTTCTGGAACCTTCTTGGGCAGTGGAAAAATTGCCTATATAAGGAAGGCCCATAGTGTTTTCTAGGGCAGTTCTGAGTAATTATTTGAGGCTTTGTCTTACAGAATATTGTAAGGAAAATGCCCATGTGGCTTTGTATATTTTAATTTTGAAATTTGTAATTCCACACTTGTGGAGATAATAAGAAGCCCATTTTCTATTTTTGTAAATTGTTGTTGTTTCTTTGTTTTTGCTGTGTTTGTGGTGTTAAGGGGAGCACCCTTCATCAAGTGGTATCAGAGCCAGGTTTTCCTGAGTGTGTAGATAGATTGCCGACTGTGAGGTAGTTTGCACTAGGACCTTGTTTTAGGGTTTCAGTGATAAGCGCAAGAATTCTCCCATGAAAGGAATGCCTCCACGAAAGGAATGTGGCGGAAGAGTGGGAGGTGTATCACCTGAGGTTAGAGCCCTCTAGAGACAAGTGCGAGCATTGCAAGAAGAGATTCTCAGAGGTATGAATCTTGTTGTAAGAGAGGAAAGTGAGGATGAAGCCGAAGATGAAGGAAATTTTGATCAAGAAGGAGAAGGTGAAATTTTGAACCACGAGGAAGAAAGGCTTTTTCGGGCTATTTCCAAGACTGGGAAAAGACCTAAGATTGACGTTCCTACATTTTTAGGAAATGTTAACCCAGAGGAGTTGATCGACTTGATCAATGAATTAGAAGAATATTTTGAGTATGAAGATATCGAGGATCCTAATAGGGTCAAGTTTGTGAAGGCTAGACTGAAGGGTCATGTGAAGATCTAGCATTAGGAGATTCAATTGGAGCAAAATAGAAGAGGAAAGGAGAAAATCACAAGATGAAATTGGATAGTGGATAAATTGAAGTGACAAGTCATTCCTGTTGATTATGAGCTTGATCTACTGAAGAAAATGCAAGGTTTGAAACAATTAGGGAGATGTGTTCAGGAATATGCGAAGTTCTATCGAATCCTCATCAAAACAAGCCACGCAGAAGCTGATAAGGAGAAAGTTTCCCGTTACCTTAATGGGTTGAGGGAAAGCATTTAGGAGGAGTTGAATTTGGTCTGAATGAACAGTATTGAAGAGGCATACCAATTTTCTCTAAAGGTAGAGGAAAAGCTGAACAAGAAATTTGAAAGTAGACAAAGCGGAAGAGGTCATGGTGGAAGATCCAGCGGACGATCATATGGAGGCTGAAATGAAGATAAAAAAAAGAAGGATGAGGTTAGTAGTAACCAAAATCAGAGAGGAAACAATTTCAACTATTTCCAAGATTAGAATAATAGAGATCAGAGAGGAAGAGGACGAGGGAAAGGATCAAGAAGAGGAGGCTTCTGTGGAACATGTTTTCACTGTGGAGAAGAAGGTCATAGGGCATATGAATGTCCTCAACACCAAGAAAGGACAAATAGGAGAACTGAAGGCTAGGCTAGAGTTGCACATGTGGATGAAGATGCCAAATCATCACATTCTGAAGATGCTGAAAGAGGAGAAACACTAATTAACATAAGAGTCCTATTGAGTGGTGAGAATGAACTTGAGCAAAGGAAGAGCTTGTTTTGTACTAGATGCAAGTGTGAGGATAAGTGTTGTGATGTGATTATTGATAGTGGAAGAACTGATAATTTGGTTTCAGAAGAGATGGTCACAAAGTTAAAGCTCATGAGGAAGAAACACCCACATCCATACTAGATCATCTGGGTGCAAGATAACCACAAGGTCATTGTCAATGAACAATGCCTAGTGAATTTCAAGATTGGAGGATACCATGATGAGGTACTATGTGATATCATACCTATGGATGCATGTCATATGTTGCTAGGTAGGCCGTGGCAATTTGATAGGCATGTTGTACATGATGGTCATGTGAATACCTATTCCTTGACAAAGGATGGAGTGTGACATAAGCTAAAGCCATTGAAGGCCATATAAGAAAAGGTACGTAGTAATGCAAGAATAAGTTTTGTTGATGGAAGGAAGTTTCTAGAGGGTATGAGGCATGAGCATATGTGTTTTGCTTTAATTCTAAAAGATGGTAAAGAGGAAGTAGAATATGTACCTGTAGAAGTTGCAGATCTATTGAATGAGTTTCATAATATTGTATCCAATAATGTGCTTGATGGATTACCACCTATAAGGAAGATCAGTCATCAGATGGACTTGATACCAAGAGCCAGTTTTCCAAATAAGGCAGCACACAGAATGACACCAACAAAAAGTGAAGAGTTGAACAGATAGGTACATGAGTTGTTGTAGAAGGGGTTGATTTGAGAGATTTTGAGTCCATGTGTTGTACCAGAAGTATTAGCACCAAAGAATAATGGAGAATGGATGATGTATATAGACTCCAGGGCTATAAATAAGATCACAATCAAGTACATGTTTTTATTGCCATAGATGGATGATATTATGGACTATTTGAGTGGAGATATGTATTTCAAAAAGATAGATCTGAAGAGTAGATATCATCATATTTGGATCAAAGAAGGAGATGAATGGAAGTCTGCCTTCAAGACAAAGGAAGGACTGTATGAGTGGCTAGTCATACCTTTTGGGTTAACCAATGCACCAAGCACTTTCATGTGGCTCATGAACGAGGTTCTGAAAGAATTTCTGGGTAAGTTTGTAATTGTTTACCTAGATAATATTTTGATCTTTAGTAAGACATTGGAGGAGCATATGATGCATATTCATAGGGTGTTTGATATGTTAAGGGAAGAGAAATTATTGATTAATTTGAAGAAATGCAGTTTTGTGAAGGAGTTAGTGTATCTGGGATTTGTAGTTTCAGCAGAAGGTCTAAAAATGGACCCAGGGAAAGTGAAGGCTATCCTCAAATGGCCTACTCCAGGGAGTGCTACTGAGGTAAGATCTTTTCATGGTTTGGATAGCTTTTAGAGAAAGTTTATCATGAGTTTTAGCAGTGTTTGTGGACCCTTGACTGAAACAACGAGAGGGGATAGGAAAGAGTTTAAGTGGACTACAGGAGTAGATAAGAGTTTTAAAATGTTGAAACAAAAAATTACATAACAACCTTTTTTAGCACTTCTAGATTTTAATAAGGTGTTTCAAGTAGATGTTGATGCTAGTGGTACTACAATAGGAGCTATTTTGAGCTAAGAAGGTAAATCTGTTGCTTATTTCAGTGATAAGTTAAATGATACCAAGAGAAAATATTTTGTTTATGATTAGAAATTTTATGCTATAGTTCAGGCATTGAAAAAGTGGAGAAACTATCTTCTTTCTAAGGATTTTGTTTTGTATACTGATCATCAAACTTTGCAATATTTGAATAGTCAAGGAAAGTTGAATCATAGGAATTTGAAATGGGTTGAGTTTTTATAGAGTTACACATTTGTTTTGAAACATAGGGGTGAAAAGTCTAACAGGGTTGCAGATGCTCTTAGTAGAAGACAACTTTTGCTGACAGAGATGCAGATTGAGGTGGTCGGGTTCAAGGAACTCAAGAATTTGTATCCAGAGGATCCTGATTTTGGTGAAGCTTGGAAAGCTTGTACAAGATGGTATGCTATTCAGAGGAAGTCAGTTGTGCATTCCATGAAGTTCTATGAGGGAAAATCTCATCAAGGAGAAAAAAAATGGAGGATTGGCTATAAATTTTGGTCGAGATAAAACCCCTGCTTTGGTTAGTGAGAATTATTACTGGCCACAGTTGCAACAAGATGTCAAGAAGTTTGTATAGAGTTGCAGAGTATGTCAAATGACAAAAGGAGAAAAGCAAAATATAGGGTTGTATCAGCCATTACTTGTACCAGAGAAGCCATGGGAGGATATTAGTATGGACTTTTCTCTTGATTTACCAAGGACTCAACATGGACATGATTTAATTTTTGTGGTGGTTGATAGGTTTTCAAAGATAGCACATTTCATTCCCTATAAGAAGACTGATGATGTTGTTCATGTAACAGAATTATTTTTCAAAGAAGTGGCGAGACTACATGGTTTGCCAAAGATCATAGTTTCAGATCGAGACACTAAGTTTGTTGGATATTTTTGGCGAACATTGTGGAAGAAGTTAAAGATAGATTTGAAGTTTAACTCATCACATCATCCATAGACTAATGGATAGACATAGATGGTGAATAGGAGTTTGGGGAATTTGCTGAGATGTTTGGTTGGGGATAAGCCAACATGATGGGATTTGATTTTACCACAAGCAAAATTTGCATACAATAATTTTGTCAATAGGAGCATTGGTAAATCACCATTCCAGATTGTATATGGAAGTAGTCCCTGAAATGCTTCCAAGTTGAGGAAGATAGACAAAGGAGAGATAAGTAGCGTTGAAGTCAAGGATTTTGTAGAACATTTGAAGAACATCCATGAGGAGGTGAGAAAGTACATTACTAAGATGAATGCATAGTATACGGCTAAGGCAGATGAGAAAAGAAGACATAAGGAATTTTAGATTGGGGATGAAGTCATGGTTCATTTGTGAAAGGATTTATTTCGAGTAGGTACATATAACAAGTTGAAAATGAAGAAGTTTGGGCTATGTAAGAAACTAAAGAAGCATGATTTAGGAAATGCCTATGAGGTAGAATTGCCTACTGAGATGAATATATCACCAGTATTTAACATTTCAAATTTGAGAGAGTATCATGAAGGGGGTGTTGAAGATGGGGTCACAGAAGCACAGTGGAGTATTTCAGAAACTACTTCAGCTACCAAGAAGATTGAGGATATACTCGATAGTTGTGTTAGCAGAAGCACAAGGAACAGGACATATGAAAAATATCTGGTCAAATGGAAAGGACAACCTGTAGAAGATTCATCATGGTTGACTAGGGAGGAGGTTAACTATCTTGGTTTTCCTTTGCACACCTAAGATGTGACAGGGTCACTTCTCAAATTACCCTAGGTGTTTGATGCAGGAGCATCCTGGGTGTAAGGGAAATCTTGCATCAACCAAAAATATTTTTGGTTTCTTTTTAGTAAGGGCTATCTTGTGCAGAGCTACTATTTATGGAAACTTACTATTTTTAGTAAGTTGGTTATACGAGCTCAGAATGTTCTAATTTCATAGGTGGAGGTTCATCTTAGTCATATCAATCTTCCATTTGAGTTTCATTGCCATATCATTTGTATTGGTGAAGTTATTGAGGTTTTTGGGTACTAAATCTTTGAGCTCAAATTTGAAGGCCTTAGAGGCTCCGGATTGCGATCGAACCCCTACTGACTAGAGCTTGTGTGAGTTAGGCATTGTAGATTAGGTCCTGCCATTTTCAAAAATTGGTTATAATAGCCAAATGGAGATACACTAAAAAGTTACAGCCTCGAGAAGTTGGGCTACCTAAAAATATAATTTGTAATTATTTTGAGCCAACCCTAATGTAATAATTATAAAAAATAAAATAATTCTAGGGGTAGTCAGCCTTAATGGCTAAATTTTTGGAACCTTCTTGGGTGGTGGAAAAATAGCCTATATAAGGAAGGCCCGTAGTGTTTTCTAGGGCAGTTCTGGGTAATTATTCAAGGCTTTGTCTTACAGAATATTGTAAGGAAAATGCCCATGTGGCTTTGCATATTGTAATTCTGAAATTTGTAATTCCACACTTGTGGAGATAATAAGAAGCCCATTTTCTATTCTTGCAAATTACTATTGTTTCTCTATTTATGTTATGTGTTTGTGGTATTAAGGGGAGCACCCTTCATCACAAAAGAGGGATGTCAATGCTTGGATCCCTATCGTTGTATCATGTTAACATTGCGGTCAACATAAGTGGTGCTAGGAGGGCCGATTGATGGAAGGCTAGAAAATATGGTCTCTTTTTTGTCTGAAAGGTATCATAGAGTTCTCAAATCTACCCCAAAAAGGGTGGATTCACTGAAGTCTCCCATCATCAAAAAATCCAAAAGGACAAATGAAAGCCTAGGGGAGATAACTCTTCTCACCAAGAAGAGTAGTCTTCACTTGATTTGAATCAAATTTCACCCCTTGTTACCTCCCCATTAGCAATTCCAAATATTCCATTGCCTCCACAAATGGCGTGTTTTGTGAATGCCCAAAGATCACCCTTGAATTTGACAACACATCTTCACAATCTACTGAAAAATCTCAAGAAATTTTGTCCCAAGTCATCTATTACGAATCTAGGAATGCTAAAGAACACATCCAAACCTTCAAAGAACTATGCATTTGCAAAGGCATAGCCTATAAGGATGTGGTTTGTAGATTATTCCCATATACCTTGGGTGAATTTGCGTATAACTAGTACCTAAAGTTACCTATTGGGTTAATTACAAGTTTGAAAGATTTTGAGAAGAAATTTATGAATCGATTCAAAATCTATATGGACCTTGCAAGTTTGTATCGCCGATTTTTTACTTGTCAAAAAGAACTAAACAAACCCCTCACAATGTTTAATCATTGATTTCACAAGATGCATCAAAGGCTTGAAGCCCCATACACTATGCTAGATGATGCCACACTCTAGGTTTATCTTCATGCACTGGATCCCTTGCTCAATCTGCAAGAAACTTGGAATGACACCTCTTCCTACAAATTGAGCGATGATACAATAAGATAAAATAGAGGTAAAGATGGTAGGAATCCTAAAAGATGTGTAGATTCAGTTGGTGTCTAACTCGAGAATATAGGAATACATTGACATAAATGTGGTAGATATCCTAGAATTATATGGAATTCTACTGAGTGGGGAATGGAAGAAGTGCCTCAGAGGTTGGTTATCCATTGATTTTACTCAGCCATGGCTCCATGGAGGGGTCTTAACAATCAAATTAAGATAGACACTAAATCTAAGCCAAAAATACATGATTACTGAATATAATGCACCGCATGAGATTGCCTTTGTACAATTTGGTTTGGGTGTATAAACTTAATCAAGATATGGAATTTCACACTACATTAGGTAGTGATTTTAAAGGTAGTTGAATCATGGGTCTATAAGAGTTCAAACTTGAGGAAGAGATATTCTAGCAATTCATGAAGAAAATGACTAAGAACTTGAAAAATTTGAGAGAAGATGTTGATCCAAACACCTTATTGCTACTTGGGTATTGTTGCATCCATCGACAAAGATCATTTTGAATTTATTTTCCCTTGCTACCAAGATCCATTATCCAATTGAGATGATGATGATTTAAAATCCTATGTGGAGAGTGAAAGTACTTCAAATGATGGATGTTTTTCCACTATCCAAGTGTTAGTAGAAGACGAAATAGTTGATTCTCAAGAGGAGCTAGTTGCATAAAATTGTGAAGAAGTTTCTCTTGTGACTTCTTAGAAGGATTTGATAGAGTCCATCTTGTCACAAGAAACAAGGAAAGGTAAAAGTAAAGTACAAACTAAATCAAAATCTACAAAATAACATGGCATATGGAGACTTTGCTTTGATGGTCCTAAGTGTAAACAAGGTGTTGGGGCTAGGATCGAGCTAATAAACCGAAGAGGTAAACCATTTTATGTAGCTTATCAATTAGAGTTTCTATGCACTAACAAAGTTGTTGAGTATGAAGCTTTGGTTCAAGGAATTTTGATGGTTCACTAGAAGTTTATTAAGTCTCTCATCGTAGAAGATGACTCTTCACTTGTCATAAGGTAGATTTGAAGTCAATAATCATTCAATGGCAAGAGACTAAGTGCATATTGGAATCGAGTGTGACACCTAATAGAAGATTTTGAGGCCTTCAAAATTAGATATAATCCAAGAGACTAAAATAGTGTCATTGATGCTCTTGTTACTTTAGCTAGTTCTCTATAGCCCAAGGATAAATCAAAACTAAAGATATTTTCAGTAGAGCTTATAGTTTCCTTATAAATTCTTGATAACATCACTATTTTTTAGGTATTCAAAGATGACCAACACATCCTAGAGCTCATGATGTGGAGCAGTACTTTTGAGAATCAGATCATTGATGAAAATAATTCAAAACAAGAAGAGCTTGTTGATGAGGGAATTCTAAACTTGAAAACTGATACCATCTCTAAAGGGATGGTCACCCTTGAAATAATGTACAATTCTAATGAGGAGCCCAATAGATGAAAGACACAACCTTTTTCCAAAGGAGATGAATATGAGATAAATAATTTGGGAGCGAAAAAAGAGCCAAGAGAAGTATTGATAGATAAAGTGAGTATAAATCAAGAGAAGAGTGCTATAATCTAATTGTTGCAAGAATATAGAGATTTCAGTGCTTGGAGATATGAGGAGTTGAAGACTTATGACACCTTAGTGATTTTTCATAATATCCCACTTAAGCTTGGTTCTAAACCATTTTGCCAAAGGAAATGTCATGTTAACCCCATGATTGAACCATTGATATAGATGCAAGTGTAGAAGTTGCTAGATGCTAAGATTGTATTTTCCATGAGGCACTCCATGTGGATAGTCAACTTTTCCCTACTATAGAAGAAAAATGGGAAAATAAGGTTATGTGTGAATTTTCAAAATCTCAACATGGCTTCTAAAAAGGGAAGTTACCCCCTCCCATCTATGGATGAAGTTGCAAATCATGAATGGTTCCCAAATGATTTCCTTCCTCGATGGTTATTCAGGGTACAACCAAGTTAGGGTACAAGAAGAAGACATGATGAAGACCACATTCACTACTAAATGGGGAACATTCTCATACTACTGAATGCACTTCGATTTGGTCAATGATGGAGCTACTTTTCAATGCACCATGGATATAGCATTTAAAGGATTGGTTGGTAAGTACATCATTATTTACATGGATGAATGGATACCTTTTTAAGAATTGTGCAAACCATGTAGAGAATTTGTGCAAAGTGTTCCAGATGTGTCACAACTTTGGTATCTCTTTGCATCCAAAGTGCATATTTAGGGTTTTTAAAAGGAAACTATTGGAACACATGATATTAGTAAAAGGAATTGTAATTTACCTAGATAGGATCAAGGAAATCTTGAAACTTTCCCTATTAAATACCTAAATACCTAGATAAATTCATCAGAAAAGTCATTAGTGTTTTTTTTAAAAATTGTGCACCCCTTGAACGATATGATGACTAAGGATGCTAAGATTGAGTGGTCTTAAGGTTAATAAATCTTTCAAAGAAATCAAGGCATCAATCTCTTACACCCTTTTTTTATCCATGCCTAACTATTAGAAGTCATTCAAGATATACTCATTTGCTTCAAATCATTCATGTTTTAGTATGCTTCCCTAGCAAGGAGAGGGTCTTAGTGAGAGGCCCATTGCATTTATTAGTTTTCCCTTGAAAAATGTTGAGCTAAGATATCCTAACCTAAATAAATAGACCTTTGCGCTTATCAAAAGTAAAGAAAATTCAGACATTATATATTAAAGAGTAAAGTCATAGCCATTGTTCTTGATCCTATAATAAAATCTATGTTGATGCAGAACAAACTTGGGAAGCGGTGAGGAGAGTGGATGACTACTCTACAAGAATATGGTCTAGAGATTCAACAAGTGAAGTTGGTTTGTGGATAAGGGTTGACAAAGATGAATGTTGAAACCCTTGTATGCCAATAGTACACACTAGGAGGTAATTATGGATGTGTGGTATTAGGATATAATGTATTTATCTTCTATGAAATCACTACCCACAAGGAATGAACAATTCGTAGTGAAGGGTTCTCAAGGTGAAGTGCAATTCATACATGCTGAAGAATGGAAGAATTTATAAGTGTAATCATGAAGCTTTGTACCTGAGATGCTTGAATAGAGAAGATGCTAAACAAGTCCTAGCAAACTTTCATGACAAATATGGTATTGGACATGGATCTGTAGAGGTTACAACGTGTCAGATTTTGAGGTCCAGTTATTATTGGCTGACACTGTTTAAGATACTTGTGAACAAGTGCATGCATGCCACATCTATCAAACTAGTATAATAAGACAAAGGAATGTTGTAATTCCACTACAACCTATTTGTGAGGTGCGTCCATTTTCCAATTGGGGGCTTCATTTTATTGGGATAATTAACTCACCTTCCTCTGTAGGATACATGTATATTTTGATGGTGATAAATTATTGCACTTGGTGGATGGAAGCATTAACAAGTAAGAATTGCACCACTAAGCTAGTAACTTGTTTCCTTGAGGAATACATAGTTACCAGGTTTGTAATACCTTTTTTTCTAGTATGTGATGATGGTCCTTATTTCTCTTTAGGTGCATTTTTTGCAATAGACTTTTGAGAATCAAGTATTGCTTAAGTTTGCTTCTAAATATTATCCACAAGGGAATGGTGTAGCTGAGTCAATAGATAAGAAATTAATAAAAAATATAATTTTTTTTATTGGTTAGAACCCAAAATATTGGAAAAATCAACTAAAATACACGTTGTGGACTGATAGGATTAGAGTGAAAAACTCACTAGGGACTTCCCCTTACCAGCTCGTTTATGGGATGTAACTAGTTTTTTCCACGAACCTCAAATTTTCAATTTAAAATTTATGTTGAGGTATACTGAGGGAGAGGATAAAGTCCAATGCTAGCTAAATAATTTTCTTGAGTTGGAAGATAAAAAGTGACACTACCCTTAAGAATGTATCCAAAAATCAGAGTATCATAAAAAGTTTGTTTGACAAAAGAGCCAAAGCCAAATCCTTCAAAATCTCTAATCTGATCATTTTCATGCAAGACAAAGATAAAGAGAAGGTTGGGAGTCACACTAAATTCAAAAGACTATGGATAGACCCATACCGAATTACTAATATTTTGGTTAAAAATACTTTTAGGATTAGTACTCTAGATGGAGAACTCATTGCATTTCCCATTAACAAATAGTTTCTCAAACATTATTTCAGATCCTAATGTATGAAATGCTCTACCTTATATTATAGAAGACTAGTTGTTTCATTTTCTATCTTAGTTTGTTTGTGTTTTCATTTTTTTAATCTTTGTTTCCCTTTGTTGTTACTCGTTATGGGTCTTATGAGTTTTGTCAGGGTTGTCTCCCCATCTCATGAAGTTTTCACCTGACTATTGGTAAGAGGTAGAGGTATTTATTAATCAAGATACTGTTAAGGTTTGTTTTTTATTGGAGTCCTCATCATAGGTGCCTTGAAGGTGAAACCTCCTCCATGATATTTTAAGATGATTTCTTACTAATTATTTTTTGATTCACATGAATAAACATCTAATAATTAGAGCTTAAATGAGGCATACTAATGGGTAGGCCTAGGAAAAAAATTTCATGAAGTAAATCCTTTAGGTATCCAATTGTTGTTTTTAACCCCTTTTAAAGAGTGTCAGAGCTCCTCAATTTTTGAAGGAAGTTGTAAAGTTGTTCATTGATTAATGAGAGATATCGTTCTCAAATTTTAAAAAAATCCATGTCATCCAAAATAGGATGATTCTAGCAATCTCCACTGGGGCTATGGAGGCCCAGCTGGTAGTGGAGCAAGGCTAAGAGAAAATAAGAGGTAACTATGTCAGGGCTATGAACTCTTGGCAGGCTATTGGTAACTGTGTTAGGGCTATGAAATCCTTTTTCCCATTGATTTTTTTTTCTCCCCCTTTCCCTTAGTGTTTTCATGTCTTTCTCTTTCATAATTTTGAGTCTTTGGGGTTTCGAGGACCAAGGTGTATCGTAGAAAGCCTAGCCTAGAAACCTTCATGGTTTTAGGGATCACAAAACCTTAGATCCTTGAAAGAGATTGGGGATGTCATTACCATCAACCCATGACCCTCAACACCTGATCCAGGGACACCAACTCCCTATTTTGCTATTATAGCCAATTTTTCTACTTATTCAGGTCATTATGCTCAAACAATGGTACCATTTCAAAGTGATTTTAGAGGTCTTCCTATGAGCTTTGTGCATTTGATTATACATCCATTTGATCTTTCAAGTAGTACTTGTGCATTCTTGTTAGGTTTTAGCATCTCTATTGTTTTGAGGTAGGGTTTCAACTCAAAGGTCCTTACTTTCCTTTTTATGTTTATTTTCTTTTGCCCTTAGGGCACTTGTTTAGGGTTTGTTCAAGCATGTTTGTCACTTTTGTTTGTGATCCTCCTTTCCAGGGATTTTTTTATCTTAGTTATAATCTTTTGTTTTATGGTGAATAAAACATGTCCTCCTCCCTATGGATTTGAAGCCTCAAACCCTAAAAGGAAAAAACATTTTGGAAAAACTTAAAAACCACATTTTGTAGAAAACATAAGTCCTTGCTAATTTTTGGGGATCTCATCATCCCCAATCCCTAAAAGGCTTTGGCCTTTCAAAAGTTGGGGGACTTGGTTATCCTCATCAATTTTTGGGTTTAGGGACCACCAATACCTCAATCCCCCAAAATTAATTCCTTGTGCAATGTTCTTTGGGCACCGAGGAACCCATAACCCTTGATCCCTAAAAGGGATTAGAGATCATGCTACTCTTGACCCCCAAAACACTGATTTAAACTGAAAAATCCCTTAGAAGGAAACCAATTTCAAGTTTCAAGGATATCAGGTCCTCAAAACCCAAAAATACACATATTTTATCACTTTGGGGGTTTATTACAATGGTTTAATTCTTTTTCATAATGTCGTGTGGATACTTTTGGGTGTGTTTAGTGATTCTTTTTATATTTTAGCTATTTTCCTTTCTTGTTTGTAGCATAGACATTTTCACTAAGACTATGATGGTTCTAACAAGTGCCTTTATGTGCAGAACAAGATATGAAAACTATTTCTCCAATTAAGTACAAGTACTTGGGCATTACAAGCCCTCCACATTAGGGAACAATCACCAATAGATTATATATAAAGATATGGTCCACATGGACCTAAGAGATTTCTTGAGCCAAATGAACAACCCAAATAGGAGGATGTCTGACACTACATTTGGTGCATGCAAATTCATATCTAATTTCCATACAATCAACTAATTTGGTAATGTCATGCATTGAGACTTACAAGCCAGAAGAGAGGAGAATTTTGGTAAACTGGGGAAAGTCATCTTGCACATGAAGCCAAATAATATTGAGGTCTTTAAGATCCCTCATTTTAATGAATATGGTAAGCTCTTAAGGGAATATATAGAGAAATTCTATGAAGATGAACATGATATAAGAGCATACATCAATGATAACTACTTAGAGGCCACAAAAGCCCCATCATCTTGACAAAATGGATCTCCATAAAGCTTTCCTAATAAAAGACATTAAGAACTATGTGACCTTGCTAAGAAGAGTGTTTGGTCTTCCCCAAGAAAGAAAGTTACTATTCTAGATGGTCCTATACATGAAAACCATTCAAAAGAGAAAGGAGAAAATTTATTATGAAAAGATAATCATTGGAAGCTTAGATGACTAGCTACAATAGGTCAAGGGTGACCCCTTACTTCTATATGACCTCATATGTGATCTATTTAGTAGTAGAACATGACATGTTTCCAAGGCTTAGAATTGACAACTCCTTGATGAATGATAAAACTTGCATCTACTCACACTACCCTAAAATTATCTGACAACAAAAGGTGGAAAACCTAGATTATTAGATAGTCAATGATGCCTTCTTTTACACAATCTTCAACACCATTGAAACTATTTTTCTAAGAGACTATTGATAGGTGTAGCTTCCCAAATTAAAAAAATTGGGAACTATTACATACAATTCTACACTTCCATGTATATCAAGGTGGCAAGTTGCATATTTCAACCTACAAAGCTTCCTCAACACCCATTAAACAAGGTAATCCTTATGGAGTTGTGAAAACAAGTAGCTATTTCTCACGTGTTGATTGTGAGAAAGCATAAGCCATGGTTTTAGTTCTCGGTCATGTTAGGAACACATAGTGCTTGAAAAATGAAAACATTTAAGGTTGTGGGACCAAAATGTGCAAAATGCCCACTTGATGAAATCTCATTAAAATAGAGAAAGTTTGATTCGATTAGGATATTTAGTCATGTGCGTGAGGTCCTACCCTGACCTATCTCAGCTCGACTGATGTTTTCACTCATGGACTATCTGGATGATACATTGTTTTGAGATATTAGACCTATTTTGATTATGACTTCTTATCATTAGACATTATGTGATGATTTTACATGTTTATATGGATGATGATGTTAGTCTTACCTTTATATGCTTATGTTAGATTCATCCTAACTTTATGATATAAACAGATAATTGAATTCTGAATTCTGCATTTTGATTTACGTTATCTTATGGAATAGGAAATTGAGATAGTGATGGTGTTGATTTCGTAATGAATTAGTTCTATATTTGACTTAGGGTTACTTGTTTAAGTAAAACTGAACTTACATGTGATGCTTATAGAAATAGGATACAATATGGTTTGTGTATATTTTGAGGAAATGAAATGCATTTTGTCAATATATTCATATTTGAATGTTATTATGGATCATGTTTCTCTTTTGATATGATTATATATGTGATGATTTCATGTGGTACTGATATCTGAATTGAGTGTTCAAGATTATGACCATGGTTTTAAATGTGGGAAAACAAGGATGGATCAATGTGAAAATAGTAAAAGGCCAAGGTCGACTCAATGGAGAGAACGACCTTGTTGTTATGTGTTTTAATTTCGTAAATGTGATGTATGAGTGAATGTTATTTGTAAGTGTTTTTAAGTGCATAATTGGATGCAAATTATGTATGTAAATGTAAATATGTGTATCCATTTGGCATTCCATGTGTGAAATTAATTGGTGTGATGTGTACCTTTTTGTTGTGTCACTTGACACTAGTGCTTATGTTTGGCATGCCTAAGTGGAATGATTGACCTTACCTTACCCTTAGGTCACCTTGTGAGTCCCTAGGTGTAGTTAATAGGTTAGGGAACCAAGGCATGAGTCAATTTTTTTCCCATTTTCGTGAGTTAACTTCACATGGGTTTTAGAGAGGTCAAATTGAGCCCTAGGGAGTGGTTAGGGTTAGTTTTAGCTACCCCAATGCATGTACATAGGTATCGGGGTCAATTTTTACCCTTTTCATCACCCAAAACTTTCAAATGGCCTCTTAAAGAGAGCCTTATTTGAGAGTGACGAAAGTGGGTATGCTTTCAAAGTTAGTTCCTCCCCACATGTCTTGATTATCCTCCCATTCCTTAGTTAGGGGCATGTGGAAAGAAAACAAGAACCAAGACATCTACTTCACCTTGGGATGAGGGTAGAGAATAGGGAATGTTTTTTTTTTATTAGGAAATTGAGACAAGGGAGAGAAACTCTTCCACTACTTGCATCTTTGGTTTTAGGAGAATTCATCTTGGTAGGAACTAGAGACTTAGAGAGAGAAGGAGAAGGAGGCTTGGAATTGGGAGAAGGAAAAACTTGGAAGGGAAATTGAGCTCATCATCAAACTTATCTTGCCTTAGTTTTTTGGATGAAAGGTTGGTGCATCTATCATGAAAGGAAAACCTTGTCTTGTGAATTTTTTTTAGTTGTGTAATTCATGTTGTAAGTGTAATGTGTTGAATGAAGTTTCTTTTCTTTCTTTTCTTTATTTTGTTTATGAATGTTTTGGGAGTGCAAGACTACACTCATCCTTGGGAGGATTTGAGAGTCTTGGGGTGAAGGGGTTAGTTGGGAAAATCTATTGTGTAGAGCATGGATCTATGGGAATCCATGTAGCCTACTTGTGTTGCAAATTGGAGGCCATAAGGGAAGTTGATTTGTGCTCTATGAGATGAGCAAGTTTGTTTGAGTTGAGCCTTGTGAAGGAATGTTTTGTAAGAGAAGAAAAGACTTGTTATTTGAGTATGGCCTGTTGGCAATTTGGCTGAAGTGAGTACATAGATGTTTTCATTATGGAAACATATGATCCTCATGAAGATCGCACAAGTTAGAAAGCAAGTATAGTAGAACGCATCATAAATTTGTCTAAGTGTGAGACAATGTTTTCACAGTGTACCAGGATAGTTTTTTTGTGTGATGTTGACTGGAGTGAGTTTAGTGCTTGCGCACTTGAACATAGACTCTATGATGGCTAATGATGACCCATGTCAGAGTGCAAGTTAGTACGACATGTACAAAATTAGTTATGATAGTTTTACCAAAGACAATGCGAAGTCGACAGGACAGAATATGAAGGCAGAATTGGTAAAGAGTTAAGGGATTATTTTGTTTATCAAAATAATGAATTAACAATATCAAAGGATGAAATCCTAGATGTTAACTCTTAGATAATGATATATGGAAGCTGACCATGTAAAGTTATTAGCCTTAATAACTTGTATATATATGCAATTGTAATTGTAAAGAAAGATATAGAAGCGAAGAAAAAGTGATGTAATAAATGTAATTGTGAAGTGAATGTAATAGTGATGATGTGAAGATAAGAGTAGAAAAGGAATATTGATACAAGGAGAATAAGGTTATGTACCTTGACCTATTTTGTATACATTGTATATTACTTGTTTGGGCAGTGGGCTCATCTAGTAATCAGATTTTGTATTGACAACTCCTAATAGAGTTGAGGCTTCTAACAAGGCCTATAGTCCCTTAATCAGGACTGATACACTATATGCTTGTAATAGACTCCTAACAGGGTCAATATCCTTAATAGGATACTTTTGATTAGTGAATCTTTGTGGGTACCATCCCCACCGGAGTTTTCCCTTGGCTAGGGTTTCCTCGAGAACAAACAATGTGTTATGAGTTCTTTGATGTTATTGCTATGCATGTTATTTAGTTTCTTATGTTATGCATGTGTGAAGAAAATCTGTTATATCCATATTTGGACAAAATATAAAGTTTGTAGAATACTAATTCACCCCCCCCTCTCAGTATTCCCTATTTCTAACAATTGGTATCAGAGCTTAGTTACTCAGAGAAGAATCATTCAAGGAAATCCTAGCAGCTTGAGTAAGATCTCTATGGATATGGATCAGCTACAGAAGAATCTTGATGAAGCTCTTGAACAGATTGATATGCTTACTGATGAAAGAAACACTTTGAAAAGGAAATATGATGATGCAAAGAACCTTATTGAGAAATTGAAAAACAAGATAGAAGATTTGAAATTTGAAAAGGAATCCGAAGTTCTTATTGAAGATTGTGATGACAATTTAGAAAAAGAAAATGTGATCCTTAAGCATGAACTAAAGATAGCAAAACTAAAACTAAGTTTGAAAGATGGAAATGACAAAAATGAAGCAAATCTGAGATTTGAGAATGAAAGATTGAAGATTGAAAATGAAGAATTAAGATCTAAACTTGGCAAAGTAACATCTGAATTTGAGAAAGTAAATTTGCAGCAAATATAACTTGAGAGATACAATAAGATTGTGAAAGGTGAATTGACTCAATCCAAATGACAACTTGAAAGGCTATATTCAAATAGTGAGAAGATCGATGAACAAGTATCTTTTGGGAAACCATCCTATGATAAGACTGGACTTGGATTTAATCTATTAAGAACAAATGATGAAAGAAAAGAACCAGATCTGAAAGTATGTAAAAGCATTGATGAAAAGAAGTCAGATGAGATCAACAAATCTGAAGATGCACCTAAAGAAGAAGAATCACTGAAGCAAGAAGAATCACCCAAAGGTATGCAAAGAGAATTCAAAGGTAGATGTTTTGGTTGTAATACTATTGGTCACATGAAGAGAAATTGCATAGGTAAACAATTTAAACCTCTTAATGGTTATTGTTATAATTGTCATGGTTTTGGACATAGAGCTATTGAATGTAGAAAATTTGAAGTTATTGATAATAATTATGGTAGTAGAATGTTTAGGAATACTAACAATGCAGATAAGAGACCTACTAAAGATATGAATAGAAGAAATGGAGTAGTATGTTATAGATGCAACAAGGTTGGACACATTGCTAGAAATTGTAGGTCACAGATCAATCAGCAAGGACCGAGATATGGGAACAATGGAATTGTTTGTTAGATATGTAACAAGATTGGACATACAACAAGATTTTGTAGAATGAACAATGGAACTTATCATCCTAACCCTAACCCTAGGAATCATGCAAGAAGAAATGAAAGTACAGGAAACAGTCAAAAAGGTTGCTACAGTAATGAAGATGAAGTAAAGTTTGTTAAAGGAACAAATCAAGGAGACATATTCAACATTGAAGGTAATTAGAAAGGTGAAGTATCAAGTGGTAAGAGTGAATCCTTACCTGACCTATCTTTAAGCACTTAAATTATGTAAATTGCAATAGTTTAGGAACTTAGAATTAGTGTAGAAGTAGATTTATGATGAATTAAGTCTTGCGCAGTTAATGTAAGGTAGTTTATGATGTACTAATGCTATGGTTAAGAGCACCAAAGAATTTTTATTTTTTTTTGCGAGATCACAAGAAGTTTTAATTTTTGCAGGTTAATAGAAACAACTTTTTGGAAAGAAGCGGCAAAAGAATTGAATGCGATGTCAGACCTAAGTAAGATTCAAGTGATAAAAGGTTATGATCGAAGTTATTTGTCTATCAAAGTGAATTGAAGTGTTTGGAAGAGCAAAAAGAAGTGATTGGAAGCATTTTGTAGTGATTTGGTGAAAGATTGAAGCACCGAATCTGCGGAAGCCCTAAAATCATGAATTTGAGGTATTTATCTTGATAGATCTTTGAATTGGTATAAGAAATTAGAAGCAATCATGGATGTATCCTTAATTCACAATGTCAGAGATAAGAATAGACCTAGATTGAAGAAAGAACCAGTAGAACCCTTGGAAGATGATCCTAAGTTAGCACTATCATTCGTACCAGATGGAGTTTTGCATTTGGAAAATGTAAGAAGTTACCTTGGATGTAAGATTGAAACCCTAAGTGACAGTGACTTTACCAGTGAGTATCAGAAGATTTACAATCATGATATGTCTTTGAAGCAAGAATATGAACATTTGAAAGACAATGAGATTGTTATGTATTCATTGAAATATGAGTTTGATGATGAAGAATGCACTAAGATAATTTTGAGCAGAATTCATAATGGAAATTTTGGCTAGAGGATAGAGTAATAGACATTACTATTGATTTGATTCATGATGTAACTGGATTATCTAAATCTGGTGCTATTCCCTTAAATGAGAAGAATATGTGGAAAATAGTTATTGATAACACAGGTTCATCCTATAATGGTAGAGGAATTGTAATCAATAAAATCAAGCAAGATGATGTGAGATATTGGTGTAAAATCCTAACCACTAAGTTTTGTGCAAATTCTAGAGAAGATGATATGGCAGCTGGTATGGTACATATAGCATATTTGATGTGTGTTGACAAGGTACTAGTAGATATGAGTGAAATCCTGAGAATTCAATTGTTTGAAAACTTGGAGAAGATTAAGAAGACCAAGTATGCACAATTTAGATTTTCTTCTTTGATCACTTATATGTTTTTCCACCTATTAAGAAGATTTCCTTACACAGTTACAGATGATTGGAATAATGGACAAAACACTATGGAAAGAATCAATAAAGTATATTTGAAACATGTTATTGATAAAGTGAATGAAAGTACTATGTTGGTATTGAAGACATTTCAGAGAATGGTATCTAGCAGATCAAGGATTCCATAGTCTGTTGTGGAGAAATATAAAAATGATATATGTTTCATGGTTGACACTGACTTTACCTATATTGAAGCAGTGGAACCTAGAATTGAGTTCATAGACCCTCTTGGCTATGAGATATCTGAGGCAGAGATAGAAGGATATGTTGGCGGGTTACTTAAGAGTAAGTTGGACACCCAGTGCAAGAGATTTGGAACATTTGAAGAAAAATTCAACCTTGCTAAAGCTATAATGGAAGAAAAGTAGTCTAAGAAGAGAGTGGACATCACTATAAAGAAAATATTAAAGGATTCTGGCATGACAGAGCATGAGTTTGATATTGCAAAGAAGATAGCACCAACAATCAGAGGTATTGAGCAGAAAGAAATCTTGTCTGTACCTCCCTTGTCATCAAGTGCAATTGAGCATGAACCTACACAAGTTAAGGTGAAAGTTGAGGAACTTGAGGAATAACAAGAAACAAGGAAATCCACTAGATCCTCTTCTTCCACACCCAGCAAGAGAGTGAAGGAAAGTGCTACAGGACCTAGTAAGAGGTAGAAAGTTTTGGTGCCACCAGTCCCTAGGAAAATTGCAGTAATGAAAGATGATGACACTACTGTGAAGAAGAAAGCATGGAAACCTAGAATTGAGAGAGTGAATGAAGAAATCATACAAGATGGAGACTTTACTAAGATGAATAAGTACTATGACCTTTATAACTATTCTGAGAGATTGAATCTTGAAAATTCTATTGTTAAGTACATGATTCTGGATAACAAGAAGTTTGATACTATTCAGGGCAAGATTCCTGATGACCTATTCAAGAAGCTTGTTAACAGGAAAATGAGAGCACAAGAAGATAAAACTATGAGAGAAAATATGGTGAAGAAACTATGTGTTGTGAAAGATGATGAGCATCTTAAATAGATTTTGAAGTCCCTTGGCACTCTTTTGAGGACTAAGAGGAGAACCATTCAGATCATGGCAGGACAGTATGAGAAAGTGAGAACAGAAACATAACAAGCAATAATTAAAGTTATGGCAGAAATTGTTGGAGAGACTTCAGTTGCAGCAGAGCTAGAGAAAGAAGTAGAACAAGAGGATATTCCTTCTCCACTTGCTATAAATATTGAAGAAGACTCTATGAATGTTGAAGGTACACAGATTACTTTGGACACTAAAGAAAATGTATTTCAGAACTTAGAAAACATTGTTGACAATTTGGCTCTTGATGAACCGGATAGAACTGAACAAGCAGAACTAACCCAATCTATGACTAAAGAACCTAAAGAAACTGAGGTAGAAGTACCCCTTCCTACAAAAGAAGACATCAGTCTTACTCCTAAGACTAAAAAGAAGAAAGAAATTGGATCTTTATTTGAAGATTTAGGAAAGGAAGTTGATGATGATGATCAGTTAGAATTGATCACTTCCCTGAATAAAATTATTGGTGAAAAAAAGAAGGTAAAGAATCTTGAAGGTTGTCTAAAGGACTTAACTGAAAAGTTACAAGGAGTTGTAACCACATAGATTGCAGATCGAGATCCTCTAGAGAAAGAAAAGAAATTGATGAGAACCTTTGATGATGAGTTTACAAATCTATTTGAGATTGCAAAGGTAAAGGCACAAGCATACTATGAGGCTAGAATGCTTTTGAGTATCAATCAAAATATCAGAGATGATGTCAATAGTCTTGATATCTATATCAAGGATTTGAGGAGACATTTGGGAACATGAAATTCTTTGCACATATAGTGTACAACACCAGAGATTTTGGCAGTAGAAGAAGACAAGAAGATCAAGCTGAAGGAAGCAGAGATTCAGAACGAATCAAACCTTCTTTCTAATCCTAATGTGAAGATTAGTCATGTTGAGAAGAAAGTTTGGAAGCTGTATGATGAAATAAGAATTTTGCAAGATGAGAGGAATAGAAAAATGAGGAGACTCGCTCTTCTAAGAGAACATACTTCCATGAAGATAAGTGTTATTGAAGAGCAGTTGGAATAATGTCTTACAACTAGGATATAATTTTAGAAATTTAACTTTGAGAACCTCCAAGCATGTCAAATTGCAACTTATGGACTAAGCACACTACTCAATGTGGCAGATTCCATCAAGAAGTCATGGGAAAAGGAGTTAGAAGCTATAAAAGTTGATTTTGTAGATTGTGTTGCAAGCCTACCGGCTTTGCAATAAGACATTTAAGGTATAATCTTTTGTGTTACAATTTTGTTAGCCTCCCTACTTTATTTTGTCATTGTTGTCAAAGGGGGAGAGATACATAGAAATTTGAGAATTATACAGAGTAGAAGATTGATAGTATTATGTATACTCTTAGGGGGAGTATTGTAGTATATAAGAATTATTTTTGAGGAGATATAAGGATAGTATATATCTTATACCATGGCCAATTTTGAGACAATTTTGAAATTTTGTTATTGTACACTTAGCCAATTTTCTCATATGTTGCCACCAATGACAAAGGCGGAGATTGTTGGAAATTTGGCTAAAGTGAGTACATAGATGTTGTCATTATGGAAACATATGATCCTCATGAAGATCACACAAGTCAGAAAGCAAGTATAGCAGAATGCATCACAATTTTGTCTAAGTGTGAGACAGTGTTTTCACAATGTACTAGGACATAGTTTTTGTTTGTGACATTGACTGGAGTGAGTTCAATGCTTGCACACTTAAACATAGACTCTATGATGGCTAATGATGACCCATCTCAAAGTGAAAATCAGTATGGCATGTACGGAATTAGTTATGACAATTTTACCGAAGATAGTGTGAAGCCGACAGGACATAATATGAAGGCAGAATTGGTAAAGAGTTAAGGGATTATTTTGTTTATCAAAATAATGACTTAACAATATGATGACATCCTAGATGTTAACTCTTAGATAATGATATATGGAAGTTGACCGTGTAAAGTTATTAGCCTTAATAACTTGTATATATATGCAATTGTAATTGTAAAGAAAGATATAGAAGCGAAGAAAAAGTGATGTAATAAATGTAATTGTGAAGTGAATGTAATAGTGATGATGCAAAGATAAGAGTAGAAAAGGAATATTGATACAATCAGAATAAGGTTATGTACCTTGACCTATTTTGTATACATTGTATATTACTTGTTTGGGCAGTGGGCTCATCTAGTAATAAGATTTTGTATTGACAACTCCTAACAGAGTTGAGGCTTCTAACAAGGCCTATAGTCCCTTAATCAGGACTGATACACTATATGCTTGTAATAGACTCCTAATAGGGTCAATATCCTTAACATGATACTTTTGATTAGTGAATCTTTGTGGGTACCATCCCCACCAAGGTTTTCCCTTGGCTAGGGTTTCCTCAAGAACAAACAATGTGTTATGAGTTCTTTGATGTTATTGCTAAGCATGTTATTTATTTTCTTATGTTATGCATGTGTGAAGAAAATCTGTTATATCCATATTTGGGCAAAAGATAAAATTTGTAGAATACTGATTCACCCCCCCCTCTCAGTATTCCCTATTTCTAACATGGCCTCTCCAAAAGATTGTTTCCACCTTCACCCATTGTAGGATCAAATGTGATCCTTTGTGAAAACCTTGGGAATGGGAGTTATGTTGTACAAGTTTAAGTTTTGTGTGTATGAGTATGTTTGTTTCCTATCCTACCTTATTTCTCCTAGCTCAGGGGTGGCCATGTAATGGCCTTGGCTAGGAGGTGAGCCTCCATGGTCATGTGTTAGATGTCTTTCAATAGTAAATTTTAGCTTGTTTTTTGATGAGGTTTAGTTGATTTTTAGATGCCAATTGGTCGACCACTCGACCATAACGGTTGTCAAAGTTTTTTCATCGATAATACGACACATCAAACCTCTGTTGCAATTGTGATGTCCACAGTGGTTGAATTATTGATGGCAACAACGTCAAAATAATCACTTCAACCTGGAAGAATTATCAGCTATACCATTTATCTCTGCGACCAATGTTGGTCGGAAGAGTCATCAAAATTGTGACTAGAAATTGTTGGAATAAACGTCGACTATATAGCACTCTCGTCAACATGTCTATTCTTTTTTCATGGAAAAAGTGACAAAAAAAAATTTTTAAAAATAAAAAATTATCAAATTAAGCACAACAATATTATGTCGCTGTTGTTTACAAAAAATCACACATTTTCTATCTTATTTCACACAAACATGTTCTTTCTCAAGGTCATTAACCTTTAAATAAAACTTTCCACTTCTAAAGATTTTCCTGAGTCTGAACAAAAGAAAGAATAAGCCTCACAATATTTCAATGACATTCATAGGAGATGACTAAGCAATCTACAACTATGCCAAAAATAATACTTAAAGATTATATCTAAAACCAATCTCCCAATTTATTTCCACCTGTACATCTTCTTTCCTCAAAATAATAGCAAACATAAACACAAGAAATACTAGATTTATGTGGAACAACTTGTAAAGGGAAAAACCATGGAAAACATTTCTCTCAAATATATGCACACCGATTAAGGTGAGTTACAGTAAATAATAACTACTAAAGGGATTATGAAGAATGATAAGAGATAATAGATCCACCACTAATGTCCAACCCACTCATTTTTTTCAATACTATAGAAACTAAGATAAAGATAAATCACTTTCTTGAATGGGCTAGCCCATTCTTGGGGTACGCAAAGTTCATTTATGAGAATTTTCTTGGGAAGCTAATTGCTCAGCTCTCATCTACTTCATTTATTATCAAGCTAATTGTCGAAGGATCCAAGCCCAGGCTAGAAAGATGTCTTCCCATTCTGTTTAAGCCATATTCCTTGTTCTTGTCAAACTTCCTTGGTACGATAGGCCTGCTCTCTGTAGTAATCTTCTTCAATCTGTGTTCGACGATAAGAATCTTCTTCTTCTTTCTAATTGCAGCCAGAGCTTCCTTTTCATCAGGATTCAACTCCACTTCCCCCATCTCATCATCCTCATCCACTCATCCTGATTGATTGATCTCTCAAGGACCTTGTATTCAGCAGATGTTGGCAAGCAATCATTCTTAGCTACTATTGTTTTATAAGGTTAGTTAGTAGTTACAGTCAGTTTATTAGAGTTAGGAGTTTATTTCAAAGACATCCACGTGAAGTGGAGTGGGTGTGGTTGAATTGATGTATCAAGGAACAAATGGAATAACCAAGAAAACACTATAAGTTAAATCATGTGATTGATTGCAGATTGGGGCTCACCTCAGCCATAAACATGAAGAATTATTGTAAAAAAAGATGTAAACCATATATATGCACACTTGAGGCAAAGAGAAGTTATGCCATAGCCATATTAAAATATTAGTTACAATATGAAAATACTAAACTGACTAATTCCTGAGCTCATCTCCGCATATGGTCGCAACAAAGATATGTGATTACAATATAGAGAAGGCATCATAAAAATATAATTTCAGCATTTTTCCTAGCCTGACATGTTTTGCACTCAAATCCTTC
This sequence comes from Chamaecyparis obtusa, assembly GCA_027943335.1. Lineage (NCBI taxonomy): Eukaryota > Viridiplantae > Streptophyta > Pinopsida > Cupressales > Cupressaceae > Chamaecyparis > Chamaecyparis obtusa. The sequence goes on from BSBK01005887.1 coordinate 801,521, forward strand.
ATTGCAGATAAGTGGAGATGGGCAAATAGATGCAGATGAGTTGTCATCAACCCAACTAAAGTATCTGCAACCATTATTTCCCTGTGATGCCCGGTCTACATTAGTTCTTATAATATAATGAATAGTATTTACATTAGAAACATTAAATATATACACATTAGCAACCTTTTTTCTATTTGGGCAGCACCAAAATTGTCATCCAGGGTTGTTCTATGTCCGTGAAGTCTTCAACACACACTGCCCACCACCACATTGACATTTTGGCACATTGAGAAGAGTCATCGAGCCTATATCAATAATGCACCACACCATCATTACTACATTTATTATTTTTATATGATTATTTTTATATGGAATACACCAAGGAGTACCATCAGAAATATTAACCATTTACAATAATGAAAAGTAAAACTAAATCAAATAGCTCATTTTTTTATCAGCATGTGTAGTCTCTGTGTATATGAAAAATGAAAGAAATATCAAGCTGAAATAAAATAGTGAACAAAATAGTATTCCACATAGAGTGAATGAAATATACCATCAAAAGAAGGTGACAAAATCCTATCACAAAGTACATACATAGGAAATAAAAAGGGACAAAAGACAAGAAATAAGAAAAATCATTACAACTATAGAAAAATCATTTATACTATAATAAAAAAAAGAAACACTCTTTGTCAACAATTTTCAAAATCATTAGGACTATAGAAAAATAATTAAGACTATGCAAAATCAAATTTTAGAAATGGACGGTTCTGATGCTTTGCCATTACAAGAATTGAGCATTCATCATTTGGTATTGTGTATTCCATTTAAGTATGTCAACAATGTTCAAAATCCCGTCACCAAGCACAGACAAGAAATAAGAAAAATCATTTGGACTATAGAAAAATTAAGTTCTATAAATGGATGGTTCTGATATTGCTTTGCCATTACAACAATTAAGCATTCATCATTTGGTACTTCTTGGTATATTCCATTTAGATTTTTTAGCTGTCATGTTTATGTGCATGTTCTTTATGCATTTGGCTTCTCTCCCTCACAAGGGATACATCGATAGGTAATTGATTTGAAAGCATAATGATTTGACAGTTAGAAAGTTGGTTAATAGATTCTAGTAGGTTCTTTGTAGAGGGAAGTCTATTTGGAGTACACTTAATTTATGTGCAATTTTGGAGTACATTGTCCCGTAGGTACAATCAAAACACCAGCGTAATGATTTGAAAGTTTAGAATGTGATATTTTCTTGGTGGTAACATAGGAACATTTCCAGGCATTAGTTTTACTTGTTTATGCAAGAAATTGTTGTTTTTGTTGTTGTGATACCAAAGGAGTAACTGGTATTATGTAGATAGTGACTGGCCAGATTGTTCCTAAAAAAAAATTGCAAAACTGAACCAATGGCATGTTTACAACAAAAAACAAATTACAAAATTGAACCAATGGAATGTTAATTCACAATTTTTTTTTACAAAACTGAACCAATGGCATGTTTACAACAAAGAAATAGAATGATAATAATATGCTGAAAATTCTATTATGTTTAATACACGCCAAAGGACTAGTCCCAAAAATTCTTAAACATACTTTATCTGATATGATAAATTCTTAATAAAGGTTTAGTCAATTTTTACTACTAGCACAAAGGAAGATTTGACCTAGCCAAATCTTCCTTGTACCACACAAACAACTGTGAATAACTATGTCTACTCCAACCTTAATTGTTTAAGAATTCATCATATCAGATAACGTATGTTTAAGAACTGTTGGGAGTTCTATTAGATCTTTGTTGTAAACATGTCATTGGTTCAGTTTTGTAAATTTGTTTTTTGCGTTAAATGCATATAATGGAACATTAAGCATAGTAATAATATGCTTAATCTATAAGTAATTGGCAAATTAAATGCTCAAAGCCCAATCATGGCAGGGTTGTGTTATGTCCTTTTCTTTCTCATGATTTGGTCCTAGGTTAGGGGATTGGGAAATGACCAAAAATGGTTTTAAATGATTTAATAAGGCTATTGGATTTAACACCATAGAATCAAGGCTACCATAACGAAGAAATTTTGCAAATTGGAATCAACAAAACCGTGTTTTGAAGTATTTTTACTAGTGTTTGTTCTTGCCTGAGCCTGTAGGGATAAATTTTTGCAATCTGACTTCATAGGGAGTTGGGGCATGTCCCTAGCTTTCATTTAAATCCAACCAGAGGTTCTGAGGTGGAGTAAATTGGGAAAAATTGACTGATAGTCATTTACAGGCCATTTTTTACATGAATTTTAGGCTGTCGTGAGGAATGCTAGGGATACTACCAAAATTAGAAAAGTCATTGGTGAAATTATAACAGTAACACAGTGCACCATGGAAATGCACTTCTTGTCTTATTAATATCTTTCGATGATATATTCAAAGGTATATACTAAGAGGATTATATATATGTGTGTGTGTGTGTGTGTGTGTGTGTGTGTGTGTGTGTGTGAGAGAGAGAGAGAGAGAGAGAATCATATACGTAACCTATCAATATTATAGATGTATATATAAGATTTAACATATTCAACAATGACATTACAAAGACTGTCAAAATTGCAAACATGAGACACAATGCTTCCACCCTCTAATATTAATATGTAATATATTTAATATCTATTGTTTATGGAATTCAATTTTTGCATTGAATTATTTGTTTGGGCCATAGAGTCGGCCTTCTTGGATTAATCATTCAAGTTGGCCCCTTTGGCTTTCTCCCTTTGTCTCCTACATATAGGAGGTTGATTCTTGAGAGAAGAACACACAAGACATAACGTGTTTCTTGTCCCAAGAATCACTAAAAGAGGCAGCAGCAACAATGAATTGTCTAAGGCAACAGCAACAACAAATTCCCAAGGCTGCAACAAATTCCTTAAGGGAAGTAGATAATTCATTCTTGGGTCCAAGACATCTCATTTAAATTTCCTAGTTCTTTACTTTCTCATTTTCAATTTCTTTGTTCTTACATTCTTGACCAATTTTGACAAATCCCAATTAGATTAAACAATGTTTCAGATCTAAGATGCAATCAAAATATTTATCATTTGCATTTCATTTTCGAAGATCTCTATTTTGATTGGATATTAGTTGATCTTGGTGTCAGGTTTTAGTGAAGAAGTTAATAGTTTGTATTTGTGTATCGAGTTTTCTTTTTGAGTTGCCATTGAACAATGTATCAATCTGGATAGTATTCAGTTTCATTACATTTCTAAATGTTCAAAAGCACTAAAATCAAAATAGTTTCAAAGAAATTGTGATGTGCAATTTGTATTGGTTGTAGCCTAAGTTCAAAAGGAGGTTACGAATGTCCCTATTTGGTTTAATTTAAGTTGATCCTTGAGTATGTATTGAAATGGTTTCCAAAGAACCATCATTCGAATCCATGCTGGTGTCTCATCATTTCACATGGTTGTTACGGTCTAGTGCAGTGCTAGATAACACAAGACCATTGCTATTTGGGGCAAGGTGGTAGATCGATAGTCAGGTGGACTGTGAGAATCGTGTTTATGGAACCTTGCTTTCTTTTTTTATGGAATGCTACTGATCCATTGCATTTTTGACTTGTTTATGCAAGTATCTGAAGAATGTACCTTGTATAGTTGTTTTTTGGGCTTACTCCTTGTTATAGCTTCCCCTCATAATCTTTATGATTTAATACATTTAACTTTTTATAATAGTGACCTATAATAGACGCCATGACATAAGATCTTCCTTTTCTAATCAATGACAAGACATATTTTGATATATTCCCATCATAGCACTCTGTTTATGAGCATTGTGGTTCACGGTGACTAATGTTAATGTACTATAATAGAAATGTCTTACTATTGTCTTGTAATATTTGATACTCATGATTATGCTTTGGAATCAGAGTTTTCTTTCATTTGATATCCTACTACAACATTTCTCTTATACCTTGAACATGGCTTGAGTTGTTAGATCTATATGTATTTCTTTACATTATTTCTATAAGACCTATATAATCATGAGAGGCTTCATTATTTCTTCTTATATAACATGTTAACGCAATGAATAATACATTTTTTGAATGCAATGATGCCCTAGATGAGACAGTTGAGCACGGTTAGGGACGACAGAGCGTTGAAAGGAGATTACCGCAAGTTGAATGCATTGCTTGCTTCAACTAAAAGCTCATGGAGAGGTAGACACACCTCTATAGAAGCCCCAAGTCAAAGTAGAAGATTGGGTGAGTTTCTTTGGTTGCCAAGAAAGAAAACTCTTAGTCACACTGTCCAAGTTGCATGAAAACATTGGTTTTCAGGCATGGCTGTAGGAGTTGGTGTACAGAAAATTTGGGAGGAGAAGACCTTAGAAATCTTGGAGTTCTCAATAAAGGGCATCTGAATCCTAAGCCCATAGAGTTATAAGACTCAATTAAAAGCTCATAAAGTTATAAGACTTCATCTCAACCATTTCAACTAACTAATAATCCCTCCACTAATTGGAAATCAAACAGTCATCTCCAAAGCAATGGGGGCTGTCAAGGGACTAACACTATTTCATTAGTTCCAAATAAACTTGTCCCCCTTAAATTGATGGTGGCTAAGCTCCCTACAAAACACACCAAAGACCAAAAAATGTTAAACTTTTTTTTTCGATTTGCAAAAACACAACAATTTTTTTGTGGTTTTCGACTATGAAATATGCAAATCATGAAGAATAGATGATGAAAAGTTCATGAAAATCTGTTGTGTTTTCCATTTTTAAAAATTTGATCAATAGTACATTTTGTAGGAAGCTTAATTGCGTCCCTTAAAATCATTAACAAAATACTATCATCCAAAACCCAACATCCCTTAAAATCATCAGCAAAATACTATCATCCAAAACCCAACATCATAATATGCAAGCTTCTAGATTGAGTCTCTCCCCATGGACGTTCCACTTCTTAAACAAGAAAATTCAATGAATGTGTGTATTGGGGGAAAACTCAATGAACACATGTATTGGGAGATTTCTTCCATTGTTGGTAGTGGGACATGAGGGTTTGGTGTCATCAAATTTAGAAGAAACCCCATTCAAAATGGTTTACAGTCAAAATGGAAGTTGAATATGTTCTGAAGGGTCCACTATTGTAGTAGCATTTCGAACAAAAACCTCAACAGTAAAATTCAGCCATTGCTTTGAAATAGATAATTTATACAACGAGGAACCAAGTTAGTGAGTGAGAGTGGAAATGCTTCCCGGCTTACTTGTAATATCATTATGGTCAATTGAATAATAGTCATACAATCCTATTGACATCCACAACTCATATCAATCTCAAACCATTATGTAAAGAGGGACAATTGAAGGAAGCCCTGCACATTCTACTCACTACATAAAAACCTGATGGAGCCTTATTTTCATATCTTCAATTGTCGCAAACCTACAATCTCAAAAATGCCCTTTCATAAAGAAAAAATGTTCACTCTTTCATCGTTCCCAAGCAATTTACATTTTCTACAAGGTTTCATAATAAGCAATAAACATGTACGACAAGTGCAGAAGCCTGGTGGATGCACTTAAAGTGCTTGACCAAATCGAATAACGAGACAATGTCTCATGGAATATGACTATTTCTGCATACCGAAGACATGGGTATCCTCATGAGATAGTCACACTATTTCACCAAATGCAACGAACATGTTTCAAACCCAATCAGTTCACATATGCCATCATGATTACAACCTGTGCTAAAATGGGAGCTCTACAACAGGGCATAGATATCCATCAAAGCATGAAGGATAGAGGATTTTCTCCAAATTTTGTGGTTGCAACTGCCCTGGTGGACATGTACACCAAAAGTGGAAGCATAAACAAGGCATGTGAACTGTTTCAAAAAATGCCTCAAAGAAATGAGGTCTCATGGAATGCCATGATTGCAAGATATATTCAAATTGGATTTGTTGAAAAGGCTTTTAAAACTTTTAAGCAAATACAATTGGCAGATGTAAAGCCAAATTCCATAACCTTTGTCAGCATACTTCCAGTGTATGCCAAAATGGGAGCTTTGGAATAGGGTACCACTGTAATGTCCCCAGTACGCTCCTTGGAGATTTGGGGCTAATTCGATAACTTCAATTGCAAAGACTTCTTTCTACTTGTGTATAGTTCTTTAATTGTTTTAAACTTTTGTATTGAATATGGCTCACAAATAGGTATGTTGTTAATATTATTAGCTGGATAATTTGGTGGATTGGAGAATTCAACCAATGTAAGTGTCTATTGCTTTTTATTAATGGAGACTGATTTGTAAGGATTACACTTTCAACAATAAGTCTAGTATGATTCTCAAGTTGATAATAGTATATTGCTATAGGCTGGAGATTATCCTGAGCTCACATGGATTACATTATTATGGTAATCTATTACATGAATATTACATTGTCTGACTTGTAATCCCCTTTCTTATACAATCATTTTCTTCCTTTTCATCCGATGATTTGAAAATACTTATTTTGACTCTACCAGTGATGATCCTAAATCTTATGTTTCCTTTCTCTTTATATAAACATTAAACATTGTCTATTTCACTTCCAATAATCATGTTTAGGGGATAATCAAAATGCTTCTATAATTCTTATTTATGTGGGTCATGACATTCAACTCTGTATACCCGCACCAGCTCACCCTATATATTCACTAGCAGCATCCAATATTGAGTGAATCCCTTTCAACAATGAAACCTTTGAGAATGGTCTTCTTTTTTATAATTCTATATATGTATTTCATCTCCATCCAATGTTCCCAATTATATTCATTATATTCTTCCATGGTCAATACTTCCTATTTGGATCATAGTCCAAGAGTGAGTAAATATATAATTGAAGGGACACGAGACAGATCCATGTGTCATTTACAAGCTATGATCACCGTAGATTATGTCTTTTCCTCTTTTCCATCCCCCCGTTCTTGGTGTCTTTCCTCCATTAAGTATGCTATCTCTTCCACAACCTTTGCAAGCATCCTTCCAGCCTGTGCCAAAATGGGAGCTTTGGAACAAGGCATTGATATCCATCAAAGCATAAAGGAGGGGGATTTTTATCAAATATTTTAGTTGTCAGTGCCTTAGTAGACACATATGTTAAATGTGGAAACATAGAAAAGGCACACAAATTGTTTGACATATTTCCTCAAAGAGATGTCATCTCATGGACTGCCATGATTGGAAGATATGTTCAAAATGGGTTTGTTAAAAAGGCATTAGAAACTTTTAAGAAAATGCAACTAGTGGATGTAAAGCCAGACTCCTCAACCTTTGCTATCATACTCCCTACCTGTGGTCAAGTTGGAGCTTTGGAACTGGGGACATCCGTCCATGAAATCTTATGCAAATCAAACACAAATGGCTTGGTTAGAGCTGTGTAGTTTCGGGAATTCAACTATAGTAGGGTACGAAAATGTATGCAATCAAGAGGTGTAAAACATGTCTCGAAGCATAAATCAAATAGTAAATAAGTCTCAAAGAAAATGATAATGCTGATTGGGTATCCATTAAATTAAATAGTTGAGAGAAAGAATGAAAAACCTCCAAAAACCCCAAGTTAAGGTTTCTGAGCTCAATCTCCTTGAGTCATTTCAGCCGCTCAATCTCCTTGAGTCGTTTTAGCCGCTCAATCTCCTTCGCGTGCACGCTGCCCTTCTAATTCGCCGACCGGGAATAATGAAATGAGAAATGAAATTAACCTTTTTTTTAAAGTTATGCCTGTGTTTGTCAAAATTTCAACCATCACGGGATTTGTCGATATTTCGACAAACACGGGCATAAATTTAAAAAAAAAACAAAGTTTTCCTTATATAATCTAACCAAGCAAAACCTTTTTATTTTTTGGTTGAAAATTTTGGTAGAAAAACTAGGTCAAATGTAGTAGTGTTTGGTTACAGGTTTTTGAAGGAAGGTTGCTCATTGAAGAAATTTTCAAGTTAATTGAGTACATGAGGGAGTTTGTGATCTTGGATGAAGAAATGATTTATTTTATTTGTGTTGTCATTGTAAAATCCATTGGTAAAAGATGTATCCAATGTATTGACCTTGTGTTAGAGAAGTGAAATGAAGTTCAATATAATTCCATAATTTGATGAGATAGGTAGAAATAAATTAATATGTTGCCGGTTGAATTTATTCAAAGGAAAAGAAAGCAAAATTTTCTTTCAAATAAAATTATGTAAAGAAGGATGTTGTATACTTAAATTTGATGTAGAGGATTGGGATTATTTTATGTATAAGTACATTATGCTAATGTTTTCTTTTGTTGTTACTTCTCAAAACATATATATATATATATATATATATATATATATATATATATATATATATATATATATATATATATATCAGATTTTTCTTTTAAATTAAATGAATTATTAGAGATGATATAATTTGTTTATTTATTTCTTGAGAGAATTTAATTCTATAATTTTGTTAATCCTCTTGTAAATGATTCCAAAAAGGATAATAAGTGGATCTTATGAAAATATTTAATTTAGTGTATATTCTTCCAAGTATTTATCCTTGAGTTATACCTTGAAAGTATTCTTCACCTTATGAGCATTTACAAAACTGATAAAATTGTAATCTAAATGCATATTTAAAATAACATCTATGCACCATAGTACATTCTGCAAGAATATTTATTTTTCATGCTACTCATGACCTTTTTGTTGTCATCCTTGTTAAATTTTCAACTATAATATATATATATATATATATATATATATATATATATATATATAATATTATATTACATATATATAATATTATATTACATATATATAATTTCATATACAAAAAATCAAAATGATATTAACTCAAAAAAAGAATTTAATATTAATAAACTTGTTGCTAAACTAAAGAAAAGAAAATTTAATATTTAAAAAAAAAATTTAATTAACCTTGAGGGAGGGTTCGACTGTGGTGTTGTGACCCCCCCTTCACCACTCAAAGTGGCCGACATAGTTGGGTCCACTGGAGTGCGACTGTGCCTACATAGTGGCTGTAGACACTATGTGTGGTCGTGACCACACACAGTGACCGTAGCCACTATGTGCGGCCGTGACCACACATAATGACCATAGCCACTATGTGCAGCCACCATCGCTGTTGGAAATATTCAAGACTATCTAGGTTATTGAGAGGGGAGGGGTGAATTAGTAACTTCAAAACTTTTAACAGATTCAGATCTTAATAATATTAGATTGATAATCTGACTGCATGCATGAGTAACAGAAAGAATAAAACATTCATAACACTTAGAACACAGAGATTTGGTGACCCAGAAACCTTCCAAGTAGAAAGTAAAACTGGGGTGGGGATGATACCCACAAAACTTCAATACTGCAGTATAAAGTTTGTTGGTTAAGGCTTACAATGATCACTTCTGATGATCTACCCTGTTAGGAGCAATAAGGACTGCTAGGTCCACCTTGTTAGAGGTTTTACAAACATACAATGAAGTATGCACTCGGTTAAGAGATTTTTACAAAGACTGTTAAGTCTATCCGGTTAAAGGATTTCAAGCTGATTCACCTGTTAGGATGAAACAGTAGATCTCTTACTTGCAACTGTACTTGCTGATTGAGATTCTCTGATGTACTGATCACCTTCTGTGATAGATAGATCTTTGCTGCTTCTTATACTGCTGTAGCCCTTTGTAATTCGCTTATCTCTTCCTTTCTCTCTTTTTCATACTTCTCTCTTTCATCATACTTGGATATGACATAAAACATTATTTATATATCCATGTAAGTCAATTCCAAAACAATTACAAAGTCGGCTCTTAAACAAGTAAACACAAATATTACTGAGTCAGCCCAAATATAGTTACACGGTTATTGCAAACTAACTTGGTGACTTTCTGATACTCGGCATCCATTGCGTTACTCGGCATCATCATGCACTCGGTAGAAGTGGAAACTTGGTCCATACTAACCACTCGGTCGTAGTTTCAAACTCGGTAAATACTGGAGACTCGGTAGATAAAGTGTTACTCGGTAGAAACTAAGTTTCCTGTTTAACCGTGCAACACTCGATAAACACTATGAAACTTTGCGAGCTCGGTATGCACTGTTCTACTCGGTATGCTCTATTCTGCTCGGTAAGCTCTGCTCGACTCAGTAAGCTCTGTTCTGCTCGATATGTACTGTTCTGCTCGGTAAGCTCTGCTCAGCTCGGTAAGCTTTGTTCTACTCGGTATGTACTATTCTACTCAGTATGCACTGTTCTAAATAAGTGTTGTCACTAATGACAATCATGCTTAATGCCAACAATCTCCCCCTTTGGCATTAGTGACAAAAACACTTATAGCCAAAACTTATATACAAGAATCATGTTGAATCTTTTTTTTTATTTTTCAAAATTTATCTTTGTCAAACTGTTGTTTATATATTTCATGACTCCCTTATATAGAGTACTTTCTCCCCCTTTCGTATTACACACCTTAATCTTATACACTTTCTCCTATACATTTTCTCCCCCTTTTTGACAATAGTGTCAAAGGTGTATATACAAGTATTTTACAGGGAGAATCCAAAATGTGAAAGAAAATCAGAATGTACCTTTATGATTAGTGCCAGAGTTCTGTCCCAATTCTCTTGCAGAATCTTGCATGTTTGGAGTGCAATTTGGACTTCTGCAGAGAGTTAAATCATGTGATCTGCAATGGAAAATTGATTGTCATGGAGTAATGCTTTTGAGTGAACAATGTGCTTTTGCATTATGTCCATGATGGGAAGGATCATGTCTTGAATATCTAGCAGTGTTGACCGGATCTTTGTATCTTCTTTTAATAATTCTGACTGCCTATTTGATGGGAATGTGATTTTCATATGATGTGCAGAGCTTGAACTAGGTTCAAGTTGCAACCTTTGTACACTATCCTTCAGATCCTTATCAATCTTATTCAATTTTTCCTTGACTTCCTTAGTGAACTCGGCAACATTACATAGCTTAGCAACAAGTGAGGTAACATTGGAATAGGAGGACTCAATATCTGTCAAAACTAAAGATAATTCTGCTTGATTAATAGCTATATGCTGAGCAACATGCTCAAGCACTTTATTGTCAAACTTCTTCTTAGCTTTCTCAATAATCTTCTCTGACGCAGAGGAATCCTCATGGAACTTGTTTACTGCCTCAGCTAACTGTAACAAAATATGTTGAGAGGAATCAACTTTAATACCTAATGCTTCTGACAAAATATCCTTTGCATCTTCAATAATTTTATATTCCTTGTCCCTTTCTTCTTTTAGTTTCTTCTGCTTTGCTTTCTTTTGGAGGAGTTCACCAATGTTTTGCATTTGATCTGCTAAAAGATTTGCAAAGTTTAATTTTGGAGTCTCTATCTCCTCATCTACGTCTATATCCTCTTCTACATTCTTACTCAAAAATCTTGTACTCGGTTGAGCCTTAGGATCAACTGTTATTGCACTTAATGCCTTTGTAGAAGTTATTGTAGACATTGTAGGAATAGCTATGAAAAATGATAAACTACTGATTGGAATACTTGAAGGGCTCAAAACTGAAGTATTCACAATTGTAGAATCAAAAACTGAAATACTTACTGAAGTATCCAAAACTGAGGTACTTACTGCTAGAAAACTTGATATGGAAGTAGGTACTGAAGTAGATACAGGAGACTGCAACTCGGTAAAAGAGGTGGTAGTCATTTCTGTTGATGATTCATTGAGTTGTGGTAGTGATGATTTGACATTTGATGTATCTGTGGAAGTTGTCATAATCATTCTTGAAGTTATCTCCGTGCTAGGTGTAGCAACTTTTGCTGGAGAGTGAGGAAGTGAGGCAATGACTTCTGCAGCTATCCAAACAATATTATCTTCCTCATCACTTTGCTTGTCTACCTTGGTATCTTCTTCATGTTCATCACTGTCATCATCAATATCCTTGATTATCATAGTTTTGACACTCGGTTTGTGAAGATTATAGATGTTTTTCCATGTGGCAGTGGCACTCTTCACAACCAACTCAATATCTTTGATCAAAATCAAACAACTGTTGAATTTGAGTGTCATCTTAATTTCATTATCTATCAATGCCTTATTAATTTCAGCATTTTTCAAACTTGGCATTAATTGCCTCAAGGTTTGAGCATAGATGTCCTTGACAGTTTGTCTTGCATTAGACCATCTCAACTTAATTTTGTTTAGTAGAGTTCCTAGGATTTGAGAAGCTATCTCTTCAGGTGAGTATTTCCATCTTCCTATTTTCTTGATAACAGCATCTTCAATTTCCTGCTACTCTTCCTCAGATCTGATTTCATATTTTAGAGATTTGAAGTTTGCAATTCTAGATCCTTCTTTGATATCCTTGATCTTTTCTTTGAATGAAGGAGGAGGCCTTTTGAATACTATTTCTTCACTATCTTTGTCTGCCTTGCCTCTTGCACTCCTTGTAAATACTGCAGAGGGTTGCTTGGGTGCCTTGGTGATAATTACTTTTCCTTTCTTCTTTGCTGGTACTTGTTCTTCTTCCTCCTCATCCTTTTTCTCTTCTTCTTCTTCAAAGTCCTCTCCTTTTTCCTCGGTTGACATTAGAGGTGTGCTAGCTTGTATTTTGGCCATCCTCTTTCTTCCTTTGTTAACAGCCCATGGAAGCTTTATACTAAGCTCAATTCTCTCCTTAGCTTCTTCATATGTCCCAAAATATGGTGCCTTTGGATTAACAGGTTGATTAATTAGGGCTTCAATAATATTCTTGGTTTCATCAATATTTACCTCATAGGGAAGAGGTTTCACATGTACAATCCTTGGTTTTGCTGCCTGTGTATACAGATTATCATAGTCCACCATGAAACAAATATCATCTTTGTAATCTTCCACCAATTTCTGTGGAATCCAGAATATGTTGTTCATTTTCTCTTTAAATGATTCAAAATAGTTGTCCATTATGCTTTCAAAATTGTCACCCATTTCTGAAATGTATTCATTCATCTGATAAAGAACCAGCACATCTTTTCTCCATACTACCGTGCCTTTTGATGGGAAAAACTTTTGAGCATAGAAAAATAAACAAACCAACAGTGAGCCAAACTTACATGGATTGTTCTTTGAGGTTTGGATTCTCTCCATGTTCTTGTTGAACTATTTCAACAAAAGATCTGCTAGGTCAAATGACAGATTGTTCTTTACAATTTTATATGCTAGGTCAACTGCTTCACATGGAACACTGTTCTGTCGACTTGAACTGTATATCTTGTGAGCTACGATATGTATACCAAACTTCAATTTTTCATTAGTAATTTTGCTTATCTTCATACCTCTACCATCCCACTCGGCTAGGGTTTTCTCTTCCAGTTTCATCCGACCTAGGGTTTTTGTAGATTTTGCCTTGTCGAGCATGGGAAGACCAGTGATTTGGTGAATCATCTTCTTCGTAATCTCTACTGGTTGCTCAAGCCATATTTTACCTTCATGTACTCAACTGAGGATATATCTGACCCATTTTATCTAAAAGCTCTGAGGCAAGTGTGTGATGTGAACTAAACCCTTATCTTCCAAATGTTGATGCTCCGGTTTGAGAACACCATCGACACATAGTTCCTCATGAATAGTATCTATCTCTAGGGTTCCAAGCTCTTGAATTGTACACTTAAATTGACTACGAATATCGTTAATAAGGAGAACCTTAGGAGGAATCTGAGATTGAGCTCCACTCGGGTCTAGGGTTCCGGCAACTGCGGGCATGAGTTTGAAATCTGGTGCTTTCCATTCTCCATGAACCAACATTTCTGAATCTTTCTTCATTTTAGCACTGGATGATGCCATGGTAGCTCAGTGAACACAGTAAATTCTTCAAGGAAAGAGAATATCTTGTTGAAATATGCTTCAAAACGCTTGATTGCACTAGGAGACTTTTGTTCGCGGTGAATAGTGAACTTGATTTCACTCCTTTTGTTAAAACTTTTTCATTAATGCTCAGTATGAATTAGGGTATTGAATTAGACAGACTATCATCCACTATGAATTAATTGCTCAGTGAAGACTCCGCAACTCAGCGATCATATGAATTCATACTTCTCCAACCTTACTCGGTAACCAAATGAAGTTAGGTTACTCCCGACCTTGCTCGATGGTAACTGATACTGACCTTCTTGTGATCATGTTGTATCTTGCATACTGATTTGAATCTGTCTTCTTTTCAGTTCAGGAACTATTTTGGAATATGTCTATGAAGATACAGTTTTAGTGCTTTCTTGGAGACTAGTTAGAGATCATAGAGCCACTCCCTTCATTAGTGACTTCAGGATTGGTTTGCTCGGTAGGTTTAGGAATCCACTTCTGTCTCATCTACTTCCTAATGTTATTTGCTTTTGCTTTCTTTTCATCTTCAATTTTGCCTAAATTCATGCAGTTTTTAGCTATGTGACCAAGCTTAGTGCAATTATAACATCTTATGGTAGAATCCCTTTTTCTCAAGTGGTTCCTTACACAATTCATGCCAATGTGTCCATATTCTCCACAGTAATGACATCTACACCAAGTGTTGTAATCCTAACCAAACATTGCTTTAATAATTTGTTCCACTGGATTGGGTGTTTTAGTTCTGCATTCTGATGCCTTATGACCTTGTTTGCTACATTTGTGACATATGCCTTTAAATCTTGGTTTTTCCTTGCATTCATTTGCTTTATGACCAAGCTGATTGCAATTGTAGCATTTTCCATTGAATTTTGCTTTTCCATTGCTCCAACATTTGTTTGAAGTATGAACAATTTTTCCATAGTGATTACAGGTAGGTTTCTGATTCTTTTGAGTACCTTGTTTGGAGGATTCACCTTCCTCTTTGTATCCAAGTCTTTCTTTTCCTTTTTGCCTATGAAGGTTTCGTTCATACACCTAATTCATATCTTCTTGAGATTTCAACATTCTCTCATTGATTTTCCTTTTAGCATCTAGCTCACTCATCACTCTTATATTGATTTTCTTTTCAGATCTCAGCTCTTCTCTCATATTTTCATTTTTTGATCTTAGAGTCAAGATTTCTTCATTTGCATTAGAGATTTAATCAATACGATTTTCTAGCTGAAGAGTTTTATTCTAGATTTCATTGTTCTTTCCATCTATTTCATCTTTCATCTTGTTTCTTTGTTCCAAGACTTCACAGAATCTTGTTGACTGAATTTCCTGTTCTCTTTTTAATTTTCTCACTTCTTCTTGCAGAGATCCATTCTTTTCTAGAAGTTCTTTGATTGCATTGTTTGCTTCATCTGAGCTGCTTGAAGGGAAAAAGTCTTCAATCTTTTCTTCAACATACTGGTGGTGATTGATCTAATTTGCAAGTTCCTTCCTTCTTTTTAGGGAAAGGGAAAGATGCTCTCTTGCTTCTTTGAGTTGAGTTATGGCCATTTCCAGATCTAGCTTTTCATTCTCAATTACTTTGTTCAGTCTGAATATCTCCATTGTCCTAAATCTTTTCTCAAGCTGTCAAACTTTATTCTGAGATCCACTGTGCTTTGATACCAATTGTTGGAAATATTCAAGACTATCTAGGTTACTGAGGTGAATCAGTAACTTCAAAACTTTTAACAGATTCAGATCTTAATAATATTAGATTGATAATCTGATTGCATGCATGAGTAACAGAAAGAATAAAACATTCATAACACTTAGAACACAGAGATTTGGTGACCCAGAAACCTTCCAAGTAGAAAGTAAAATTGGTGTGGGGATGATACCCACAAAACTTCAATACTGCAGTATAAAGTTTGTCGGTTAAGGCTTACAATGATCACTTCTGATGATCTGCCCTATTAGGAGTAATAAGGACTGCTAGGTCCACCTTATTAGAGGTTTTACAAACATACAATGAAGTATGCACTCGGTTAAGAGATTTTTACAAAGACTGTTAAGTCTACCCGATTAAAGGATTTCAAGCTGATTCACCTATTAGGATGAAAGAGTAGATCTCTTACTTGCAACTGTACTTGCTGATTGAGATTCTCTGATGTACTAATCACCTTCTGTGATAGATAGATCTTTGCTACTTCTTATACTGCTGTAGCCCTTTGTAATTCTCTTATCTCTTCCTTTCTCTCTTTTTCATACTTCTCTCTTTCACAATACTTGGATATGACATAAAACATTGTTTATATATCAATCTAAGTCAATTCCAAAACAATTACAAAGTCGGCTCTTAAACAAGTAAACACAAATATTACTGAGTTGGCCCAAATATAGTTACATGGTTACTACAAACTAACTCGGTGACTTTCTGATACTTGGCATCCACTGCGTTAATCGGCATTGTCATGCACTCGGTAGAAGTGGAAACTCGGTCCATACTAACCATTCGGTCGTAGATTTGAACTCGGTAAATACTGGAGACTCGGTAGATAAAGTGTTACTCGATAGAAACTAAGTCTCCTGTTTAACCGTGCAGCACTCGGTAAGAATTGTGAAACTTTGCGAGCTCGGTATGCACTGTTCTACTCAGTATGCTCTGTTCTGCTCAGTAAGCTCTGCTTGGCTTGGTAAGCTTTGTTCTGCTCGGTATGTACTATTCTACTCGGTAAGCTCTGCTCAGCTTGGTAATCTATGTTCTACTCGGTATGTACTGTTCTGCTCGGTATGCACTGTTCTAAATAAGTGTTGTCACTAATGACAATCATGCTTAATGCCAACACATCGCAGTAGTGGCTAAGATCACTATGTGCGACCAAGACCGCAGTAGTGGCTAAGGCCACTGTGTGCGGCCAAGACCCCACATAGTGGTTGTGGCCACTGTGTGTGGGAGGGCCGTGGGCTAGGCCGAGGATGACAATGGCTGCCGATCCAAGCCCACAACAAAGATTTGTTGCATTAAAAAAACAAAAAATGAAACTCTAGTTTATTATTAAAACAAATTTATTTCAAATCATACCAGTAATATTTAAAAAGAAATATACAATGGTGTTAATATTAAACTCATTCTTTTACCTTGTTGTGTTAAACCTTTTGTGAGTTTTAATGGAAACCCCCGGAATTAGCTATTGATGCAGAATGGATATCCAATGTAATCCCTTTGTGATATATACACATGAGTGTATATGTGTGAATATACACACCATAGGTGTGTATATGCACATATGTGTGTACAGAAGACTGAACATTTTCACCTCCCCAACTCTCTGCTTCATCCCTGCACAAAAAAATGAGAAAATTAGGGTTTTGGGCGAGTTATAAATTTGGTCCTAACCCTAAATTTGAATTAGGGTTAGGGATGCCACTTAGGAACATTTTTTTTATTTACTTATTTATTAATTATTATTTGAATTTGGTGGCACTTTATTTCATAAGTTTACTTGGGATTTATTTTAGTTATTTTTGTATCTTTATGAATATAACTTTTAATTTTAAGATAAATTTTTGATTTGTAGTATTCTATTAGTGAAAAGTATTTTGGGAAATGAAATAATGATGTTTATTTGATCTAGTACTAAATAAATTCTATTAAATTTGTCAAGTAGAACATTATTAAATTTAATTAAGATGCTATTGTTGAATAAATTAATTAATTTAATCTCTATATTATTTTTGTATTAATTTAAGATTAGTGGATTAGGAATGGATATATATTTATTTATTTTAAAATTTGTGAAATTTTATTTTATTTTTATTTATTTATGGACCTTATTATCTGCTTTTTATAATCGGGTTATAAGGGAATTAGTTAATTCATTTAAAATCCCTAGTAGGGACCTAGGCAAAGTTTTTGCCCTAGTTTTAGCACTTTATAAACTGAATTGGATTTTATTAAATTTATTATTTTAAAATCCCTTAGGGGGAATATTAATATCATATATTGAATCTTTATATATAAATTACATTTTTTTCTAGGGGTACGTTCCCTATAATTTAATCTATCTTTTATCAATGACTATAGTTTTCTTACCCTAGTTTTGAGTTAAAAGACTTTCATTATTACTTAATTGGAAATTGAACTAAGATTAAACCTATTGGATTATGTTATGCCAAACCTAGCTCGGGGTTTCCTTTGATTAATGCAGTCTGATGATTAAGGGATGTTGACATGCCAATGCATGCCATGATTCCCCTTATGAGTCATTTTTTGTTAGTCAATATGTCTTGAGTTTCACATCTAGTGAGCTTTGTGTGCAACCTAGATTGTTGTTTAGTATTCTTTTTTAAAAAAATGTTGTTGTGTTTTGTCCTAGTTTTTTGTGGGCATTACAATGTGATAGGGGCACACTTCAAACATGAGCTCTATATCAAAGACTATTGGGTTAACTATGTTGAAGATTATCAGGTCCAAGTGTTAGATTACTACATTATGGACCTAGATTTGGCAAGAGAATAGAGAAGTTCCTAGTGCCCATGCAAGAGGTAATAGACAAGGCCCCAAAGGAGAAGCCTAGTGGATCTAAAGGAAAGAAAGGACCAAATTTTAAAATAACTACCAACAACCTCTAATCTAGGAGAAATTTTGGGTCATGCAAGGCTCATGGTAAATAAAGTACCTTTCCAAACATTGAGGCAACAAAAGGCTAAGGAGAAGAAACAAGGAAGTGTTTTTTCTTCTACACTTGTGGCTACTAGCACTCCACCTCCACCATAAGTGATGCAGGAGCATCCTGGGTGTAAGAGCAATCTTGCATCACCCAAAAATATTTCTATTTTTGTATTCAATAAGGGCTATCTTGTGCAGAGCTGCTATTTATGGAAACTTGCTATTTTTAGTAAGTTGGTCATACGACCTCAGAATGTTCTGATTTTACATGTGGAGGTTCA
This sequence comes from Chamaecyparis obtusa, assembly GCA_027943335.1. Classification (NCBI taxonomy): domain Eukaryota; kingdom Viridiplantae; phylum Streptophyta; class Pinopsida; order Cupressales; family Cupressaceae; genus Chamaecyparis; species Chamaecyparis obtusa. Next base: position 820,292 of record BSBK01005887.1, read on the forward strand.
TCTCAGTCATATTAGCCTGCCAGTAAAGTTTCATGGCTAGATCGGGTCTAGTTTTGAAGATATTGAAGATTTTTGGTATTGGCAGCAGGGTACAAAAACTTTGAACTCAGTTTTGAAGGCTTTAGAGGCCCTGGATGAGGTCAAAAATTTGGGTGACAGGTGTTTGCGCAAGTCAATCCTATAGAGCGCTTTGTGGCCTTTCTAAAATGGGGTTATAATAGTTAATCGGGTCAATTGGTGATGACTTATGGTCTTCGGAAGTCGGGTCACCTGAAATGGCAGAAAATAATTTTCCTTCAAAATTTTTGTTCGGGTTTCAAAAGTTATTTTGAGCCGACTTGGATGTAATAAATTGAAAAATAAAATAAATCTAAGTTTGGTCAGCCCTAAGGGCTAAATTTTTGGAACCTTCTCAAGTGGTGGAAAATGCCTATATAAAGAAGGCCCGTAGTGTTGTCTAGGGAAGTTCTAGGTATTGATTCGAGGCTTTTTCCTATAGAATATTGTAAGGGAATGCCCATGTGGCTTTGCATATTGTAATTCTAAAAGTTTGTAATTCCACATTTGTGGAGATAATAAGAAGCCCATTTTCTATTCTTGCATATTGTTGTTATTTTTCTATTTCTATTATGTGTTTGTGGTATTAAGGGGAGCACCCTTCATCAAGTGGTATCAGAGTAGGAGTTCCTAAGTGTGTAAATAGATCACCGACTATGAGGCAGTTTGTACCAAGACCATGGTTAGGGTTTCAATGCACATCATGAAAATACCTCCACAAAGGGAATGTGGCAGAAGAGCTGGTGTTGTAACACCTAAGGTTAGAGCACTCCATAGACAAGTGTGAGCATTACAAGAGGAGATTCATAGAGGAATGAATCTTAATGTCAGAGAAGAAAGCGAGGATGAAGCCGAAGAAGAAGATCAAGAAGGAGAAGTGAAAGTTGTGAACCAGGAGGAAGAGAGACTTTTTCAGGCCATTTCCAAGATTGAAAAAAGACCTAAGATTGAGGTTCCTACATTTTCAGAAAATCTTAACCCAGAGGAGTTGATCGACTGGATCAATGAATGTGAAGAATATTTTGAGTATGAAGATATTGAGGATCTTGATAGGGTCAAATTCATGAAGGCCAGACTGAAAGGTCATGCAAAGATCTGGTGGCAAGAGATTCAATTGGAGTGAAATAAAAGAGGGAAAGATAAAATCACAAGATGGGATCGAATGGTGGATAAATTGAAGTGGCAGTTCATTCCTATTGATTATGAGCTTGATCTACTGAAGAAGATGAAAAGTTTGAAGCAGGCAGGAAGATCTGTTCAGGAGTATACAAAGGAGTTCTATCTAATCCTCATTAGAACAGGCCATGCAAAAGCTAACAAGGAGAAAGTTTCCCATTACCTTAATGGGTTAAGGCTGAGCATTCAAGAGGAGCTGAATCTGGTTCAAATGAATAGTATTGAAGAGACATACTAGTTTGCCCTAAAAGTAGAGGAAAAGTTAAACAAGAAGTTTGAGAGAAGACAAAATGGAAGAGGTCATGGTGGATGATCTGGTGGATGGTCATATGGAGGCTGAAATGAAGATCCAAAAAAGAAGGATGAGGCTAGTAGTAGTCAAAATCAGAGAGGAAACAATTCCAATCATTTCCAAGATTAGAACAATAGAGATCAGAGAGGAAGAGGAAGAGGACAAGGTTCAGGAAGAGGAGGCTTCTGTGGAACATGTTTTCACTATGGAGAAGAAGGTCATAGGGTATTTGAATGTCCTCAATGCCAAGGAAGGATGGATAGGAGGAATGAAGGCTAGGCCAGAGTGGCACATGTAGATGAAGATGCTAGATCCTCAAATTCTAAAGATGCTGAAAGAGGAGAAACGTTGATTAACAAAAGAGTTCTGCTGAGTGGTGAGAATGAACCTGAACAAAGGAGGAGCTTGTTTTGCACTAGATGCAAGAGTGAGGGTAAATGTTGTGATGTGATTATTGATAGTGGAAGCACTGGCAATTTGGTGTCAGAAGAGATGGTGAAAAAGTTGAAGCTTAAGAGACAGAAACACCCACATCCATATCGGATTGCCTGGGTGTAGGATGACCACAAGGTCATGGTCAGTGAACAATGCCTAGTAAAGTTCAAGATTGGTGGGTACCATGATGAGGTATTATGTGATATCATACCTATGGATGCATGTCACATGTTGTTGGGTAGGTCGTGGCAGTTTGACAGATGTGCTGTACATGATGGTCGTGCGAATACCTATTCCCTGACAAAGGATGGAGTGCGAAATAAGCTAAAGCCATTGAAGGAGACTGAAGAAAAGGTATGTGGTAATGCAAGAATAACTTTTGTTGATGGAAGGAAATTCCTAGATGGTATGAGGCATGAGCATGTGTGTTTTTCTTTAATTCCAAAAGTTGGTAAAGAGGAAGTAGAGGATGTACCTGTAGAGGTTGAAGATTTGTTGAATGAGTTTCAGGATATTGTAATGTACCTGATGGATTACCATCGATAAGGAAGATCAGTCATCAGATGGATTTGATTCTAGGAGCTAGTTTTTCAAACAAGGCAGCACACATATGACACCAGCAGAAAGTGAAGAGTTGAACAGACAAGTACATGAGTTATTGCAGAAGGGGTTGATTCGGGAGAGCATGAGTCCATGTATTGTACTAGCAGTATTAGCACCAAAGAAGAATGGAGAATGGAGGATGTGTATAGACTCTAGGGTAATAAACAAGATCATAATCAAGTACAGGTTTCCATTTCCATGAATGGATGATATTATGGATTGTTTGAGTGGAGCTATGTATTTTTGAAAGATAGACCTGAAGAGTGGATATCACCAGATTTGGATCAGAGAAGGAGATGAATGGAAGACTACCTTCAAGATAAATGAAGGACTATATGAGTGGTTAGTCATGCCTTTTGGGCTAACCAATGCACCGAGCACTTTCATGTGGCTCATGAACGAGGTTCTGAAAGAATTTATGGGTAAGTTTGTCATTGTTTACCTAGATGATATTTTGATCTTTAGCAAGACATTGGAGGAACATATGATGCATATTCGTATGGTGTTTGAGAAGCTGAGAGATGAGAAATTATTGATTAATTTGAAGGAGTGCAGTTTTGTGAAGGAGTTAGTGTATTTGGGATTTGTAGTTTCAACAGAAGGTCTGAAAATGGATCCAAAGAAAGTACAGGCTATTCTTGAATGCCTTACTCCAAGGAGTGCTACTGAGGTAAGATCTTTTCATGGTTTGGCTAGTTTTTACAAAAATTTTAGTAGTATTTGTGGACCCTTGACTAAAACAATGAGAGGGGATAGAAAAGAGTTCAAGTGGACTAATGGGGTAGATAAGAGTTTTAAATTGTTGAAACAAAAGGTTACAAAACAATCTGTTTTAGCACTTCCTGATTTTAATAAGGTGTTTCAAGTAGATTGTGATGCTAGTGGTACTACAATAGGAGCTATTATGAGTCAAGAAGGTAAACCTATTGCTTATTTCAGTGAGAAGTTGAATGATGCCAAGAGGAAATATTCTATTTATGATCAGGAATTTTATGCTATAGTTCAGGCATTGAAGAAGTGGAGACACTATCTGCTTCCTAAGGAGTTTGTTTTGTATATTGATCATCAAGTTTTGCAATATTTGAATAGTCAAGGAAAGTTGAATCAAAGGCATTTGAAATGGGTTGACTTTTTGCAAAGTTATACATTTGTTTTGAAACACAGGAGTGGAAAGTCTAATAGGGTTGCAAATGCTCTTAGTAGAAGGCAACTATTGCTGACAGAGATGTAGATTGAGGTGGTTGGGTTCAAGGAACTCAAGAATTTGTATCCAGAGGATCTTGATTTTGGTGAAGCTTGGAAAGCTTGTAAAGAACCTGTTACTCTAGACAGGATGAAGTGGCTGGATTTCATCATTCAGGATGATATGCTATTCAGAGGGAGTCAGTTGTGCATTCCAAGAAGTTCTATGAGGGAGAATCTCATCAAGGAGAAGCATAGCAGAGGATTGGCTGGACATTTTGGTCATGATAAAACCCTTGCTTTGGTTAGTGAGAAATATTATTGGCCATAGTTGCAGCAAGATGTCAAGAAGTTTGTACAGAGTTGCAGAGTATGTCAGATGGAAAAAGGAGTGAAGCAGAATACAGGGTTGTATCAGCCATTACCTGTACCAGAGAAGCCTTGGGAGGATATCAGTATGGACTTTTTTCTTGGTTTACCAAGGACACAGTAGGGACATGATTCAATTTTTGTGGTAGTTGATAGATTTTTGAAGATGGCACATTTTATTCCCTGTAAGAAAACTAATAATGTTGTTCATGTAGAAAAATTATTTTTCAGAGAAGTGGTGAGACTACATGGTTTGCCAAAGAGTATATTTTCAGATAGTGACACTAAGTTCATTGGATATTTCTGGCGTACATTGTGGAAGAAGTTAAAGATAGATTTGAAGTTCATTTCATCACATCATCCACAAACTGATGGACAGATAGAGGTGGTGAATAGGAGTTTGGGAAATTTGCTGAGATGTTTGGTTGGAGATAAGCCAACAGGATGGGATTTGATTTTACCACAGGTAGAATTTGCATATAATGATTATGTCAATAGGAGCACTAGTAAATCACCATTCTAGATTGTATATGGGAGTAGTCCAAGAAATGCATTTGAGTTGAGAAAGATAGATAAAGGAGAAATAAGCAGTGCTGAAGCTGAGGATTTTGCAAAATACTTGAAGAACATCCATGAGGAGGTGAGGAAGCATATTACCAAGATGAATGCGCAGTATAAGGCTAAGGTAGATGTGAAAAGGAGACATAAGGAATTTTAGGTTGGAGATGAAGTCATGGTTCATTTGTGGAAGAAGCAATTTCCAGTTGGTACATATAACAAATTGAAAATGAAGATGTTTGGGCCATGTAAAATACTGAAGAAGCATGATTCAGGAAATGCATATGAAGTAGAATTGCCTACTGAACTGAACATTTCACCAGTGTTTAACATTTTAGATCTGATAGAGTATCATGAGGGAGGTGTTGAAGATGAGATCACAATAGCATAGTGGAGTATTCCAGCTACTAGTTCAGATACCAAAGAGATTGAGGATATACTGGATAGTCATGTTGGCAGAAGCACAAGGAAGATGACATATGAAGAATATCTAGTCAAGTGGAAAGGATGACCTGTAGAAGATTCATCATGGCTAACAAAGGAGGAGGTTAACCATCTTGGTTTTCCTCTACACACTTGAGACATGACGGGGTCACTTCTCAAATTACCTCGGGTGTCTGATGTAGGAGCATCCTGGGTGTGAGAGAAATCTTGCATCACCCAAAAATATTTTTGTTTTTGTATTCAATAAGGGCTATCTTGTGCAGGGTTTCTATTTATGGAAACTTTCTATTTTTAGTAAGTTGTTCATACGACCTTAGAATGTTTTGATTTTACATGTGGAGGTTCATCTCAGTCATATCAGCCTACCAGTAAAGTTTCATGGCTAGATCGGGTCTAGTTTTGAAGATATTGAAGATTTTTGATATTGACAGCAGGGTACAAAAACTTTGAACTCAGTTTTGAAGGCTTTAGAGGCCCCGAATGAGGTCAAAAATTTGGGTGATAGGCACTTGCGCAAGTCAAGCTTGTAGAGTGCTTCGTGGCCTTTCTGAAATGGGGTTATAATAGTCAATCGGGTTGATTGGTGATGACTTATGGTCTCTGGAAGTCGGGTCACCTGAAATGGCAGAAAATAATTTTCTTTCAAAATTTTTGTTTGGGTTTCAAAAGTTTTTTTGAGCCAACTTGGATGTAATAAATTGAAAAATAAAATAATTCTAAGTTTGGTCGGCCCTAAGGGCTAAATTTTTGGAACCTTCTCAGGTGGTGGAAAATGCCTATATAAAGAAGGCCCATAGTGTTGTCTAGGGTAGTTCTGGGTAGTAGATCTGGGTATTTATTCGAGGCTTTGTCCTACAGAATATTATCAGGGAATGCCCATGTGGCTTTGCATATTGTAATTCTAAAAGTTTGTAATTCCACATTTGTGGAGATAATAAGAAGCCCATTTTCTGTTCTTGCATATCCTTATTGTTTCTCTATTTTTTTTATGTGTTTGTGGTATTAAGGGGAGCACCCTTCATCAAGAAGCCACTAGTGCCATTGCTACACAATCTTCTTCTGGGACTGTTGTTGTACCAGTGAGCTCACTCACCATTACAATAAAAGTTCCTTCATTATTTAGGCCATGAATTCCACCTTTCACAATTAAGTGGCCCAATAAAATTGAATCTTACGTTGTGGAAGGAAAAGTGTATAAAAGATTGAGAAAAAGGGGCACCAAAAATAAAACTCATAATTGAAGTACCATAGGAGATTGAAGAGGAAGAGGAACCTAGGCATCAACTTGGCACAAGGAGGACAAGGTCAGACATTTCTACCATTTAAACACTAAACTTAGGAGATCCCTTTTGTGAGGAGAACTTATAAGAGCCTCCTCTTTAAGTCTAAGATCAACTGATCCTATATGTCTGACAAAACACTTCACAAGACAAAGAATAGGTGAAGTTTGATCCTTTAGGGCTAGATGAATTATGTGTCCAAATTTTTTTGGCTTAGAGGGAATGAATGAACATGATTATGATTCTTTCTAGGATACACATAGAGATGGGGAAATGTACAATGAACCTGGATGAACAAGTGAGAGTAAAAGAGCTTGAATAAATCCTCATAAGTACTAATGAGGGAACCATGGAAGAAGAAAATATAGAAAAGGATAAATTTGTCTTTATATGCACATTAATGGTATGGCTTACAATATTATGAATTTTGAGAAATCATTTTTTGATCATTTCCTTTGACAATTCCTGCATGTTATTATGAGTTTTGGATATCTAATTTATAATTTCATGGTTAATTTGATCTAATTTAATCTTCTTACACAAGTTTAGTGTTCGAACGATTGATGGCCTTAGTAGGAATCTTGTTATTTTTCTTTAATATTTCTCAATGCTTATCATCTTTTGCTGATTATTTATGTTGAACAGATCGAATACCTGAGAGGGGGGGGGTGAATCAATTAATCCAACAAAAACTTATAAAGCATTTTCTTTGTCGTTCAACTCATAATTAATAGATATAACAAATTTTGATCTTCTGGTTAAGCACATCAACATTCAGATAAAATATATGCAATTAAGAACACAGAAACACCAACATAGAGAGCATCATATTTTACGTGGACAACCCAATATGGGAAAAATCATAGAGAAGCTAATTCTCATGAAATGTTAAAGCACCTGTTATGGTGATTTTTACAAAGGCCCACTGTCGAGGCTTCTCACTGTAGATACAAAGGCTCATTGTCAAGATATTAAGGCTCACTACCAATACACAAGGGCTCATTGTTGATTCACAAGAGCTCATAGAAAATATGAAAGAGATAGAGTCCACCACTAATATCAACAAGCTGCTAACCACAAACATAGATCTCCAACACATGGATTTGCAACCACTTCTCATATCATCTACACAAGAGACACATGATATTGTTACTGTTACCTTGTTACTACTCCCTTAGATACAAAAGATTCTTTTTTATTTATACTAGTATTCGATCTTATATATGTCATCTTTACACCAAATGTGTAATGTCACTAATGCAACACATATTACAATTACATTTAATTTATAGCATTGGTCCTAAATTTAGAACATACATAAGGGAACATAACATGATACAATATGATCCATAGATAGGCTAGACTTATGATATTACAATACACATTACATTTACTAAAACCATCTAAATACCAAAACCAAGTCCAAAAAATGGATAAACAAAAAAACTATTACCACCAATAGAGTATTGACTTGAATATTTGATGCAAGATCCATCTCATAAGAACTTGACGCGTGAGGGAACATGGGATGTCTTCAGTCTGATTCTTGTACATAACCAAAAAAACTCTATGATACTACTGAAAGCTAACATGATATGTCAAATACCAACTGAAACAACTAGAGTGTCGATATGTAGGTTTTGACATCAATAATAACATATTCCAACACTTCCTCATATATTCTAACAATCTCCCCCTTTGGCATTGATGACAAAAATCTACAAAAAATCCACAAGACCACAAATACTCCACCTGAGTAGATACTATTCTGTTATTTTCTCTTTACCAAAAAATTCTCCCCCCTTTTTTCCATAATGGAAAAAGGCCAAAAAATTGAAAACATTGAAAACTATTTACAGTAAAACAAAACTTTTGACTATAAATACCTTTTTATACCTTTCCTTCAATACTGGAAACTCTTTCAATTTTTCAATCATTGCCTCCATACGAGCACCAAATTGTCGCACTCCACCAATTTGTCAAATGATCCAGTCCAATCCAAAAAAGGAAACCTCTACTCAAAGCTCTCAACATCAGTTAAGATGTCAACAACATGCTCCATCATAATTTCCACCATGTCTTTCACAAGCCAAAAATCCTTGATCAGGTCTTCTCTCTATCTTTGCTAAGATAGAAGCTTAGCCTATAGCTCTCCAATTCATATCCTTTTCTTTCCATATTTATGACTGAGTATATCATTTATCTTCCCCAACTCATTGAGCTCATCCTCAATCTTCTCACTCTGTCCTATGAAATTATCAACTTCAACGGGTTAACAAAGAAAGTATCGGTAAACCATTGTGATTTTCTCTAGGAAGGCTCTTATTTTACCGATAAGTAGAGATAGCATATACATAGAATTATCACACTTCTTTTCAATTTTATTTCTACTATCCAGTAATCAACACTAAATTGCCACAAATTATTCTCAAATTCTACAACCATGTAACTAGGTAGCATACCAAATATTCTGGATATTACAATCCTTTTATTGATCAAATGGTCAATAAGAAGCTTCAATACAATTACCTTGTCAGCTGAAGAACATTCAATCCACAAAAACCAACTCTGTCAAACTCACTGTCATTCAACATTGACTAAACAACATCAAGATCAATTGCTTCTTATCTTGCTAGTGAAATCTTGGATTTCTCCATTTCCTTCTCTACCATTGTTCCTTCTAACATTTCTTCATCTTCTACTTCTCTTGCTTCTATGCCAAAAACTTCCTCTTCACTATCATATATCAAAACTGTGATAGTTTCCTTATCTTTCACACATTCCTTCATCCTTTTAGGTTTAAAGTGTGAACCACTGTTCACTACTTCTAATTTATTTTGTTCTAAAGAGGAACCACCATCAAACTATCTTACTAGTATAGTACTAGTAACCATCAAACTAGAGCTTAGTTTATCCTGTAGGGATAAGAAGTATGCCTTGTAGGCATTTGACTTATTTTCTAGTCCTTCCAAATACCTATAAATATATCTACCAACAGAGATGTCGATCCTCCAAACAACATTCTCTTTACTAGGTAAAGGGCCCACGAAATAGAGTACTAGACGCATGACCAATGATCTAAAACTAAAACCATAGCCATATTCCACTAACATTTTTACATTCAATAACAAATTGTCTAATAGCATCTTGCACAAATCCATCTTAGAATCCTCATGCAACATTTTACATATCATATACATAGCTACAACAGCAATAGAATTTTCATGATTACATAATTGAATTTCGTAAGACATGCTATGTGCAACATACCTCACAATAGGATCTTCAATGATATAAATTGTGAATGTGTGTTGATCCCTTCCAATCACCGTTAGGGCTTTCGATTCTTCATAACTAATTGATTTCTTCACAAGTACCTCTCTATAGCGACGTAGACCAATTATTTCCTTAATTGTTTCCTTTATTATAATGCATGCTCTATCCAAAAATAGAATCTCTCCCTAAAATCTTCTTAGCATAAATAGGATAAAACCCTTGTTGTCACACCGCAAAAATTCTCCCCAAATATCGAGTCCTATCTCTCTTACTTTCTGCATTCCATCTTCTGGTAATCCAAATTCCAACTATCTTATTAGTTCTTGATTAAATTCCTCTAGTTCAATCTTTTTCTTCATCTTTCTTTTTGCATCAACTCGAGTAGCCAGTTTGGGTGCCATGATTTTACCTCAAACTTCTTCTCACTCAAGTGCTCTGCAACTCTTCAAATGAAAATCTCCATGCAATATTATTAATTGATCCAAAAATTTGCCTTATAAAAGCCACAAATGTCCAAAATTGAAAAAGACACTTGAATTGATTATTGATGATACAACCAATGTGCTTCACTTTTCAATCATTAAAAACCATCTTTTCATTGTTAAAGATTTACCCTTTTCCTCAATAACAACCTAATTACAAGTAATACCTCTTAGAAGAAGGGGACACATATGATTAACCTATTCAGTATTCCCCCTAAGACACAACTTTTAGCTTAGTTGTCAGTAGGATTAATTTCGAGATCCAGTACCACCAAAACATCTAAACCAACACATTTTTTTCTCCATTGTATATTCTGTTTATGAGATCCACTGGATTCTACAACATGATTGTCACATCTAGTTCTTTATGGTATATTAGCAAAGTTGCAAAATTTATCATAATGATATATCTTTCCACACTTAAAAAAAATCACATTCCTTCTTCTGGATAACAATGATTTTTCCTTGCATTGATTAGCTTTGTGACAAAAGTTATGACACATATAACAATCTCCATGAAAATTTATGTTCATAACATTCTCCTTCTCCTAATTATAATCTTGATTTTTGCACTCATTCTCCTCATGACCGAACTTATGACACTTATGGAATTGATTCTTTTGTATCTTTCTCATTTTATTATATTGCCTTATGACCAAAATAATTTCAAATATAATAGGAACTATTAAAAGATAAATACCTTTGAGCATTTGGTTGTCTCACCAGAGTCTTTCTTAAGGGTATGTCCTGATATTTGACCTTTCTTTCCACCTCAATCTTTTCATTATCTTCAATTTCCTTCTCCTTACCTTTATTCATCTGATTTGAAAATTCACTAATAAAATCCCAAGCTAAGTTGTCCTTGAGTCCTTTTTGAGAGGATAATAATTGATCTAAGATAGTACTTCTCTCACACACCTTTTTTTCTGACCTTAGTTTCTTCAATTCTTGTTCCATCTTCTCATTCTATTTTGTACTCTTTCTGATCATTTCCTTGAAAGTTTCCTCTATCAATTTACATTCTTTTAGTGTTGTTTCTAATTCAAATTTTGTCATCCAGGCATCCTTTTACTTTTATCCATCTTTGATGATATTTTCCTTTCAAAGCTCTCCACAATCTATCTTCAAGTCTGTTTCCAAATATAGGTCAATGCTAACATCTTTTGATCTTCTTAGTTCAGTCCTTTCTTTCACTAGTTATGTAATTTTGTTCTTTGGTTCTTTCAACTCTTGAGTGGCCTCCTTATGCCTTTCTTTGAACTTCTTAATCTAATCTCTTAATGTTTATATGCAATTATTTTCTTTCATCAAATTTTCCTTTAGCTCTTCATTTTCTAATTTAGTACCTTCAATATCACTCAACATAATCTACCAATCTTCTTCCGAGTAGAAACCTCCTTACATATTTTCAAACTTCCAATATCTCCCTCAAGAAGTTAAGCTCTCTTTGCAAGGGACCAAAATATGATACCAATTTGTTGAATAGGTCGATAACTAGAGGGAGGGGGGTGAATCAATTATTCCTATACAAACTTATAATTTTTTATTATCGGTCAACTCACAATTAATAGATATAAAAACTTCTGATTTGTCAGTTAAGCACATCAATACTGACATAAAATATATGCAATTAAGAACACAAAAACATCAACACATAGAACACTAGGTTTTACATGGAAAAAACAAGATGGGAAAAACCATAAAGAAACTAATTATCATAAAATGTAAAAACACATCTTAAGGTGACACCAGTATGGTGATTTTTACAAAGGCTCATTGTTGGGACTGCTCACTGCATATACAAAGGCTCACTACGATACACAAGGGCTCATTGTTGATACACAAAGGCTCATAGAAAATATGAAAGAGATAGAATCGACCACTAAGATCAACAAGATGCTAACCACAAACACAAATATCTAGCAAACAGATTCACAACCACTTCACATATCATCCACACAAGCCACACATCATATTGTTACCATTACCTTGTTACTAATCCCTCATATACAAAAGATTCTTCTTTATTTATACCGATATATGATCTTACATATGTTGGCTTGACACCAAACATTTGATATCACTAATGCAACACATATTACAATTAAATTTAATTCATAGCATTGGTCCTAAATCTAGGACATAGATAAGGGAACATAACATGATACAATATGATCCATAGATAGGTTGGACTTAGGATATTACAATACACATTGCATTTATCAAAACCATTGGAATACCACAACCAAATCCAAAATATGGATAAACAAAATAACCTTTTTTCATCGATAGAGTATTGACTTGAATATTCAATGCAAGATCCATCTCAGAAGAACTTGATGTGCTAGACAACATGGGATGTCATCATTCTGATCCTTCCTTGTGCATAAACAAAGACATGTTGTAATACCATCAAATCTAACCTGATATATCAAACACCAACCAAAATAACTAGAGTGCCGGTATGCAAGTTTTGACATCAATGACAACCAACACCAACACTTCCTCATATATTCTAATAATTTAAAAATATGAGATTAAAATTAGTTTTTTAAATTATAATATAGTTTTAATTCATTTTGCAAGTTGTGCATGCAAGTATTCCATAGGTGGGTATCTCTAAAAATCACCAAAAATCAATTTAAAACCTAAGATCACATTCCCAACCTTAGTTTTGTTGGACCAACAAAGGCCTACCTTGTGAAGTTTCACATAATCTTTTGAGACCTATCCAAATTTGGTTGTGACTCATCCTTTTTGAACCTTGGGATTGATTTATCTCACTCTTTTAAGAGAGGGATTTTAATCCTTAGATACTTAGCATTGTATCGTTAAAACATTTCAATCAACATTTATCACTATTTTAAGAGTTTAAATTCAACATTATGGCAAAGCCAATATGAAACAATCAAGTCTTGGACTATCTCTCTCGAATTGATATAGGCATAGAACATGATGACCATGTAGAGCCTTTCCAAATGCAAGCTTATTCAAAATAACTATGGAACCTCAAAAATAGCATTATGTAAATACATTTCCCTATACAAGAAAATATACACTTTATATAACACTGCAAGACAAACAACTATTGTTTTAAAAGTTACTTCTCTTTACATTGATAGAATAAGAACTATATAAGATAGTAAGGGATGATATTATTCATTGATTCATTTATGAAAATGAAATGAAATCTATCCTAAGAAAAGATAAGAAAGATGCATCATATGGACACAATTCTAGAAATGTCATAACTATAAAGTAACTTAGTAGGATTAATGTGGCCTACCCTACATAACATTGCCAAGCAATATGCTAAAAAATGTGATATGTGTCAAAGAGTTAGAAAACCAACTACAAGAGATGATATGCCTTTATATCAAACCTTAACTCAAACATCAATTAAAAAATGAACTATAGGCTTTATTGGACCAACAAAACCACCGATAAAAGATTTGAAGGCTAGATTAGTTATAGCCAATGTAGAATATCTTATCAAATGGGACAAGGAAGAATCTAGAAATTAATACACAACAAAATTTGTCACCAAATTCATTTATGGAAATATTATTACTAGATTTAAGTACCCATTAAGAATAACTAGTGATGAAAGGAAACACTTCATCAATAAAAAAACCTCAAAATTAATGAGTAATATCATGGTAACTCATAACATGAGTACATCATGTCACCCCTCAAAGTGATGGTGCAAGTGAGGACCTTAGTAAAAGTGTAGGAACTACACAAGTTAAAATGTGTCATAATAATAAGATAGATTGAGACACAATCACTTGTGGTGTCATAGGCATATCGTAGTACCTACAAAATATCTACAAAATTTACAAAACTTGAATTAGTTTGTGGGATGGATGCAACTCTTCTCTTTAATTTCATAGTACCCAACTTTTGTACCACCCTTACCCTCAAATTAATTGATGATGAATATTTAAAATAGATTTGAAGATCTACAAAAATTAGATGAGAAAATTCTCTTCAGAGCTCATCACCAAGACTCAAAATAAAGATGAAAAAAGTGGCATGATAATTTTGACTCATTAAATTCAAGAAAAAATGAAATGATTCTCTTATATGAAAATTTGAAAAGGTAAACTAAAAGTTAGGTCTCTAGGCATGTATTATATCCATGGTATATTACAATTTGGAGTAGTACAAATTTGAACATTGGAAAAATAGTAATTAAAATGCTATGTTAATGGAGTAGGATTGAAGTATTTATATCAATCTTCTAACACTTGAATGTCTTGAGGTCAAGACATACTTTCAAAACAAGGTTGATTTTGGTAAGAAAAATAGAAAACATGTCACAAAGCAACAAAACTTACTACAAACCGTAACAAGAGAGTTGTGGAGCTCCTAATTGACAAGTCACACCTAGAAAGAGATACATTTTAAGGGGTGCATCCCATTAGGAAAATATATGCATATAATAACATGCAATATAACAATGGTAGAAGTAGGTGATAAGGAAAAGATATAATAAGAGAAGTTGAAAGATACATTTATTGGACATATATAAGAAGACTATATTTAGATAGATACATGATAGCTAAGATATATGATGGACTGATAAAAATGTAATATATGTTATATCAATATATGGATATTGATCTTGGACAATTTGATATATTATGACTATCATTTAATTTTTGTTATCTTGACACCTTGTCTAATTTTTCATAGATTAATCTTATATTCCTCTCATACTACTGAGTTTAGTGTATAAATACAACACACAAAAAAACTTTGAGCACAAAACTTTGGCTTATGATCCCCTCACTTTTATTGATAATACCCCAACATGTATCATAATAAAACAAGAGTAATCACCTAGATGGTGTTGAGTTTAAATCTTCTTCAATACAAAAAAAGAGTAATCATTAGTGCACAATGTCCATGCTTGACTATTTGTACTCATGAAAAAAATGAAAGAATCATGTTTTCTCCACCCTCTTTTATTTGTGCATTTTACTTCTACCGATACCTATAAATTTTATATATGCATGTTTTTTTTATCAATAAATGACCAAAGCCTAAGAATTTATTATTATTATTTTATTTATTTTTACACCTCCATTGCATGCGGGCACCAGAGGAAAGAAAAACCTCTGGTGTCTCCCGAGACTAAAGAATTCTTGTCCATAAAGTTTTATAGAACCCATGTTGAAATGGGTTAGTAAAAAAGATACAATTTCATAAGTAAGCAACTCATACAGGCCTAAGCCTCCTGTTAAGCTTGCATTGTTATTAATTCTACAACTAATCCCTAAGCTAGCCTTAATTTTGAGGCTTAGGGTTACAATATATAATTCTATACTGATGGAAATAATATTGTACATCTTGATCACAAGCCATGAGGAATCCTTACTTTTCTATCACGTTGAGATCGCCCTTCCTTTAAAGTGCCCCTGGTAAGATCAACTCTCTATACTTTTACCTACCCTGCTGCAAGATACAATGCAACTTCCAATCTAGTGCATGGGTCAATATTGATGCAAGGCAGGGAGCAAGAGGGGCCAAAGGATGGCACACCCTAATGATCCAGGCCTGCAACACACATGTGGAAGCAACAAACAACAAGAGTGAGAGAGAGAATGCCACATATTTCATATATTATCATCAAATAGAACCATACATGCCGGGCTGTAAGGCCTTCCCGGCTAGGGCCAGATATTACAATGAATCAAAGAAGTCCTCAAACATGTGAGGATCTGTCAGAAATCTCCAATCTAATGTCTACTATCTTCTATCCAAAAATTGCCTCTAAACTATAACCAAACATCTACATTTATACAAGAAGCTACCGAATTGAGTCAGCCTTCAGATCCAAAATTAACGAAAGTAATGATCAAATCTAGGACTACACACTTCCCAATGATGGATACAAACATTAAATCTACAATCCAATATAAATGCACAAGTCGGCCAAAATGGGAAACAAAACTAAACCCATTGATAAGCAAGATAATCGAGCAGCAGACAGGCAATGCCAGCACTAGAGAAATAACTGACCACCCAGGAGAGAACCGACCACACTCGGTAACCAAAGTGAATCGACCAACTACTGACCAACTTGGTCAAAGCAAAAACCGAGCAACACAGACAAAACTCCAACTTATTTTTGGTGACATAGGATTGCCAAGGACCCAAGATGCTCCTGCATCAGACACTTGGGGTTATTTTGAAATGATTCTTCAAATCATTTGGTAGGTCTGGTCCGAGTTGCATCCAACTCAGATTATGAAATCCATGAACTATCTTCCATCGGTCTATTCTTCCACTTAACCAAATATTCCATGTACTATTTTCCTCTTGTACTTTTACCAACTCTTTCCTTCAAAATATGTTCAACTTCATCATTCTGCTTCTTAGGATATTATGTCGATACTGTCACTTCTTCATCAGGTTTATGATATTCATAAAAATTAGAAATATTGAAAATTGGTGATATATCCATGTCATCAGGTAACTCAATCTCATATGCATTTCCACTGTCAAATTTCTTCATAATCTTGCAAGGTCCAAACTTCTTCATCTTTAGCTTTCCATATGTTCCAACAGGAAATCGGCCTTTCTTCAAATGAACCATCACTTCATCACCAACATCAAAAGTTTTGTCTTCTTGATCTATCAGCTTTGTCTTTGTATTTCTGATTACTGTCTTCTAGCTTCAGCTTCACATCTTCATGCAGTGTCTTCATGTATTCAACAAACTTTACTCCTTCAACACTTTTCTTATTCTCATCAGCAATTTCTCTGAAATAAAATATTCCTCTTGGTTGTGTGCCATTCACAATCTCAAATGGTGTCTTTCCAATACTCATATTCATTGAATTATTAAATGAAAACTCTTCTTGTGCCAACACAAAATCCTAATTACTCGATGTGTCTCCAACTAAACATCTCAAAAGATTTCCCAAACTTTTGTTCACAACTTCAGTCTATCCATCAGTTTGTGGGTGGAATGTAGAACTATATTTCAACTCAGTGCCAAATTTCTTCCAAAGGGCCTTCCAAAAATAACCAACAAATTTATTGTCTCAATCAGAGATAATACTCCTTGGTAATCCATGCAATCTGACAATTTCCTTAAAGAAAAGATCTGCTACATGTACTACATCTGATGTCTTTCTATAAGGTATAAAATGTGCCATTTTAGAAAATCTATCCACAAAAATAAATATTGAATCATTACCTCTTACTGTCTTCGGTAAGCCAAGAACAAAGTCCATACTGATGTCAATCCAAGGTTTCTCAGGAACAACAATCGGTGTATACAATCCAGTATTCTGACTTACTCCTTTTGCAACTTCATAAATTCCACAACTTTTCACAAATTTTTGAACATCTCTATACAACTGCGGCCAATAGTACTTCTCCTTAAGCAAATTCCATGTTTTATCAATACCAAAATGTCCATCCAAACCACTACTATGTTTCTCCTTTATCAAATTATTTCTCACTCCTCTCAGTATACACAACTAAATACCTTTAAACAACATACCTTTCTGAATAAAATATTCATCCCATTTAGTATCTTGTTGATCTTGAATAGGTGCTCTGCACTTTCTCCATGACTCAAAAAAATCAGGGTCATTTTCATACAAACCTCTCATCTCATCAAAACCAGGAACTTCAATCTTCATCTCGGTCATCAAAGATCTTCTTCTACTTAATGCATCAACAACTCAGTTAGTGACTCCACTCTTATGCTTTATCACAAATGTATAACTCTGCAAATACTCAACCCATTTCGTATGTCTCTGATTCAACTTATTCTAACTACCCAAATATTGTAAAGCCTTATGATTACTATACATCACAAATTCCCTTGGTATCAAATAATGTCTCCATTTCTTTAGTGCTTGAACAATAACATAGAATTCTTGATCATACACAAAATATTTCTTTCTAGCATCATTCAACTTTTCACTAAAGAAAGAAACAGGTTTACCTTCTTGACTCAACATAGCTCCAATTGCACTTCCACTTGCATCACATTCTACTTGAAATACCTTGTTGAAATCAGGTAATGCCAAAATAGGTAATTCAACAACCTTTTGCTTCAGAGTCTCAAAACTTCTGTCAACTCCATGTGTCTACTTGAATTCTCTTTTGTCTCCTCTCATAGTCTCATTCATAGCATTACAAATTGAACTGAAATTCCTTATGAACTTTCAGTAAAAACTTGCCAAACCATGAAATGATCTTACCTCACTAGCATTCACAGGTGTAGGCCAATTCAAAATAGCTTCAACCTTTTCAAGATCCATCTTTGAACCATCAACTGAAATAAAAAATCCCAAATACACAATCTCTTCTTTCATGAATGAACACTTCTTCAGATTTATCAGCAACTCTTCCTCTTTCAACCTCTGCAAAACTTGTCTAACATGTAAAAAATGTTCTTCTCTGGTCTTACTGAATATCAGAATATCATCAAGATATATAATCACAAACTTACCCAATAATTTTTTCAAAACCTCATTCATTAACCTCATAAAAGTACTTGGTGCATTAGTTCAACCAAAAGGCATAACCAACCACTCATACAAACCTTCTTTTGTCTTGAAAGCAGTCTTCCATTCATCACCTTCTCTGATTCTGATCTGATGATACCCACTTTTCAAATCAATCTTTGTGAAATACTTTTCTCTAGTCAAACTGTCCATTATATCATCCATTCTTGGTATAGGAAACCTATACTTCACTGTTATCTTATTGATTGCTCAGGAATCAATACACATTCTCCATTCTCCATTCTTCTTCAGTGCCAATATAGTAGGTACTACACAAGGACTCAAACTTTCTCTGATCAAACCTTTCTCCAACAACTCTTGAATCTGTCAGTTCAATTCCTGATTCTCGGTAGGTGTCAACTGATGAGGTGCCTTATTCGGTAAACTAGCTCCAGGGATTAGATCCATACAATGATCAATGCTTATTTTTGGTGGCAAACCATCAGGTACATTATCAAAAATGATATCACTATACTCAGTGAGTAACTTATCAATCTCCTCAAGGACATTATCCTCTATTTTCTTACTCAACTTATTAGGAATCACAACAAAACATACATCATTCCTCTTCAAAGAATTAACAAACTTTCTTCCTTCCATCAAAAAAACTTTCACAAATGTGTAAACATTACTAATAGGTTCTTCCATTAATGGTAACAAGATTTGTTTCTTTCCATTAGCCATAATAGTATACTTATGCAATCTCCCATCATATATAGCATGTCTATCATATTGCCAAGTTCTACCCAACAAAATATGACAACAATCCATAGGCATGATATCACATAACACCTTATCATAGTATTTTCCAATCTTCAAATTCACATAACATTGTTCACTTACCAAGAGTGTATGCTCATCTTTGATCCATGAAATTTGATAGGGCTTTAGATGTACCAACCTTTCCAACTGCAGTTTTGTGACTATCTCTTCAGATGTCAGGTTCTCCAAGCTACCACTGTCAATGATTACCTTCCAAACTTTGTCAGAAACTCTACATCTGGTCTTGAACAAACTTTTCCTTACTAGATCTTCCTTCTTTCTTTCATTCCACAGTGCTCTCCTTACCATCAAGTTATTTTCTTTCTTAGGTTCATTTAGTGACTCTTCTTGCACCAAAGCATTTCTACTGCTACCAGCCTTCTTACTAGCTTGTGTACATTCAAAAGATCCATGTCCTTCTTCTCCACAATTATAACAAGTTCCTCAGAAACTTCCTCTGCCATAACCACCTCAGTAGTTACTACCGCTGCGTCTAGAACTTTCACCTTTCCACTCAGTCTTTCCCTTGTCCAGATTTGTCTTTTCTGGTTTAGATCTACCATTTTCACCATTAGATCTACCTCTTCCCCTAGGAAATCTACCACCTCAACCTCTCTATCTTTGCTCATATTTTTTATTCAATTTCTCCTCGGCTTTCAAAGCAAATTGATAAGTCTCTTCAATGTTCTCCAATTTGACCATACTAATTTCCTCTTGGATGGAAAATCTCAACCCGTTCAGGTATCTACCAATTCTTTCCACATCATCTTCATCATGTCCAAATCTGATATCTAATCTATAGAATTCCTCAGTATGCTCTTTTACCGAGCTATCTTTCTATCTCAAACTTTGCATTCGCCGAACTAGGTTAATCTGATAATCACAAGGTAAGAATTTTCCTTTCAATTTATTGACCATTTTACTCAATACTTTGATTTTGTCTTTTCCTTTCCTTTTTTCTATCCAATTGCAGGTGTTCCCACCATAACGATGCATGAATTTTCAACTTTGTGCTTGCAATCTTCACCTTCTTATCCTCAAGGATATTCTCATATTCAAAATACTTTTCCATCTCGATGATCCAGTCCACCAATTCATCAGAATCCAACTTTCCACCATACACAGGAGGATTGAAGTGTGGTGTTGACTTCAAACTTGTCAAAGCCTTAAAAAATCTTTCTTCACCTTGATCCATAACAAGAGCAAGTTCTACATTCACCTGTTCTTCTTCAATTTCATCATCACTAACATCTTCAAGATGTCTGCCTCTTCTCTGGGTTGTTTCCACTGCTTCTAACCTAGCAGCAATCTTCCTTAGCATATCTGCTAATCCTAGATTTGCATCTCACCTCCCACGAACCATCTTGATAACCCTCTACAATTATGGGTCAGATCACAATCTACTACGCCATAACAATTCAACTAGGGCTTCAAGAGGAACCTGCAAACCTAGATCCACAAAACTAGATCAAGATCTTACCTCACTCTGATACCACCTGATGCAAGGTAGGGAGCAAGAGGGGCCAAAGGATGGCACACCCTAATGATCCAAGCCTGTAACACACATGCGAAAGCAACAAACAACAAGAGTGTGAGAGAGAATGCCAAATCTTTCATATATTATCATCAAATAGAACCATACATGCCAGGCTATAAGGCCTTCCCGGTTAGGGCCAAATATTATAATGAATTATAGAAGTCCTCAAACATGTGAGGATTTGTCAAAAATCTCCAATATAATGTCTACTATCTTCTATCCAAAAATTGCCTCTAAACTACAACCAAACATCTACATTTATACAAGAAGCTACCGAACTGAGTCAGCCTTCAGATCCACAATTAACGGAAGTAACGGTCAAATCTGGGACCACACACTTCCCAATGATGGATACAAACATTAAATCTATGATCTAATATAAATGCACAAGTCGGCCACAACAGGAAATAAAATTGAACCTGTCAGTAAGCAAGATAACCAAGCAGCAGACAGGCAATGCCAAGAGCCAGAGAAATAACCAACCGCCTAGGAGAGAACCGACCACACTTGGTAACCAAAAGGAACCGACCAACTACTGACCAACTCGGTCAAAGTAGAAACCGAGCAACACAGACAAAACTCCAAATTGTTTTTGGTGACACAGGATTGCCAAGGACTTGAGATGCTCTTGCATCAAATATTCATCAAGTATCTATATTTTTCTATTTCCCAACCCCATTCTAATATGACTTGGAGTAAAACATGATACCCACTTTTACCTTAGACTATACAAAAACAACTTGTAATGCTATCATTTGTTGTCTAATAACAAAATAAACAACAACTCCTAAGTAAGAATTAAAGTATTGGGCTCTCTATTAGTAATAGCTAAAGTCTTATAAATCTGATAAATCCATTTACCCTTTCAAAGTCAAAATAGGAGGAGAAAATGTAATTAGGCTACCATAGAAAACCAACATACTCATATTCTCCTTACTCCATCTACCTTAAAATTGTAAAGTAAATACAAGCATATTAATGGGTCGTATAAGAGACTACTAAAGCCATAACTCCCTTTTAGATGAAATCCCTATTCATCTGGATTATCCAATCCCAACAAGTAGGCATCCTTACCTGAAATTGGTGAGCTTATGATGTCCAACATTCATAAAGAAATAAAGAAAGAAAGAAATAGAACCTGAAAAAGATTTGATCAAAGTTAACTCTATCTTACCATTTTTCTTTCTGTATTCTACCCTCCCTCACATATGCACATGAGTAC